>JANAVB010018993.1:17104859-17367359 GCA_029216955.1 Iris pallida | reverse complement strand
CGTAATGTAGCCTTCGGGCTGGGATTAGCCTTTAGACAAGGATGTAGTCTTCGGACTATGATTGACCTTCGGGCTAGATTTGTTGTAAGCCTTTGGACTGAGTTTATAGATATTGAAATACGTCTAATACTATTTCAAAATAAGACATTTTAAAATAAAAAAATAGAGATAAAAATAAGTGCAACACATATGCACGGCTTTAACTCAAGATTACATCAAAAAATGCAAAAAAAAAAAAAACTCAGTTTTTCTCAACCCAAACATTGAAGAGAAATGATTTTGATTGACATACACGTAATTTAAATATTATTAAGAAACATAATTTATCCTGTGTTTCTACTGCCACAGGTTTTGTAGTAAACCATTTTTATTGGTTACCTCCAATATATCATGTAGTTCGTTAGCTAAAGTTCTACAACTAAACAATAATCTATATTTTTTTAAAAATAACAATTATTAATCAAGATTTGATGATTAAAACTTACAATTCCTTTCTTTTCATCCATACTACAAATTTATACGTATTAACTAACATAAGTTGTATGATCGAAACTTGAAACATGTGAACGAAAAATATGCACACTAATTCTGTGAATTTCAACACTATAGTTACAATCTCTTGTTTAGAAAATACATATCATCCATGTTGACACAATATTATCATGAAAACAAGTGAAGTTTTTGGTCGTCTCGTATCGGGTTTCAGTTTCCTTAACATGAACTTGTATCATTCTTATGAAACTATACTAAATAAGAAACTATACTAAATTTTAATGGAATATGGATTTCACATGAGGCTCGATGAGAATAATTTCTTTGAGTCAAACAACAGTAGTCGTACAAATTTATAATTTTAATTACAGTAAATATAAAGAAAAAGTACTCCTACACATTTGTGGATAAAGTTTATTATTAATGGTGTTCACTGGTTTTTCTTTCAACGAAATGTTGAAATGTACGTTTGAATGGTCCGGATTGGACTTAATCAAGACTTTGGGTGATATATGCTTCATTTTTTTTTCATGTAAAACCAATTTCAATTATCTACACTTCATGATTCCATTGCATCTTCGATGTGGGGCTAAATTACCAACTTCATTGTCACACTTTTGAGCGCTCATCCGAAAATGAGATACATTCCAACAGGATACGGGCTTTCATGGGTGAACAAGTTTTGGGGCTGCCCGGCCCATTCTGCACCTTGAGACAGTCCAAACAACACAATGAAGACAATATTGACATGACACAAGTAAGATTCTAATTACTAATTTTCTACGGATTTCACGCCAAACTTCAATCGACAAGTAATGGACTTTTTTTTGCTACTACTCCTACTACTACTAATAATAATAAAAAAAAAGAATTCACCTAATACTTGCAATCAAATTTTTTTAATATAGGGACGATCTCAAGGAAGGAATTTGAATGGTAAAATGACTTCTTGTTCCTCAAGACCGTAATGTTGTTCAAACAATATGCCATCTTTTTATTACTTGCATGGACATGCTTCTTCTTCTTTTTTCTTTAAATTTAAACATATCTAGTTCGAGAAATTTTAATTTTCATGCTATGGTGTGATTGTTTTGTAAAATTCTTTTTTTATTTATTATATAGGGAAACTATTAACATGATTGGGCCCGACTACCCATCTCAGTCTAAATTGGCCTTTGTAATGTATGGGCTCGCCTAGGAAGAGCTAGTCTTAATTTAGGCTCAATTTTAAAGTGCGCCACTGTTCCCAACTCCTGTCATTATTATAATGGAAGAGAATAATACATCCTCGTGGTTCGATCCACTGATCTTCTGTCACCAAGCCAGTATCTTATACGGTTATACCTTTCCTCTGTAACCACAAGAACTACTCGAGTTCGATTGTATGTGTATAGTTTTGATTTGGTTACAATAACTATGATTTATTCTTGAACTTTGCTATGCCTACAACCAAATGCTTATAACTTTCTTACAACCACCACGTGTCCACATGTGGGCTTCGATTGGGGGGGGGGGGGGGGTGTTGTGGAGAGAGGAGGTAGGACCCGGTGGAACTCACGTGTAAGGGATGGAGAGAGAAGTGGTAAGTATTTGGTTGTAGACTAGTCTTTTTCTTTTTCTTTTTTTTATTCTCCAAGTTGGAACGCATAAACTTGACAAAGCATGAAAAGGAATCTGATTTTTTTTTTAAAGATCATTTTTTTAGTATAACTCAAAGAATACAAGCAGACAACTTCCTACCACTCCTTTATAGTAAAAAAACAAAAGCTGGAAACTAAATATATCTAGTTTACCATTATAGAACTAGTTTGTTCCACTTAGAAATAGAACATTTATTAATTTTGTTAATGGTCTAAATGACAAATAAAATATGTTTGATTCTCTGAATTTTAGGTTTCACTATATAAGGTTGTGTGTTTGGGCTTCTTTTTTTTAATGGAAAATATTTTCGGCACAAATTTTCTACCAATGTGCAGTGTTTAGTAGTTTATATTTCAGAAAATTCACTGTAGAGTAACGAATTTTTAAGAAATTGCGGAGAGGATAACAAGTTTGGAGAAATTTCAAATAAGAAAACTTTTCGACAGAGTGTCTGGCGGAAATTGGCCGTGCCTAATTTTCGTCAGACTATCTGGCGGAAATCGGACGCCTAAGGACGCGTGGCAAGCAGCGGCTATACGAACGCTCTAACGGCTACGAACGCTCTAACGGCTACACTCTGCCAAACCAAGTGTTTAGTTTTTTTTGTATTTTTTTCACCCAACGGCTATACGAACGCTCTAACGGCTATAAATTGTACTCCAACGATTTTACTCCAACGGTTATATCTTTTACAACGGCTCTTACTCTTAAAAATTGATAGTCTCCCTATCAATTTTTTCACCTTCCTCTTCATCTCCCATTTCTTTCAGAAGCAGAAAGCTCCTATCTTCCTCTTCTATTTCCCATTTCTTTCGGAAGAAGTAGAAAGCTCTTTTCCTCATAACATGAGTCAAAGTATAACTCTTCTATGCTCGCTTGGAGGCGTCCTAAATGGGTTAGCTTATGAAGGGGGTTTAACTGAAGTTGTTATAGTGGATAGAAATATTACGTTTAGTAGTTTACTTAATTTATTGACTGAACAAATTTCTATTGATTTTGATGAATTTATATTAGTGCATATTTTTGCTTCTAATTGTATAAATGTAAATAGTGATCATGCATGGGCATTTATTCTTCAAATTAATGTATCATCACCGTATATTAGTATTTTTGTTACTCCAGCACCCCCTCGTATAAGTAGTAGACGTGCTCCTAATAATGAAACTACTAATTTGGGTCCGGGTCCTAGTTCTTCTCATCAAGTTATTTTTGCCACTGAAGAAGAAAATACACTAGATGAAGGTAATGACAATGATTCCAGTAGCGATGATTTATTTGAAAATGTAGATGATGTATTTGATAATATTGATGATAATGTTGATACTCCTGAATTATTTGTTGGGAGACAATTTGAAAATCGTATTCAATTAGAAGTTTAATTAGTGACATAGCAATTAAGCATAATTTTGTTTGTTCGACTACTTTGAATAATGCCCACAAGATTATATATAAATGTAACGACTCTAGTTGTAATTGGAGGGTATACGCTAAATCTATTGGTAATAGCGAGACGTTTGTTATTACTACGTTAGAAAATCGACATACTTGCTTATGTGGACTTACAACAGGTAGTCATCCATTAGCTACTACTTTATGGATTAAGAATAAGATATTTAATAAAATTAGAGATGACCAGTCGTATAGTCCATCGCATGTTGTGAAGGATATATACAGAGAACATCGAATACGTATCAAATATTCGAAAGCTTGAAAAGCTAGAGAAATTGCTTTATCTAAAATAAATGATAGTTATATTGATGCTTACGGTGGTCTTGAACGATATGCTTCCACAATTATCGAGATAAATTCAGGTAGCAGATGTTTTATAAAGACTAATGAACGCAATAGTTTCGAAAGAATTTTTATATGTTTTAAGGCATGCATTGATGAATTTTTAAAGGGATGTTTACCTGTAATTAGTACTGATGCTACTTTTCTCTCATCTAGATATCGGAACATCTTATTTATTGCTTGTGCTCATGATCCTAATAATCAATTATATCCAATTGCTTATGCCGTGGCTGAAAGTGAAAGCACTGATTCTTGGAGCTGGTTTTTAGGTTGTTTTAGAACATCTTTTGATCAGTATTTTGATGCATGGAATAGAATTTCTTTTATTTCTGATAAGCAAAAAGGGTTGATAAATGCTATACGTGCCACTTTTTCAGAATCGCCTCATTTTTTCTGCATTCAACATTTTAAACAAAACTTGAAATCAGTAGATAGATTAAAACATTTTTGATGTAGATTAGATTCTCTTGCAAGATGTATATAAATGGATCATTGGAGTAGAAGGTGATGAAACACGTGTTCTAGCACACTGGATAACGGCTTATGCACCTTGTCCTAGATTAGATATTAACACATCTAACCTTGCTGAATGCTTCAATAACTGGATAAAAAATTTGCGTGATAAACCAATAACAACATTACTTGATGGTATCCGTGCCAAGATTATAACACTTCAGGACAAAAATCGAAAACATACTGAATCGCTTGAAACAGATTATTGTCCGAAGATGTTAAAAACAATGGCTCATATCAACAGAGAACATCACTACTTGCAAGTCCTGAGTATTGATAGTTATATATTTGAAATAGCAGATCATGAAACACATAGAACATATGTTGTTCGTTTAGAAGAAAAATATTGTTCATGTTTAAGGTGGTATCATACTTGCATTCCATGTGTACATGCATGTTTTGCGTGTAATTTTTCAAAAATTAATATTAAAAATTATTATCCTGCTGTTTTTTCTAAAGAATCATTGAGAAGCGTATACGAGTCGCACTTGGAGCCAATTCCAGTTCCCTACAATCTTCAAAGTGTCCTGGTTAGAGGAGAAATTGGAGTACCAGAATTACGGCGTAAAGCTGGAAGACCCAAGAAGAACCGCATCATTGCCAATGATTCAGAGACAAGAAATCTTTGATGTAGCAATTGTAATGGATTAGGACATAATAGAAGAAAATGTACTAATCAGCCAAGAGAATAATTTTATCTTGTTACGACATAATAGAAGAAAATGTACTAATCATCTTGTTACAATTTTTCTTTTATTTCATCTTGTTACAATTTCATCTACCTCCCATGGCATCCCGTCGATAATTTCTACGCTCAACTTCTCTAAGATTGAGGCGACCTCTCCTCTTAGCCGTATTCTCCGGAGGTACATCACGTCCTTCATCCTGTGTATCTGTAATGCCTGTAGTTCGTATTACGTATCTTGGTATACGTGTACGTATTCTTGACTCATATTGCGTATTTTCCTGCATGATTATTTTGGCATGTCATTGGATATGGCATAGCTTGGTTCGGCTTAGCTTGGTTTGGTTTGCTTTTGGGTTCATCATGAACCAAAAGAAAACCCCCCACCTACCACCTTCATTTATATTTCCACCTAACTCTCTCTCTCTTCATTTATTCTTCTCCTTCACTTCTTCTTCTGCACCATTTACTCTTCCACCTACCAGGAAGAGAGAGAGCTTAGGCAAGTGCAAACTTGCTTTATGATGGATCTCATGTTTTATTGTTCCATTCTCTTCCTTACTTGATTCTAAGATACTTTAGAACTTGGCATTTTCCATTTTTATGGTTATATTTTTGTAGATCTAAGTTTTAAGTTCCTTCTTGTTTAGTTTTCTTGGTTTTGATCTCTAAAAACTTGGTATTTCCAAAAACTAATGGTTCTATGTTGTAGAGAATTCAATTTCATTCAGTTTTGGCTTTTGTTTCGCTTGATTTCAACTTCGGATGAGGAAGTTATGGCCATGGCAAGTTTTCGGAACTTTCATGGCTGAACTTGCTGTTTGGGGACGATGAACCTCATGCGCCCGGAAAGCCATGCGCCGGGAGGCCATGCGCCGTGAAGTCCCGGCAACGTATCCCTTAACTCCGAGCGTGTCATGCCCGTAGGTTCCCTACGCGCATATATTGAAGACGCAACATGAGTTTCCCATGCGCCGATTGTGCAGGAATCTCATGCGCCGGTTGGTACAGGAATCCCATGCGCCGATTGCGCAGGAATCTCATGTGCCGATTGTGCAGGAATCCCATGCGCCGATTGCGCAGAAATCTCATGCGCCGATTGGTGCAGGAATCCCATGCGCCGATTGGTGCAGGAATCCCATGCGCCGATTGCACAGGAATCTCATGCGCCGATTGGTGCAGAAATCCCATGCGCCGATTGCGCAGGAATCTCATGCGCCGATTGTGCAGGAATTCACTGTTTTTGCCTGTTTAAGTTGTTTTGTAGCTAGAATCTTGAAAAACTCAAAACATGAAAGTTGTAGATCTTTTCCTTGGCTTCAAGAATATGTTACTAGTTATTTTATGCAAGTTTCTCTTATTCATGATATTATAAGAATAGAACACGATAGTGGCCCGCTGTGGCGCACTCTTGATAAGTAAACTGCTGTTACGACAACTAGCCTGAAATGACAAGTATGAAAGATCTGGACACCGTGGACGATTGTGTTTGTACAAATAAACTAGTACTGTCTTGCATCATGTCTAGGACGGGGACCCCTGAGTACCACGGTCAGGGGTACCTACTGAAATTGACTAAGGCTAATTAACTAGAATGATTCAGTAGTCATGAAAAGATTCCCAGCTACAGGCAATCCCGTTATCTGGGCGCATTCAGTGGACTTGTAGCCTACCGACGAGTAGGGCATATTTTCAGCACACAGTCATGTGTTGCATTCTTTCTAAACGGACATTCGACCTGGATAACCGGATGGTCTGCAGGGCTTGTGGTTGTTGGGATAATCTCGTTGTATCTTGCTAGTAACTAGGCCTGTGATAACCCTAGTTAGTTAAAGTATCAAGCCGTACTCCTTGCTTGGCCGTGACTGATTGGATGAAGTTTATTCCAGCTTAGTCTTATCCTGATCCTGTGCAAGATTGTGACAGGACATGATTATTGATGCTTGCCTTAACAATAACGATCGGAGGTCCAGTTCTGTTCAGGCGAAGGGTTACAACCCCGGTCCTTGTTTGGTTTAAGAGTTGTAACCTGGCTCCCAGAGCAGTTCTGTGTCCTCTCTTCGTTTATTGTCTTATTGTACCCCATGCCATGCTCGTCATGTTTTATCTTACTTCAACAAGCATGACCGGCCTTAACAATAAAGATCGGGGGTCCAGTTCTGTTCAGGCGAAGGGTTACAACCTCGGTCCTTATTTGGTTTAAGGGTTGTAACCTGGCTCCCGGAACAGTTCTGTGTCCTCTCTTCGTTTATTGTCTTCACTATACCAATAGTATTTGAGATATGTTTCTATTCAGGTGAAGGGTTACAACCCCGGTCCTTGTTTGGTTTAAGGGTTGTGACCTGGCTACTTGAATGGTTTCCTCGTACTCAGTTTACTGTTGTTATCTCTATTATTATCATTTCTTATTTATTATCTTTAACATTCTATTGTGATATGCTGGTTTTAGTTCTTAAGTGAAGCCTCCTTTGTGGCACTTGCTCTTTCTGGGGTCTGACCCAGCTGATTTTGTATGGCCAGATATCGGAGCAGCACCAGAGGATCTACCGACCTTCCAGCCCGATGGTGACTACCAGGCGTAACCAGGGCAACGAGTGGGTTTCTTTTGTCCTCCCACTCTATTTGTAAAATTATTCTTTTGAGGCGTTTAGCCGGCGAGCACGTGTTAGCTCGTATTGCACCTTATTTACTGTCTGCCTACGGGCTGTAACATGATTGACAAATCCTAGGGTTGATCATGTATTGACTAAAACTCTTGCTAGTCCTAACATTTTGTACGACTAGCTTCATGATCATCCGAATATGTAATGTATGTGACGCCTTACTATTGTATATTTGGTGCTCTGACATCTTGTAACTGTTATTACTTGCTTGTGATTGAGACAATAGGCTTGTTCTTGACCATAGGAGACTGATGGATTGTAGTTAAACCCTCATGTATCTAGACAGCCGTGACCGTATAGTGATGTGGATTCCATTTCATTATACGTAGCTGGCTATGTCTTATCCCGCTCTCCAGTATTCTGGTTCTGGGACGTGACATGGTTTTAGTGGTGGCCCATACAGGTCTTGTAAATCAAGATATGTGAGGGTTTACCGAATAGATGTCTCAATCAGTATTCGCCCTTGATCTCTGTTCGTATCTTCAAATCCCTGAGAATCTTGACCTGATCACATTGCTTGTATCGTTGATCTGTCATGGTCCTTCCTTATTGTTCCTTATGTCGTCTTCTTCAGCGGCATTGTTCCTGGACCTGCCGATCAGCAAGGCGGTGCACCTCCCGCGGACCAGCAGCAACCTGGAGATCAAGTCCAGCATTCAGGAGTAGCCTCCAGAGTCATGCCTACCGAAGGAGAACCACCAGTTCAGCCCGTCCAGCCTGCAGAGCCTGATGATGGCACTTTGGTGGGTCTCATCAGGTCATTATTAGCTTCCCAAGATCGTCGAGAAGATGTCTTACACCAGGCGGTGGCAGACGCTTTGACCAGAGGAGGTCATCAGGGTAATAGTGCGGCCAACAGCTTCAAGCGCTTGAACCCTCCCTTCTTCGACGGCAGTAAAGATGCGATCGCTGCAGATGCATGGCTTCAGAACACAGAGGTGATTCTAGAAGCAGTCAGGACTCCAGAGAACGAGAAGGTGGCCGTGGTGCGCCTGCAGTTAATAGATCTTGCCCGCAGCTGGTGGGCAGCGCAGGCCGATGGATTAGTGGCCCCTATTTCATGGGCAGTATTCAGGAAGAGATTCCAGACCAAGTATTTTGATGCTGTAGCTCGGTATGATCTACAGACGAGGTTCACCAATCTGAAGCAGATGGACAGGACGGTCGATGGATATGCGGCCGAGTTCTCCAGGCTTAGTCAGTTTGCTCCTACCTTGGTGGCGACCGAGTTCGATAGAGCCCAGCGGTTCCAGCAGGGGCTCCACCTAGAGATTTTATTGGCGGTGGAGCAGTTTGAGCATCAGACTTTTGATGCAGTGTTGAGAGCAGCCCGGAGGCATGAGTATACCTCCCAGAGGATCGTGGATAGGACCGGAGGTCGGAAGCGATCTCACGGTCAGATGAATCAGTCATCAGCACCAGCCCCGGCAGCCAGGGCTTTGACCATTGGAGCTCCGAGGCGGGCGACCTCAGTAACGTCGGTTCAGCATTCCACCCCGACGTACCCTCAGCAGCAGAAGCAGAAGCAGTCTTCCGCAGTGGGATGTTCACACTGCGGGAAGCTAGGGGATGTGGTATCGGAGTGTCGCAGAGCACAGGGTTTGTGCTTGATTTGTGGTGCCCCGGACCACAGGGTTGGGAATTGCCCGAACAGGGGGAGTTCATCGGCCTTCTCTAGTCCTTCAGTTAGGGGACCAGCACCAATCCAGCAGCAGCAGCAGCAGCAGCAGCTACAGTACCCGTTCCCGAGGCCGTTACCGACGCAGGCCCAGGCATTCCAGCAGCAGAGACCGCAGTAGTATGCCCAAGCCCTGATCCAGAGCAGGCAGAGGAATTTTTAGCAGAGGGGACCCGCACCCAGAGGACATGGTCAAGTGCTGGCTTTGACCATGGGAGAAGAAGGAATAGCACCAGGTGAGGTGGTGGCAGGTACTATTCTCGTCAACACCTTTCTAGCTTCAGTATTATTTGATTCTGGTACCTCGCATTCATTTATGTCTGCACGATTTGTGACACGGGTAGGACTGGAGCCCGAGTCATTATCAGTAAGGCTCAATATACTTACTGGTAACGGACTTGTGGGAGTAGATAGAGTATTTTCCTCGTGTCGGATCGTAGTTAGCGGTAGAGAATTTCTCGCTAGATTGATAGAGTTCCCGATGGCCGATTATAATGTGGTCTTAGGGATAGATTGGTTGAGGGACCAGTATGCTAGGATAGACTGCCACATTGGCAGAGTTATTTTTAGCATTCCAGGCGAGCCGGAGTTTTTCTTCTCCCGAGGCGAAGTTGAACCTTCTCTTCCAGTATTGCGGATGGCAGTAGCAGCAGTGCAGTTACCTCGGATAGTCGAAGAGTTTCCAGACGTATTCCCAGAAGAGCTCCCAGGGATGCCACCAGAGCGGGAGATCGAGTTTACTATCGACTTGATTCCCGGGACAGCCCCAGTGTCAGAGAGAGTCTACATGATGGCGCCGTCAGAGCTAGAGATATTGTACAAGATGATCGAAGAACTCAGAACTAAGGGATTCATTCGTGCTAGTAGATCGCCTTGGGAAGACCCGATGCTTCTTGTGAAAAAGAAGGATGGTACGTCCAGATTGTGTGTTGATTATCGTACCTTGAACTCGGTGACAATCAAGAACAGATACCCTCTCCCGAGGATAGATGACTTGTTTGATCAACTCAAAGGGGCGTCAGTATTTTTGAAGATCGACTTGCGCTCAGGATACCATCAGAACAGAGTCAGAGAGCAGGACATCCCGAAGACAGCTTTCAGATCGAGATATGGGCATTGGGAGTTCCTTGTGATGCCATTTGGAGCAACCAATGCGCCGGCAGTATTCATGGACCTCATGAATCGCATCTTTATGCCCTATTTGGATCAGTTCGTGATTGTATTCCTAGATGACATCCTGGTCTACAACAAGAGTGAAGCGGAGCATGAGCATCATCTCAGAGTTGTTCTCCAGATTCTCAGAGAGCACCAGTTATATGCCAAGTTTAGTAAATGCGAGTTCTGGCTCGATTGTATTTCGTACTTGGGTCATATCATCACCCGAGGAGGAGTTGAAGTGGATCCCCAAAAGATCGTGGCCATTGAAACGTGGCCGGTACCTAGCACAGTGGCAGAAATTCGCAGTTTTCTTGGCTTGGCCGGCTACTACCGGCGATTTGTTTCAGATTTTGCTCGAATTTCAGCGCCATTGACTCGGTTGACCCGCAAGGATGTACAGTTTGCTTGGACAACAGAGTGCCAGGATTCTTTTGAGAAGTTGAAACGAGGCTTGATGATGGCTCATATTCTCATGCTTCCAGATGGAACCGGAGGATTCTCAGTATATTGTGATGCTTCGGACAGAGGTTTAGGATGTGTTCTGATGCAGCATGGGAAGGTAATAGCTTATGCGTCACGGCAACTTCGTGATCATGAGAGGAATTACCCAACCCATGACTTGGAGCTGGCAGCAGTAGTGTTTGCACTTAAGTTGTGGAGGCACTACTTGTACAGAGATAGGGTAGAAATTTTCACCGACCACAAGAGCCTGAAGTATGTTTTCACCCAGAAGGATCTCAACATGCATCAGAGGAGATGGCTAGAGCTGCTTGTGGATTATGATGTCAACCTACAGTATCACCCAGGGAAGGCCAACGTAGTTGCAGATGCATTGAGCAGGAGGGCAGGAGTTTATTTCCTGACAGCGCAACCAGAACTGTTAGCCGATCTTCAGAAGATGGGTATAGAAGTTGTCCTCCCTTCCAGTATGGCATTGATGGCCAGCATGCTAGTCCAGTCTACTATAGTCGAGAGGATCCGGATGGCGCAGTCAGCAGATTCCAAGCTTCAGCGACTCAGAGCAGAGTGTGAGGCAGGACGAAGACCAGAGTTATGTATCCATGAAGACGGTACACTTCGACATGGTAAGCGTCTTTGTGTACCCAGTGGAGATATCAGACGGAAGATCATGGCAGAGGCCCACAGTTCGCAGTATTCCATTCATCCCGGTGGCACGAAGATGTACCGTGATATTCGTCAGCACTTTTGGTGGAATGGCATGAAGAGGGAGATAGCCCGGTTTGTCTCTCATTGTTTAGTCTGCCAACAAGTTAAGGCTGAACATCAGAGACCAGCTGGACTACTTCAACCATTGCCGATTCCCGAGTGGAAATGGGAGCATATAACTATGGATTTTGTGACTGGATTGCCTAGATCCCCGGCTGGCAGAGACGCTATTTGGGTTATTATAGACAGACTCACGAAGGTGGCTCACTTTCTCCCGTTCAGAGTTGGTCAGTCGACGGCTCAACTAGCGGAGATGTATCTCCGGCAGATTGTCAGATTGTACGGTGTACCAGTCAGTATCACTTCAGACAAAGATTCAAGATTTACATCGCACTTTTGGCGTAGCTTGCAAGAAAGTTTGGGAACTCACCTCCAGTTCAGTTCAGCTTATCACCCGCAGACAGATGGCTAGTCGGAACGTACGATCCAGACTCTTGAAGATATGTTGAGATCTTGTACGCTCGACTTCGATGGTTCATGGGAAGATCACGTGCACCTGGTGGAGTTCTCGTACAACAACAGTTTTCAGGCCAGTATCCAGATGGCACCGTTCGAGGCACTGTATGGTAGGAAGTGTCGATCCCCGCTAGCCTGGGATGATGTTGGAGAGAGGCAGATGCTTGGTCCAGAAATGATTGCTCAGACCGTTGAAGTGGTCAGAAGAGTCAGAGACCATCTTCGAGTTGCCCAAGACCGCCAGCGTCATTGGGCCGATTCCCATCGGCGACCCCTTGAATTCTCAGTCGGCGACCATGTATTCCTGAGGATTTCGCCTAACCGTGGCATCATTCGTTTCGGCGTACGGGGAAAGCTTAGTCCTAGGTATATAGGGCCGTTCGATATTCTGGAGCGAGTAGGTGATGTGTCCTATCGTCTCGCTCTTCCGCCGTCGCTAAGAGAGGTGCATGACGTGTTCCATGTATCTCAACTACGGCGGTATATCTCGGACCCGAGCCATATCCTGGATCATTCGGAATTGGTTGTTGGTACCAACCTTTCGTATGAGGAGAGGCCCGTGTCTATATTGGACCGAAGAGAGAAGACACTCAAGAACAAGACTATCAAGTTAGTCCGAGTTGCTTGGGGTCATCACTCTTTGGGTGAGTCGACGTGGGAGCGTGAGGATGATATCCGATCGCGATATCCCGACCTGTTTGACTCGTAAGGTATAATGTCTTCCTTATGCCTTATACTTTCAATTCTTTGCTTGAATAAATGACTGCATGATAGACTGCTTGTTACAGCTTACGATTATTATAGCTTGTCCTTGCAGTTCTAGCCTCTTGATTAAATTCCGAGGACGGAATTCTTTTAAGGATGGTAGAGTTGTAATACCTGTAGTTCGTATTACGTATCTTGGTATACGTGTACATATTCTTGACTCGTATTGCGTATTTTTCTGCATGGTTATTTTGGCATGTCATTGGATATGGCATAGCTTGGTTCGGCTTAGCTTGGTTTAGTTTGCTTTTGGGTTCATTATGAACCAAAAGAAAAACCCCCACCTACCACCCTCATTTATATTTCCACCTAACTCTCTCTCTCTTCATTTATTCTTCTCCTTCACTTCTTCTTCTCCACCATTTACTCTTCCACCTACCAGGAAGAGAGAGAGCTTAGGCAAGTGCAAACTTACTTCATGATGGATCTCATGTTTTATTGTTCCATTCTCTTCCTTACTTGATTCTAAGATACTTTAGAACTTGGCATTTTCCATTTTTATGGTTATATTTTTGTAGATCTAAGTTTTAAGTTCCTTCTTATTTAGTTTTCTTGGTTTTGATCTCTAAAAACTTGGTATTTCTAAAAACTAATTGTTCTATGTTGTAGAGAATTCAATTTCATTCAGTTTTGGCTTTTGTTTCGCTTGATTTCGACTTCGGATGAGGAAGTTATGGCCATGGCAAGTTTTCGGAACTTTCATGGCTGAACTTGCTGTTTGGGGACGATGAACCTCATGCGCCCGGAAGGCCATGCGCCGGGAGGCCATGCGCCGTGAAGTCCCGGCAACGCATCCCTTAACTCCGAGCGTGTCATGCGCGTAGGTTCCCTACGTGCATGTATTGAAGACGCAACGTGAGTTTCCCATGCACCGATTGTGCAGGAATCTCATGCGCCGATTGGTGCAGGAATCCCATGCGCCGATTGTGCAGGAATCTCATGCGCCGATTGTGCAGGAATCCCATGCACCGATTGCGCAGGAATCTCATACGCCGATTGGTACAGGAATCCCATGCGCCAATTGGTGCAGGAATCCCATGCACCGATTGCACATGAATCTCATGCGTCGATTGGTGCAGAAATCCTATGCGCCGATTGTGCAGGAATCTCATGCGCCGATTGTGCAGGAATTCACTATTTTTGCCTGTTTAAGTTGTTTTGTAGCTAGAATCTTGAAAAACTCAAAACATGAAAGTTGTAGATCTTTTCCTTGGCTTCAAGAATATGTTACTAGTTATTTTATGCAAGTTTCTCTTATTCATGATATTATAAGAATAGAACACGATAGTGGCCCGCTGTGGCGCACTCTTGACAAGTAAACTGCTGTTACGACAACTAGCCTGACATGACAAGTATGAAAGATCTGGACACCGTGGGCGATTGTGTTTGTACAAATAAACTAGTACTGTCTTGCATCATGTCTAGGACGGGGACCCCTGAGTACCACGGTCAGGGGTACCTACTGAAATTGACTAAGGCTAATTAACTAGAATGATTCAGTAGTCATGAAGAGATTTTCAGCTACAGGCAATCCCATTATCTGGGCGCATTCAGTAGACTTGTAGCCTACCGACGAGTAGGACACATTTTCAGCACACAGTCATGTGTTGCATTCTTCCTAAACGGACATTCGACCTGGATAACCGGATGGTCTGCAGGGCTTGTGGTTGTTGGGATAATCTCGTTACATCTTGCTAGTAACTAGGCATGTGATAACCCTAGTTAGTTAAAGTATCAAGCCGTACTCCTTGCTTGGCCGTGACTGATTGGATGAAGTTTATTCCAGCTTAGTCTTATCCTGATCCTGTGCAAGATTGTGACAGGACATGATTATTGATGCTTGCCTTAACAATAACGATCGGGGGTCCAGTTCTGTTCAGGCGAAGGGTTACAACCCCGGTCCTTGTTTGGTTTAAGGGTTGTAACCTGGCTCCCGGAGCAGTTCTGTGTCATCTCTTCGTTTATTGTCTTATTGCACCCCATGCCATGCTCGTCATGTTTTATCTTACTTCAACAAGCATGACCGGCCTTAACAATAAAGATCGGGGGTCCAGTTCTGTTCAGGCGAAGGGTTACAACCTCGGTCCTTGTTTGGTTTAAGGGTTGTAACCTGGCTCCCGGAGCAGTTCTGTGTCCTCTCTTCGTTTATTGTCTTCACTATACCAATAGTATTTGAGACGGGTTTCTATTCAGGTGAAGGGTTACAACCCCGGTCCTTGTTTGGTTTAAGGGTTGTGACCTGGCTACTTGAATGGTTTCCTCGTACTCAGTTTACTGTTGTTATCTCTATTATTATCATTTCTTATTTATTATCTTTAACATTCTATTGTGATATGCTGGTTTTAGTTCCTAAGTGAAGCCTCCTTTGTGGCACTTGCTCTTTCTGGGGTCTGACCCAGCTGGTTTTGTATGGCCAGATATCGGAGCAGCACCAGAGGATCTACCGACCTTCCAGCCCGATGGTGACCACCAGGCGTAACCAGGGCAACGAGTGGGTTTCTTTTGTCCTCCCACTCTATTTGTAAAATTATTCTTTTGAGGCGTTTAGCCGGCGAGCACGTGTTAGCTCGTATTGCACCTTATTTACTGTCTGCCTACGGGCTGTAACATGATTGACAAATCCTAGGGTTGATCATGTATTGACTAAAACTCTTGCTAGTCCTAACATTTTGTACAACTAGCTTCATGATCATCCGAATATGTAATGTATGGGACGCCTTACTATTGTATATTTGGTGCTCTGACATCTTGTAACTGTTATTACTTGCTTGTGATTGAGATAATAGGCTTGTTCTTGACCATAGGAGACTGATGGATTGTAGTTAAACCCTCATGTATCTAGACAGCCGTGACCGTATAGTGATGTGGATTCCATTTCATTATACGTAGCTGGCTATGTCTGCCCCCGCTCTCCAGTATTCTGGTTCTGGGGCGTGACATGGTTTTAGTGGTGGGTCAAACGTTGCTGGATAATCTCGTCTGTGGTGGGTCCTCCCGGAATAAGTCCGTCATTTCGACGATCCATCTGTTATTAGTACCAAATTCTAAGATAATAAACACAAACAAATTAAAATTACATTATTTGAAATATTTTTACCTCTCTAAATGTTACTTAGCCTCTCTGCTTCTCCTCTTCTCTGCTTGTTCTTCTCTCTTCTCTTCTGTTTCTCTTCTTTTTCCCCTTCTTCTGAATTTATTCCTGGAGAAGAAACGAGCATCATTTATAACATAACTCCCCTACCCCATCTCTTTCATCCCATTTTTCAATGTGTTCAGCTCTTTCATTTTTCAATAAAGCTGCACTCTTTTACCCACTCATTCAAACATATCCAAACAAATTTGGGGGGTCTCCAATGCTGCGAATGCTGCCCCCCCCCCCCCCCCCCCGTCTGCAAACAATGCTGCGAATGCTCCCCCCCCCCCGCCTGCAAACAAAGAATAATGGGCGCTCGATTTCCGACAGATAGTCTGGCGAAAAGTTTTCTTATTGGAAATTTCTCCAAACTTGTTATCCTCCCCGCAATTTCTTAAAAATTCGTTACTCTACAGTGAATTTTTGTTTATATTTTTTATGAAACTATTTTCCAAAATTCTATTATTTTCATATTTTACTATAAAATAGTGAAAATTAAAAATTAAAACTAGTCCAAACCATAGAAAAATATCATTTTGGTGAAAATAACTAACTTTCGAAAAAATAATAATGAGAATCAAACACTAAGAGTTGTTAGAAACTAGAAATGCCAAATGCTCCATTTGATAAGTGTTCACCATTTTAAATAAAAACCAAATTGTCCTTTAAGGAAGCTAGCTAGCCCCTAGTTTCCTTTGCTTTCAGGAATTTCAAAATAAACAATATGATTTTTTTCTTTTTCTGCATCTATCTAAAGCATTTCGTGATTTAAACTGAAATTTGTTCGAATTAAAAAAAGTCCACTTGATAATAGCATGTAGATGTTACATTGAAAATAATATATAGGCTTAATTTTACTTTGCTACCCTCAACTATTCCGCTTTTTCAACTTGATACCATAAACTTTTTTTTGTAACAAGTTGATACCTCAACTATTATTTTTTTTCAACTTGATACCTAATTTTTCAAAAAATCCTAAAATGCCCTTATCCCTTCCGTCTTCCCTTCTCCCCTCCCCCCCTCCCCACTCCGGCCACCCCATCCCTCCCGCTCTGCCTCCCCTCCGGCCACTCCCCTCTCCCACGTCCGGCCAACCCCCCCTCCTGCTTTCGGCGCCACCGCCGCGACGGCGGCGGCTGCGGCTGCTGATGCTGCTTCGGCTGCTGCTACTGCGGCGGTGGCTGCTGCTGCCGTGGCGACCGACGGCGGTGGGGGTTGTAGGAACCCTAGAGGGAGGGTGAATAAGGTCAAGCTAACTAATCAAGCACTTAGCACAAGCTAATTGACAATTTAAAAATATAAGTGCAAGAGAAGAAGCAATAACAATTCCGACACACGATATATCCTGGTATCCTCCATAGAGGCACTCCAGTCCCGGAACTCTCTCCGGCTTTAATCCACTATTTGAGTAAATTGTTACACACGAATTTGGATCCGAAGAACTCGCCAACTTCTTACACGAGAGCTTTAATCCGAAGGCCTCTCTAACTTCAACCGAGAGTTTGGATACGAAGACTCTCCAACTTCAACCGAGAGTTTGGATACGAAGACTCTCCAACTTCAACCGAGAGTTTGGATACGAAGACTCTCCAACTTTAACCTTTCACAATAGGTTTTAATCTCCTTATACAATAAGATGAAGATCTCACTTTTCAACTCAATAACTCTAACACAATTTGTGGATGGCAAATGAAAGCTTTGTAGAGTTGTTTGTGGATAGGCTTTGGTGGTTTAGAAATTTTTAGGCTCAAAGCATCAACCTTGAATGAAGGAGTTCAAGGCTATGTATAACCAAAGCATTGAAAAGAGCTCAAGGCAACTTTTCAGTCCGTGAACCGGCATACCGTCGGTATGAACCGGCATACCGGCGGTATACCGGTCTGGAATTACAATGGTTAAAAATATAGCCGTTGGGATCATTAAATGCTCGAAATTCGACCGTTTGAATTCAACGTTACTGAACCGGTATACCGTCGGTATGAACCGGTATACCATCGGTATGCCGATTTTGTAGACAGAAAACTTTCTGTGAACAAAATCGGTATACCGTCGGTATAGATCGGTATACAGTCGGTATGCCGGTTTTCATCCGAAAAATAATCCTGGGCTAGTTTTTAGCCTAGCTTTCGATTTTGCCATCCATTTCTTATGTTTACAATTATTCCTAAGACTCATTACAGACTCCAGATATACTGTAGCAGGTGCAGGCTTCTTTAAAGTCTTGAAATGATGATGGCATGGCTTGGCTTCTTCCTTTGATAGGTGCTGGCTTTTTTCCTTGGCGGCAGCTGTCTAAAGATATCTAGTTTGTGAAAACTGAATACCTTTCGGGGGCTTCGCCCCCGAACCCCCGACGAGGGGCGCTGCCCCGGGTGCGTGGCTCCGGAGATGTCGTCGGGTGGTTCAGAGAAATCTTTGTGGAATACCATCGTCTTTGGTCCACCATAATTTTTTCATTGCATATGTCCACATTGATCTTGCTTATTGCTTTTCTGCATGTACATGTTAGACGAACAAAGTAATATACATAGTAGCAAGTATGATAAGTTAAAAGCACATTAGGACTATGCAAAGTTTAAGTATCAATGCTATAGTGATAGCATAAATATTAGTGATATCATAATGTTAAACTTAATTGAATAACCATAATCAAAACATAGTTCTGATTTTGGTAGCTCAATTAAATTTAACATATATATAATAAAAACTCATATCACTAATATGTAACACAATAAGCACATATCACCAAAGGTATAAGTATAAGTAGAAATGCTATAGTGAGAGTATGAAGAATAGTGATAATGAAATGCTAAACTTAATAGATTAACCATATTCAAAAATATGATACAATCATTGGGCCAACAGGGGTAGGGGGGTTGGCCGGACGCATGAGAGGGGGGTGGCCGGAGGGGAGGCGGAGCGGGAGGGAGGGGGTAGCCGGAGTGGGGGAGGGGGTAATTTTAATGTTTGAGCAGGGGTATTTTCGTTCCAAATTTTTTTTGGGTATCAACTTGTTACAAAAAAAAGTTTAGGGTATCAAGTTGAAAAAACGAAATAGTTGAGGGTAGCAAAGTGTAATTAAGCCTAATATATATTTGAGTGTAAATGCACAAGAATTACCTCTCTCTTGGTAAGAGTGGTATGTTTTATTAAATTAAGGGTAAAGTGCAAAAAATTCCTCGTTAAATTTTTGCTTTTTGCAGTAAAAGATCCCATGGTCTTAACATTCCCAAAAGTATGAAATATGCTCATTTTGTCCCATTTTCGTTAACTGGTGTTAAGTGGGATATGTAATGACCATTTTACCCCTCTCTCACCCCCCCTCTCTCTCTCTTTCTCTCTGGTGGTACGGGGAGGAAGAGGAGGGGGGCTGGCCTGGGGAGGAGGAGGAGGCAGGCGGAGAGGAGGAGGGAGGGGGCGGTGAGAAGGGGGGCTGGCCTGCGGTAAGGAGGAGGGGACGGTGAGGAGGAGGCCGATAGGGAGGAGGGGGGCTGGCCGGCGGGGAGGAGGAGGATGGGGGCTATCCGGCGGGGAGGAGGAGGCCGGTGGGGAGAAGGAGGGGGGGCGGTGAGGAGGGGCGTTGGCCTGGGGAGGAGGAGGAGGAGGCTGGCAGGGAGGAGGAGGGAGGGGGGCGGTGAGGAGGGGGGCTGGCCTGTAGTGAGGAGGAGGGGGCGGTGAGGAGGAGGCCGATGGGGAGGAGGGGGCTGGCTGGTAGGGAGGAGGAGGAGGGTTAGCCGGCGGGGAGGAGGGGGGCTGGCCGGAAGGAGGAGGGGGGGCTGGCCGGCGGTAGGGGAGGTTAGGAAAGAGGAGGAGGCTAGTGGGGAAGGGGGGATAGTTTTGGTATTTTCTATTTTATTTTTAAAAAAAAAATGGACCTAACGACCATTTCTAACGGTCAACAGACGGTAGAAAACTTTTTGCTCGCGCGAAAAATTTAAGGAGGGACAAACTGCTAAATTTTTCTAATAGGTATTTCTACGCAAAAGACGTAGATCTAACGAGGATTTTTTACAATTTACCCTTAAATTAATCTTGATTGCCCTAAAAATATCTCGATTATTCGAACAAGAATTATACTTTTGAAAAATCACCCATTAAAATTATCAAAAAATACTCCATATCCTCCAGGAATAAACTGGTTCCGAAACAAAGTGGACAAACATATATAACTTTGCATTTATAATCACATGAAATGTTACAAATATGTTTTGCTGTAAGAGCATCGATAGTAAGCTCACCCCAATATTTAGATTATAGATTCAGAATATATGAGCTTATTTTATAGAATAGTAAGAGTCCATTAGAATTCAATGATGGTCATGATTCAGACACATGAGTATATCATAAGTTTGCGAATTCTACCTTCATAATGTAAGAGCTCATTTAGTAGAATAGTAAAACAAAATTGGAGTCCCATAATGTCTAATTCCACTTTGATTTTGAAAATGGATGAAAAGTGAAGGATAACAATAGTTCAAATGTGTCCCTAACTATTTTATAAAAAATTAAACAAATTAAGATTATTATTTTTGTCTGAATCAAATATGAGAATGAAAAATTAAAAAAAATTGGCTGCATATTTTCAATCCGACCATTATGGATATAAAAAATTAAATTAATTGTTTATGAGAAAAGTAATAGCAAGTAAATTTTTAGGAATATAAAACTTTCATCAACCGCGGCCGAAATATATTTTTCAGCCCCATATATTAGAGATGCTCATGGACATGTGGTGGATTTTAATCCGATGTGACCCTATAAATAGCGGCATTTAATATAGTAGGCCGGCCAATAAAAATCCAACAAAAAAAATTCAGCTGCCAAAATTAGGTTTGCAAATCCAGCTAAGGGTGAGCATATAAGGGTTGAAGACCGATCCGAACCGAACCAAAATATGATATACGGTTCGATTTTTCGGTTATCGGTTCGATTTTCGATTTAAAAAATTAAAAAAATGGTTCAGCTTTCGATTCTTGATCCGAATAATCGAACATAACCGAAAATCAATTTAATTTAGTAGTTTATCAAACGATCATCAATCGACATATAATAATATTTTGTAACTCCTAACTGAGCGCATTTTCTTCTCCTATTCTATATCGGTACTTCTTTGAACATTCTCTCTTCACCCTCAATCTATATATACTGATAATTTTTACACTATGTAATATAATAATTCATAACTACAATAATGCCATATTAAAATTTTTTATTTATTTAAATAAGCTCATTTTGGTAAAAATTTGAATGTCCGACACATTGGTCCATGAAATCGAACCGATTGAAAACCGACCGAATTAATTCGGTTTCGTTTTGTTCGATTTTTATAAAATCAGTTCAATTTTCGGTTTTGAGAAATATGGTTTACGGTTATTTCGATTTTCAAATATAGAGTTTAATTTGAACCGAACCGAACCGCTGCTCACCCCTAATGAGGGAAAATATGTATATTTAGGAAAGGGGGCTAATGTGCAAAAAATTACCCAAAATAAACGAACCGAACCGAATATACAGTGTAAAGTAGATTTAGGAAAGGGGGCTAATGTGCAAAAAAGTAACCGTGTGAACAAATGAGGGAAAAAGAAGTCGTCGGTCAAGGTCAAGTCATGGAAACTCCATTTACATAATTTTGTTTTTTGTTTGTTTGTTTTCTTCCGATGATGCGGCTGCAGACACATACACACAGAAGAAGAATAAACAAATAAGAAAGGAAGAGGGACAAAGAGAACATGGATGGAGAGCTTTGTTCATCATCATCATCATCAAGTAAGGATTTTGTCCATTTTTTTATTTATTTTTTTTCAGTTTGAAATTGGTTAAAAATGTTCGTATTGGTTGTTTCATTAATTTGATGGGTTGATCTCAACTTTTCGCTTTTGTTGTTGTTGTTCTAATTGTGTATGCTTCATATTACAGTGAATCTGAGATTAGGGAATTAATTAAACCCTTGATCTGTTAATTGGATTTAGTATGTTGGTGATGGAATTTTAGTACGAGCTCGCGCGCGCTTGCATCCATCCTGATGTGGATGTGGGCTTCTATTCTGTTGTGTCGAGGAGGTATGGGTTTGTGTCCGTGTCTAGAGTGTGAGGGGATGTGCTATTGTGGAAATTTGGTTTGTTTCGCTAGTAGGAATATAAACCCTGCCGGCCCGGCCTGGTGTCCGTGCTGCTTTCCACTTGAGCTGCAAGTGCTGGACCTAGTAGGAATATTGTTTGTTTAGTGTTCCATCTCCAAAATTTGTTCCGATATATATGTCAAAGGTAATTTGATGTTCAGAGTCGTAGATACATGGACGCGAAGTAAAATGCTAAAATTTTCATTTTGTGTATATCGATGATGGACACGAGACCGTCAAGAACAGTGGAGTCATCGGGTTCTAACATGCCTAAAAATGGTTTATGGTGTTGCTGTGATTGTGGAACAAAGGGCTTTAAGTGCCAACTTCGGTACCTGCTTCATGACTCCTTATTCCTATATGTAGCTACCTTAGGGGTCATCTGCGTACATGGCCGTTTCTGAGCACGTGCAAGCGGTTCGATCGCACATGGCCCCCAAAACCGGAAGGCCACAAATTTTTTAACCTCTGTATATCTATACTACTATATAATAAGAAAAGTTAGCTTCACCGTGAATTTTTTCTTCCAAATATACCCTTATCCAACTTTACTAATTAAAATTGTTCATCTATACTACTATATAATAAGAAAAGTTGATTTCACCGTATAGATTTATTTTTTGAAATATATAGTTTGCTCTTTTGATGTCTTTTGCTCTTTCGAAATACATGAAATTTTTATTAAGGTGTGGTTAAAATATGTGCAGCACGTAGATATATATACTAGTATTACTAATGTGAAAACGATCCTTTTTAATGCAATAACATGGTCTTTAGAATGGCAGAAAATACCTTTTTTTTTTGTAGTGGTTAAAAATAGGCCATTTTTAGTATTTGTACAGGGCTCTTAGAATGTCAGAAACTGCCCCGAGTTTGTGTATCACCTTTACCTGTAAGTAGGTACTGAAGTACTTATTTTCCATTTATTTAGGGTTCACTCTTGGTTTGAATAGTTTGTAATTTTTTCCTTAGCTGCATGGGCTATAAGAAGCTGCTTAATGATTTTATTGTAGCTTAAGGGTGTCGCTTGGGGAACTGTGAGAAGTAGCCATTGTATCTTGATTTGTTTTGGGTCAAGGGAATGACTTCTCCACAAAATTTGGGTGACATCTCGACCCTTCCCAAACATTGCATTAGTGGTAGCCGTAAGTGTAGGGTAACAATAGATGCACATGGAATGGGACTAATTAAAATAGGAAAAATTTGTTATGTAATGCCTGTAGTGCCTAGTTAGTCTCATGATACTATGCTAGTACTAACTTTGAAGCCCATATATTGTATATAGAATGATGATCATATGACAAAAGTTTTCTAAAAATGGCGATGTTATGAGATAGTGCATGTGGCTATAGCATACCCTGTCAAAAGTTTGATGAAATACCTAATAGTATCTTGATCAATAAATTTCAATAAAATGAATGCGATGTTATGAGATAGTGCATGTGGCTATAGCATACACTGTCAAAAGTTTGATGAATTACCTAATAGTTATCTTGATCAATAAGTTTCAATAAAATGGCGATGTTATGAGATATTGCATGTGGCTATAGCATACCCTGTCAAAAGTTTGATGAAATACCTAATAGTATCTTGATCAATAAATTTCAATAAAATGGCGATGTTATGAGATAGTGCATGTGGCTATAGCATACCTTGTCACAAGTTTGATGGAATACCTAATAGTATATTGATCAATAAATTTTAAAATCCGAACAGCCGCACAAGCCGCCTAGGCTATATCAATAAATTTCACATCATCATAATATATAAATTATCTTGATCTGCCTCATGTTACAATTGTATTGACTGGGAAAGGGCGGTGCACATATACTTTTTGCAGTTATTTTATTCCATCTGTTTACTCCATGAAGACCTTTCTTTTCTGGTGTACGAACAAAAACCTTTCCTTTGCTTCTTTGCTGTCAACTGGTAGCATGGTTATAATCGGTCCTTCTAACATGTGTTTTTTGGTGTAGGAACAGTTGGACATGGAAAAATAACATAATGGATGACTGATTTAGAGCTGAGTAATAAAGTCATATTAATTTTGCGTCTGAAGGAGGGGTTCATGATTCATTTATTTGTCCTTAACCATGGGAAATAGTGGCTACTTCCTCCTACTGCAATTCTGGTTGTTGCTGAGCGAAAGATGTTACAGTTCTGATCTTGACATACAATGCTTGAAAACATTGCAGCAATCACTAAAGGACCCAGATAACAACCTAAAGAACTCATGGAATTTTGAAAACAAAACAGAAGGGTTCATATGCAAGTTTACTGGTGTCGACTGCTGGCATCCTGAGGAGAATAAGGTGCTGAACCTCCGGCTATCTAATATGAACCTTCAAGGCCAGTTCCCATTTGGACTCGAGAACTGCACGAGCTTGACAGGACTCGATCTCTCAAGCAACAACATATCTGGGCCCATCCCTGCAGACATATCAAAGAGGGTACCTTTTGTTACATCCCTGGATCTCTCATACAACAGTTTCGCAGGTGAAATCCCATCAAACTTGTCGAACTGTTCCTATCTCAATGTTCTGTATCTTCAACACAATCAATTTACTGGCATGATACCTTGGCAATTCGAGAGTCTAGATCGATTGACTTCTTTTAGCGTGGCTGACAATTTGTTGTCCGGGCCAATCCCACCGTTTAAAAATTCCATTCCTGCTGCAAACTTTGCGAACAATAATGATCTTTGTGGTAATCCTTTGGATTCTTGTACAGCGCCTTCAAAGAAGGCCAGTGCTGGAGTGATCGTTGGATCCGCTATTGGTGGTATTGTGGGGACAATATTAGTTGTGGGGGTTGTTATATTCTTCTGTTCGCGTAACATTGCCACCAAGAAGAAGGAAAAAGACGAGGAAGAAAACAAGTGGGCAAAGAGTCTCAAGGGTGTCAAGGGTGTCAAGGCAAGTTGATGTTACATTTTTATGCATTTTCTAGTGATTTGAACCTCTTCTAGGCGTGCTGTGTTTATTTTTTTGTTACACAGAAACAGGTAATTAAGAAAAAGAACACAAACATTCTCTCTTTGCAACCTTCATGTGGAGGATATTTACTCTAATTTTAAGTATAAGAACAAAGTTTGAATGCTATTTCCGTCGTCCAGTTTATTTTTCACTATCAGGGTTTTATTATTTGAGCTTTGTACCATGAGAAACACAGGTAACAGATGCATACATCCACAAATGGAGTTAATTTCTGTACTTTGTTTTCTAGTCTCTCTTCAAGCCAAACTAGAGTAACAAAATCATTTTTTGCTTCCTGGTAGATCACCTTATTTATGAGTTCGTTATACTGACAAAAATCTAATGAATCCAGGTTTCAACGTTTGGGAAGTCCATGGCAAAAATGAAACTGAAAGATCTCATGGCAGCAACCAAAGATTTTAGCAAGGAGAACATCATTGCTACTGGGAGAACTGGCACCATGTACAAGGCATCGCTTACTGACGGAACTTTTCTTGCTGTCAAGAGGCTGCATGATTCTCAGCATACCGAGAGCCAATTTGTAGCCGAAATGGAAACCCTAGGAAGTGTCAGGAATCGGAACTTGGTTCCCCTTCTGGGTTTTTGTGTTGCCAAGAAAGAGAGACTCTTGGTCTACGAGTACATGCCCAAGGGATCTCTCTATGATTCACTACACCCACCGGAAGGCCAAGAAAGGGTCATGGAATGGCCAATTAGGCTAAAGATCAGCGTCGGGGCAGCAAAAGGCCTAGCTTGGCTCCACCACAGTTGCAATCCCCGAATCCTTCATCGCAACATCAGTTCCAAGTGCATCCTGCTAGACGATGACTACGAGCCCAAGATATCGGACTTTGGGCTTGCAAGACTTATGAACCCCGTAGATACCCATCTCAGTACATTTGTGAATGGCGAATTTGGTGACCTGGGTTATGTGGCCCCGGAGTATGCTCGAACTCTGGTGGCCACGCCCAAGGGCGACATTTACAGCTTCGGAACTGTTCTGCTTGAGCTGGTAACTGGTGAGAGGCCGACTCATGTGTCCAACGCTCCAGATAAGTTCAAGGGGAGCCTGGTAGAGTGGATAACTCATCTTTCCAACACCTCTCTTCTTCAGAACGCTGTTGATGCTTCCTTGACTGGTAAGGGCTACGACAGCGAGCTTCTGCAGGTCATGAAAGTTGCTTGTGCGTGCGTTCAGCCCGTCGCCAAGGAGAGGCCGACCATGTTTGAAGTGTACCAGCTTCTGAGAGCCATTGCGGAGAGGTACCATTTTACTGCCGACGACGATATATTGCTGCCTCCTGAGAGCACCGATGCCGATTACCTGGATGAACTTATTGTGGCGAAGTAATCACCTGTGGTATGCAAGGAGAGTCGAAGAATAACAGTGAAAGTTGAAAGAGCTAAGAACTCAAGTTGAATGCTCATAACACCTGCTAGCTATATCTTCATATGTTGATCTACTTATTAAGCAAAAATTCATTTTGCTCACATGTAATTTGTAGCTGTATCTCCAGCTTCCAAGTGCCTATTCCAGTCATTGAGGTGGAACATACTGAAGAGTTCTGATTGTATAAATTTTTTTTTTTTTAAATTTCAATCCATGTGGTATAGTATTGTACCAGTACCAATTTGGTATGTTTAATTTTCAGTTATATATGAATTATTATTAAGCTAAATCGAATACACAAAAAAACTACTTACAAAGGTCGAGCGGATAATCAAGCGAGATTACAAGACTCGACTCACCCACTGGATGGCATTATTGAGGACTGTAGAATATTCATGAGTCACCACTGTACTATTTGTATTCGACATTGTTTTAGTATAAGCCTAATTTTTGCATCAATGAGTCTAATTTCTGATCTTGCTTAGTCTAAATCTAGCAATTGGACTAACAAATAAGAACATCTTCAAGACTCATTTGTGACCAACATATCAATGTTGGAGTGGGTGGGGTTCCCAACCTATGTGGAGAAGACCCCGGAGTGCGACGAGCGCCGTTCGTGTGTCGAAGAAGCTCGGGAAGTGGGCGACGTAGAGTCGCTGCTGCTGTTGCTGCCCAGGGGGAGATTCTGGAACAGGGGATCCGAGTTCGGGCCGAACTCGGTCCCATGGCGAGTTCGGGCCGAACTCGGTCTGGCCACTCCAGTACTGTGGGGTGAGGTTCTGGATGCTTGACACAGAGTTCTGGCCGAACTCTGTGTCGTCGGGGGCTGAAGCAGATTTTAGGATGAGTTTTCATCATTGGATCTAATCCAACGGTCCAGGTTGGTTGCGGGATTGGGGAGTTATATTGAGTTTTCTCAACCCTAATTCATTATCGCAAGTATTGGGCAACACAAGTTTGAGAGAGAAGGAGGCAAGAGTGCCATTGCAACTTCGGAGAAGAAGACGGAGGATCGAAGGTCGTTTTTCGAAGGAGATCGTGTTTCGGGTAATCTCTACTCGTCGTTCTCGTTCTTCGTAGCCTTGTGATCATTGTTCTTGTCTCTGAGTGTTGTGGGGATCCGTTTTGGATCGGGAGGAGTTTGTAGAGGGTGTAATTCTTCTATTCCATTAGTGGAGGCTTCTCAGGGTTGGACTCCGATCGTCCCGTGGTTTTTTCCCCGCAAGGGTTTCCACGTCAAAAATTCTCTGTGTCTGCGTGATTGTTGTGTGTGCTTGTTTTTGGGTTCGTGCGTTGTTTGCTCGGTCCTCTCGCAGGTACTCTCCGGTTTGGGGAAAGGTTTCCGCGCTTCTTTCCCAACAGAGTGGTATCAGAGCTTTGGGTTCAAAGGGTGTCAGGAGTTGACAGAGGAACCAGAGAGGAGAGATGGACGCGAAGCCGGTGCGCATGGTGAACCTTAATGGCACAAACTATCATTATTGGCGGAGCAAGATGAAGGATTTGCTATTTGTCAAGAAGCTGCATCTACCTGTGTTTGCATCCGAGAGGCCCAGTGATAAATCCGAAGAGGACTGGAAGTTCGAGCACATACAGGTGTGTGGGTACATACGGCAGTTTGTTGATGAGAACGTGTACAATCACGTTGCCAATATTGAGCACGCGAAGACGTTATGGGATAAGCTGGAATCCTTGTATGCGAAGAAGACCGGGGTAAACAAGTTGTTCCTGATCCGAACGATGATGGGTCTGCGGTACAAGGATGGGGCGTCTATTACGGATCACTTGAGTGATTTCCAGGGCGTGGTTGACCAGTTATCTTCTATGGGAGTCAAGTTCGACGACGAAGTTCAGGGACTGTGGCTGCTGTGTACCTTGCCAGACTCGTGGGAGACCGTACGAGTATCTATGATCGCTTCTGCTCCAGAGGGCGTGGTCAGTCTGGAGTTTGCTAAGAGCGGGGTGTTGAATGAAGAGATGCGGAGACGTTCTCAGGGCACTTCATCCACATCCCACCACTCAGAGGCATTGGTTTCAGAGAGCCGCAGAAGGGGCAAAAGCAGGGGTCCAGGTGGTGGCAGAGACAAGAGCAGGGGAAAGTCCAAGGGTCGGTACGAGGACTCAGAGTGTTATCATTGCGGTAAGAAGGGCCATATCAAGCGGAACTGTTTCGCTTGGAAGAGAGAGAAGAAGGGCGACAAGGGGAAGCAAGAAGAGAACACTACAGCGGCGGCCTCGACGCATGGAGGCGATGTGATCGTCGTAGGTGATGAGGTCATTACTAACCTCGCCTGCGATGACAATTCTTGGCTGGTGGACTCAGGGGCTTCAGCACATGTATCTCACAATAGGGCACTGTTTGCCACTTACACGACAGGCGACTGTGGCGTGTTGAAGATGGGCAACGGAGATGTGTCGAAGGCGGTTGCCATTGGAGATGTGCATTTGAGAACGAAGACGGGTGCGGTTCTTGTTCTCAAGGATGTTCGTCATGTCCCTGATATCCGTTTCAACCTGGTGTCGGTTGGAAGGTTGGATGACGAGGGATTCTTCAGTCTCTTCGGGAATAGTCAGTGGAAGCTTTCCAGAGGTTCGTTGGTGATTGCCAGAGGAAGCAAGAAGTCCGGTCTCTACTATATGAAGGGGAGCGCACAGGGGACACAGGAGGTGAACGCAGTCAGTGACGCGTCTACCGAGTTGTGGCACAGGCGGCTCGGCCATATCAGCGAGAAGGGGATGAGCTACTTGGTGAACAGGAAAGTGATTCCGGGGCTCAAGTCTACAAAGTTGGAGAAATGCACGCACTGTTTGGCTGGGAAGCAAAGTAGGGTGTCTTTCCAGAGTCACCCAAGTTCGAGGAAGCCGGCGTTGCTCGAGTTGATTCACTCGGATGTCTGCGGTCCTATGAAGGTAAAAACTCTTGGTGGTGCTTCTTACTTTGTGACTTTTATTGATGACTGTTCCAGGAAGGTTTGGGTCTATGCCTTAAAGACCAAGGATCAGGTGCTGCCTACTTTCAAGGAGTTTCAGGCCTCCGTTGAAAGGGAGACGGGCAAGAAGTTGTTGTGTGTTCGGTCCGACAATGGCGGCGAATACATCGGTCCCTTTGATGCGTATTGCAGAGAGCAAGGGATACGACACCAGAAGACTCCGCCAAAGACACCTCAGCTCAATGGTGTAGCGGAGCGCATGAACAGGACACTGATGGAGAGGGTGCGGTGTTTGCTGTCAGAAGCAAACTTGCCGGGCAGTTATTGGGGTGAGGCTCTTCTCACAGCTGCTTATATTATTAATTTGTCTCCTAGTGCTCCTTTGCAGGGTGATGTGCCTGATAAAGTATGGTACGGTAAAGAGCCGTCATACAGTCACCTGCGGGCGTTTGGTTGTAAAGCCTTCGTGCATGTACCGAAGGACGAGAGGACCAAACTTGAGCCGAAGACGAGGCGATGCGTCTTTGTCGGCTACGGTCGGGATGAGTTTGGCTATAGACTCTACGACCCAGTGGAAGGAAAGCTCTACAGAAGCAGGGACGTGGTGTTCGTCGAGGATCAGACCATGACCAACACTCAGGACTCCGAGACGCCTTCTGAGGCTGAGGAATTGCCTGAGTTAGAGTCATTTCGCTTCGAGCAGTTTCCAGAGGACATCGCGGAGGATCCAGTTATGGGGGAGCCGGTACATGGAGTTGCTCCCAACCTTGATCATCAGCCTGCTGATGGTGGTCAGGGTGTCCCTCAGGAGGATGAGCATGCCGGAGAGGTAGTTCCTGAAGGGGAGGAGGCTGTCGGTATACAGCCAGCACCAGTGGCTCCACTGAGAAGGAGCAATAGGGATCGTCGACCATCTACGAGATACTCGCCGGATGAGTATGTGCTACTGACTGACGGGGGAGAGCCCGAAAGTTTCGCAGAGGCTATGGAAGACGAACACAGGCAGGAGTGGATGGTGGCTATGCAGGAGGAGATGAGTTCCTTGCACACCAATTCTACTTATGATCTGGTGCGGTTGCCAAAGGGCAAGAAGGCTTTGAAGAATCGATGGGTGTTCAGAGTGAAGCAGACGGATGATGCTACTCGCCCTCGATACAAAGCGAGGCTGGTAGTCAAGGGCTACGGTCAGCGGAAAGGCGTGGATTATGATGAGATCTTTTCGCCTGTCGTCAAGCATTCGTCTATTCGGGTGGTGCTAGCATTAGCAGCCAGTTTCGACTTGGAGGTCGAGCAGATGGATGTGAAGACGGCGTTCCTCCACGGTGATCTTGAGGAGGAGTTGTACATGGAGCAGCCGGAGGGATTCTGTGAGAAGGGCAAGTCACATTTGGTCTGCCGGTTGAGGAAGAGCTTGTATGGTCTGAAGCAGGCTCCGAGGCAGTGGTACAGAAAGTTCGAGTCGTTTATGGGGGAGCATGGTTATGCACGGACGACGTCGGACCATTGTGCATTTGTGAGGTATTTTGCCGATGATGATTTTATCATCTTATTGCTCTATGTGGATGATATGCTATTAGTGGGTCGGAATGCCACTAGGATAGCGGAGTTGAAGCGCCAACTGGGCGCGGCCTTCTCTATGAAGGATTTGGGCGCAGCGAAGACTATTCTTGGGATGGAGATCAGCCGAGAGAGAGAGTCCAAGCTGCTACACTTGTCCCAAAAGAAGTACATTCATCGGGTACTTCAGCGTTTCGGGATAGACGGGTCGAAGAAAGTGAGTTCCCCCCTCGCGGCTCACTTTAAGTTCACTGAGGAGCAGTGTCCATCTACCGAGGACGAAAAGGAAGATATGGAGCGGGTTCCATATGCTTCAGCTGTGGGAAGCCTGATGTATGCTATGGTGTGTACGAGGCCAGATATTGCTCATGCAGTTGGTACGGTTAGCAGGTATCTTTCGAATCCTGGAAGGGTACACTGGAGTGCGGTCAAGTGGATTCTTCGATACCTTCAGGGCACTGTCGGTTGGAGACTTTCCTTTGGTGGTGACGAGCCGAAGCTGGTCGGGTATACCGATGCTGATATGGCTGGAGATGTAGACACGAGGCGGTCGACTTCGGGCTACGTGATGATGTTTGCGGGAGGAGCAGTATCGTGGCAGTCGCGGTTGCAGAAGTGTGTTGCCTTGTCGACGACGGAGGCGGAATACATTGCGGCGACGGAGGCTTGCAAGGAGCTGTTATGGATGAAGAAGCTGTTGCAGGAAATGGGACTGAAGCAAGAGCAGTATACTTTGCTTTGCGACAGTCAGAGTGCTATCCACCTTGTGAAGAATCAGACGTTTCATAGCCGGTCCAAGCACATCGAGACCCGGTATCATTGGATACGGGATGTGGTTGAGAAGAAGGACGCGGAGCTTGAGAAGGTGCATACAGACGACAACGGAGCTGATATGTTTACGAAGATTCTACCAAGGGGGAAGTTTGAGTACTGCAGGCAGATCGTCGGGATGACGACGTCCTCCCCATAGTTGTGAAGGGGGAGATTTGTTGGAGTGGGTGGGGTTCCCAACCTATGTGGAGAAGACCCCGGAGTGCGACGAGCGCCGTTCGTGTGTCGAAGAAGCTCGGGAAGTGGGCGACGTAGAGTCGCTGCTGCTGTTGCTGCCCAGGGGGAGATTCTGGAACAGGGGATCCGAGTTCGGGCCGAACTCGGTCCCATGGCGAGTTCGGGCCGAACTCGGTCTGGCCACTCCAGTACTGTGGGGTGAGGTTCTGGATGCTTGACACAGAGTTCTGGCCGAACTCTGTGTCGTCGGGGGCTGAAGCAGATTTTAGGATGAGTTTTCATCATTGGATCTAATCCAACGGTCCAGGTTGGTTGCGGGATTGGGGAGTTATATTGAGTTTTCTCAACCCTAATTCATTATCGCAAGTATTGGGCAACACAAGTTTGAGAGAGAAGGAGGCAAGAGTGCCATTGCAACTTCGGAGAAGAAGACGGAGGATCGAAGGTCGTTTTTCGAAGGAGATCGTGTTTCGGGTAATCTCTACTCGTCGTTCTCGTTCTTCGTAGCCTTGTGATCATTGTTCTTGTCTCTGAGTGTTGTGGGGATCCGTTTTGGATCGGGAGGAGTTTGTAGAGGGTGTAATTCTTCTATTCCATTAGTGGAGGCTTCTCAGGGTTGGACTCCGATCGTCCCGTGGTTTTTTCCCCGCAAGGGTTTCCACGTCAAAAATTCTCTGTGTCTGCGTGATTGTTGTGTGTGCTTGTTTTTGGGTTCGTGCGTTGTTTGCTCGGTCCTCTCGCAGGTACTCTCCGGTTTGGGGAAAGGTTTCCGCGTTTCTTTCCCATCAATCAACAGTATATTAGCATTGGTGTTGGATTTTTCCCATTTTGATGTACCAAAAAGATGAGGATATTCTTATATTAATTTTTGATATTAAAAAAAAAAAAGAGCAAAAGAAACAAAAGAAAATGAAAAAATTATACTTGTATTGGTATAAATATTAAAAGACTTTATTTTATTTTACTTTTTTAAAATTTAGAACTATAGTTACAAATATTCAGTGGACCTCTTTATTTTATAGAGAAATCAGATTTGAGGACTCAAATATATGTAAAATTTAGGGTTAAAATTTATATGACGAGACAATTTGTACTTGTCATTATTTTTAGGAAGTCAATAGTTTGAAAAGACCATCTTGCCAGTCTGGGACAACATGCAAGTAGGAGCATGCATATATATATATATATATATTATATAAATTTGTAAAATATTTTCCCTATAATTTTCTTCTATGTCAAGGGCATAAGTGCAAAAGAACAGTATATATAATTGGGTTGCTGGAGCTTTATTTATTGATTAATAATCCTCAAATCAACCTCCGCCATTAATTTAATCTCCTCTCCTTCTTCTTCTCCGCCACTCTTCCTCTCTCTACGAAGGAGAGGAGAGAGGAAGTGAAGAGAGAACAATGGAGCTGCAGTCCACATCATGGGATGCCCTAAGAAAACAGGTGCTGACAATTTTTCTCGATTAGGTCAGATCTCTTATTGATTGATGATAGGAGCATAGATCTGCTGAAGTAATTTGAGGGGATCTTGAAAATTTTCGTGTAATTTGAAGAATTTGGTCAGTTTCCGATAACAATATTGTGCAAAGACACGATCTTTGGTGCGGGGAGTTGGTAATTTGTGATAAATTAGCAATCTTGGTCGATGATTTGATTTCTAGTTGTTTGTTCATGGACACACATATGACACGACACGATACCGACGAGGCAACACCTAATTTGGTGTGTCCCAGTTTATTTTGGAGTGTCTAACGTCGATGTCGACAAGGACACGGCAAAAATAAAGAAAAATTGAAATATATCAAGTTGTGAGACTTCATTTGTCCGAGAAATGCTTCTGTATTTACTGAGCTACTCTGAAAACCCTTGCCGTGTCCTTGTAACATATCGGACACGAATCACACAATCCAAAATAAGTTAGGACAGGCCAAAATCAATTCCTCGTCCGTTTTGACACCAGTATGTCGTGTCTTGCATCTTTATCAAAAACGTGTCTAGTGATGTAATTGGATTAGGGTCGGGGGTTGGACCAGACACCTCCTGTCTCCACCCAAAAATATTTGCCTTTTCCTCCACCTCCACTCGAAGGAGAAATACTGGCTCCATCACTGATTCCAAATAGAGATCCACGTACCCGACTCCAACTTTACCTCCACCTCCAACTAAATATGTTACAAGTTTTGGTTTAGCTAATGATAAAAATAGAAAAGAGATTGTTCACGTCAGAGGCAGATGTATTAATGGAGTCCGATATGACTTTGCCTCAAAATCCACCTCCGTCTCCACTTCGCATGTTGAAACTTGCCTCCATACACACCTCCATCTGTACTAAGTTTGCCCCCAAATCCGTCCGGGTTGGAGTCCATCGAAGCAGATTACATTTACATCCCTAAGCGCGCTTATAGACGTGCCTAGACGAGGAGCTCAATGCTAAGGGAGGTTGCGTCTCACTTCCAGTCATGGTTTGTTTTTGTTGTGAACAAGTGCGACCTTATACAAGAACCAAATAACATCATTAACCCTCCCCATCTAGGGTTCAAGTGCTGATGTTGAAGATTTCTTGCTTTGTTGTCAAGAAGAGCCATCTGAATAAAGAAACAAATATTAGTTTTGAGATTAAGGGCCCCCTTTCTTCTTATTACTATAAATGAAGCTTGCTTTGTTTAGGCGTGCACCTCGTTTTTGCGCATTGCACCTAGGCTCCAAAGTATCTTGGCACCCAAGTGCGCTTTTTACCTCCGGTGTCACATTTGTGTCAACAAAGATAAGTGCAATTGTGGCTATAAGATTTAGAGCAGGCTTTACCATTGTATATCTATATAGTGTTATAGATGCCATCATCCAAGCCTTCTTCCATCAGACGGGGTCGGTTATGGAGCATAACAAAGCTCCATGAAAGATTTAGTAAATTTTTTGTCCGGCTATCAACTTGACATCAACCCTCTTTGTTGGTGCCAAATTCATAGCTAAGGTAACATGAGCATGAGAGTCATGCCAAAAAATCTAGGCAGCCAGTTGTTAGACATGCAAACTCTATCTTTTTGGTATGTAGTTTAAGCTCATGCAACCAAGGAACATTGTCCAAGTTCCCTTAGACTATTAAAAGGCTAGATGAAGAAAAAAGATGATACAATTTACTATTGGGAATTGCATTCATCTGTATGAAACTATGAATCATTAAGCCAAAGAGTGAAGGAAAGACGATCCCTAATAAGGGTTAAAGATAACTTCTTCTACATTGCAAAATTAATTTCCTTTTCTTTTTTCATTTCTAGGCAAGGAAATTTGAAGCTCAGTTGGATGAACAGTTGAATACGTACCGGAGATTTGTTTCAACAAAAGCTGATGGTTCAGAGAATGATCTTGAATCTGGTATAGATAGACTACTAAAGCAGCTTCAGCAAGTCAACTCACATATGCAAACTTGGGTATCGTCAGGAGGCTCAGAAATTCTATCCCATACCTTGAATCGACATAGGGAGATACTGCAAGATCTTACTCAGGTAGACGGCTCTATAAACTTCTCCTAAACTTACTAATAACCTTCTTAGAAAACCAAATTAGTGACATCGCTTTTCTATAATATATTATACATTCAAGAGTATCCAAGTCACTGGAGCTTTTGTTTGATCTGCGTTCATTGTAGAAACTCAGTTTCAGCAATGAGGGTAGGTCTCACAGTGATAAATGCATATGTTGATCAGCCAGTATGCATAAGCTAAGCATGCCTTAATGGTTGAACTATAGGAATTTAATCGTCTCCGGTCAAGCCTTAAAGCTAAGCAAGAACATTCAGCCCTTCTGGATTTTCGAGAGTTTGATAGGGCAAGATTGGACCTTGAAGAGGGTGGTGATAATCCAGAACAGGCTCTGCTAAGAGAGCAAGCCTCACTTAACAGAAGTACAGGACAGGTAGTGAACTTCCTTGACTGCTCTTGCAGATATCTTCCTTGCAATGTTCTGATTAGATGCTACAGAAATATGTTATGGGATAACTACATACTTGTTTATCAACTATTAGATAGCAGTGGTTATCTGTGAGTGAAACTTTGTTTTGAGAATGAAATTCAATAAGCTGACCAACGTGGCAACATGTCGACTTTGAGATGTAACCATCCAATATATACTGTATTTAGCATTCGTCAACCTCCTTAAGCTTGGCAATACACTGCTTCCACCCAAGTGCATTATAGGGTAAATTGCGGAAGTGAGCTTCCAACGTCGGATCTGGTGTAACTGCCACGGGACGAAATAACGACTGAGCTAAGCAGTAAAGAATCGATGGTTGCAAGCTCAAGTGAAAAAGCAACTCGTATATTGTCCTTTGACAGAGTTGCTTATATGGACGTTTTGTTCACTTTCTTTGTCCCATCACCTGGGAAAGCCCCCTGCTAGCAGTGAATGCCTGCATGGTGAGGATGGGGATGGGTATGGGCACTGCGAATTGGAATGTCCACTCCCCACTATGCTATGCTATCTTTACCACTATTTAGAACCCAATCTGATCAAACTATATGAGTTATATTGTGTCTGCTTATGATTCATAATCTCGTAAGGAGGCACATATCATTTCTAGCCCTTTATAAGCTTGTGAACTCAGGTATCAACTCCTTGACTCCGCCTATCTTTCTCACGCAACGCAAGAAAAGTAAGATGACATTAATACTACAAATAGATGTCATTATATGTTTCTAAATCTTAGCTTAAGATTTTATGAAAAAGATAATTAATTGGTACCTATGTCTTGGTCTGAACTGGAGAACAATTTTTTGTTGGAAACATGGTGCCCAAATGGTTTGCGTTAACAAAACCCATACCTAATTTCTTGTGTTGCATAGCGTAAAAGTAAAATCACCAAGAAGAACGTGGGAAAAATCAAATTTCAAATAACCGTTAGAAAAAGGAAGATAAATTAGACAATCATGGTTAGGTCTTTTTACATATTTAAAAGAAAAGTTTGCAACTACAAGTTTCTGGAAAATTTGCCCCATATTGTCACAACAAAATCAGAAAGTTCTTACTCATAAGTCATAATACTCTTAATGAGGTCCAAGATCTGAAAAATAATTGCAAAATAGGGAAAATGCTTAACATTCAGTTCACTGTGTCCAAGTTACTTGCTAGCTGCACTATTATTCATAGTGCTCTGTCTGACCAGCAGATTAAACCTGGAGAATGTGTTGATCAACTGCTCCAGCAGACATTTAACCTCTGCACATTATTTGGATTAACATTCCCTAATGCCAATATCTCGTAATGCTCCGTGATGTCCTCCAAACAAGGAAGAATCATGAGATATCGGAATTTCTCCTTGACCAATATCACATGCATATATGCCCACATCTCATGCATTTCATATTTGGTTGGCATCATGGGACATTCCAAGATATTGACATTAGGGGATATCAATCCGTCCAAGATATTGACATTAGGGGATATCAATCTGTGAATCCACATTGAAGTTAAACATCCGACTCCTGCCGCCAGCTCTTTACTATGTTATAATCTTCGATATCTCAACCAAAGAAATTATGATATTTAGAAGAACTCCTGGTCAATATAAAGTTCCCTTGGCTCCACCTCTCTGAAAATAGAGAAATGCACGATTCCATTTGGTAAAATATGCTTCACTACAGAGAGGCAATAAGGCACGATATCAATTCGAGAAAGATACCCAAAAACTTCTTTAGTTCAGCTTACACCCTCGAACCCTGCATGATTAAATCTCCTTCTGATCTTATTCTATTGTTCCAACATAATGGAGCCAAATGTAGCTTGGTTTGTATTTTTCCACATTAGTGAAGAGCAGTTTGTTTCTACTGTCCACAATCCATTTTAGTGGAACACAAATGGGACTTTTGGAGGTGGTGTATTATCACAGATCCCAAGCTTAAAGTTGCAAAAGCATATTTCATCTCTTGCCTCCAAGAGCTCACAAGTTCTTCCCGGTATACACATTTGACAATGCCTAGGATCTGAAAATAATCATAGAACATGTTATACTTACTATCTAAATCATGGAAGAATACTTACCTTCCAGCTCATGTCTACTCTGTTTCTGGTTAATGGCTTCCCTCTCATGCCTTGAAGAACCTGCCAAATGGTGTTGATTCACTGATATAGCCAATTACGTGTGCATAGTGGACAGGACAAGGGTATCTAGTTGACATGGATATTTGAACTTTACGAAATCTAAACACAAGGACACGGCTATATATGTGTATATTTACACACACATGCACACACACACACATACTGAATATTTATATTGTGGTCGAGTGCGTAAGGAACTTGATCAGTATAAAATGAGCAAGTACATAAATCTTGTACTATTTGCTAAATAGGGGCTTATTACTCTTCATCTTATGAATATCTTTCGGACTCATGGACGTGCACTACTTCATATTTGTTTAACTTTGAGATGTGGGTAGATGCACACGTGTTGTTCGGCATGGATGGACACGGCAAAGGGTACGTATTATAGCCAATTGGACAGGGCAAAGTAGGTATTTTTCCATGTACATTTGTTGCATATCAGCAATGCTGGTCAAGTTACTCATCTATTCAATGTCCCCATCAGCACAAAACTATGTTATGGTCAATCTCTAGTATATTCGAGAAGTTCTTTGATAAGCATAAACCACAGTTTATTCCCTGATCTTAAGAGCCTGTTAATTGGTTCCTTAAGGTCGCCGTATCTTTTCAACATCAAGATATGACAAGGCACTTTATCAACCTTAAAGGAATTATCCAGAGAGTTATTCCTAGCCTTCTGGTTTAGTTAAATTAAAATTCTGATGTATCTTGGATATCATAGTATCTATTTTAGTAAGCATCTGTCTCATACTTGTTTGTGTCACCATGTGATGCCTGTTTACATGTTTCTAGTGGTGACAACAACCCACACCTTTTGCAGATGCCCTCAGGTGCATATCATTGCAGTTTATTATACAATTGCTACTCCTAGTACTAACGGTTCCATAGTAATCATCTCATACTGAAGGCTGGTTGAATACTTGAATGATCGATCACTTGGCTAGGAGTCAGATTTATGGTTTTATTCTTTTATTTGCTTTTGACTCTATATTCCCATTGCTATACTCATGTGCACACTTCTTTCTTGCACTTTTAGCAGCATCTCTAACAATTTTCATAAGCAACAGTATCCAGTTAAAGCAACTATTGATACTTCACGAGCTAGACCAGTAATTTTTGTCAATCTACCTCCATTAACATTGACTTCTCAGCTGTTCTAGGCTACAACATACAAGTGAGAGTGCATGTAACTTGTGTGTTACACTTTTATGATAATGCTAGAAAAATTATACATGAACTGTTGTCTTTGTAATGATTCATTGACTTAATCTTTTGGTATGCAACCTTGGTTGTCTACTCACGATACCTATTGTGTATCGATTTGCTTGCGTTTGTGTTTTGTGTGATACATTTAACTTTTGAGAGTTTAGGTTTATATTTCTAAATCTATATAAGAACATGATTTAGTACAATTTTCTCATAAATTTTTTATTTGTTTCATCTTTACATGTCTAGTTCAAGAATCCAGATTCTTAAGTATACATTACATAAGGGAAAAAAAAAAATTGATACTATCTATCAACATATATGCATCGTATTGCAACAATCTATACGTAACGAAATGGTACTGTATCGTGTTATGATCATAGTATCGATTATGCAACTCTTCCTAGTATTACATTTGTTTCATACAAAAGCTAGGATGTATCTTATAATTTATCTTCTCAACCAGAAGTTTTCTTGATGGGTCAGTTAAATGAGATGTTTTGTAAGGATCGAGTTTAATGAAAGCAGGATAAATTATACCATTCACATTAAACTGTTTTTTAGCCCAAAGAAATCAGTTCTAATTATCTCAGAGATCTAAGAAGAGAGGATTCCTGTAGCCTGCAGCAAAACTTTGTAATAAAACCTTTATTATTGTTGTATATATGTGTGTGTGTATCGTATGAATCAAGCTCAGCGAAAACATGAAGAAAACCTCCTGAAGCTTTCTTTAATTTCTTATATTGTAGCTCTAACCTTTACTCTTCTTAATTCTGTAATAGATTGATTCAGTAATTTCCCAAGCCCAAGCCACCTTTGGTGCACTTGTTTTCCAACGATCGACATTCAGTGGTATCAACTCAAAGCTAAGCAATGTTAGCAGCCGTCTTCCTACAGTAAGCAAACCTTGCGTCTTTCCTGATTCCACAGGTTGCCTTCTTATTCCTGCTGCTGATTATTGCTCTTGGCTATGATTTTGGTTTTAGGTGAATCATATTTTGTCATCAATCAGAAGAAAAAAGTCGATGGACACCATCATCCTCTCCCTGGTTGCATCAGTTTGTACATTTCTTATTCTTATTTACTGGATGTCAAAGTAAAAGTATAGTTTGTGCGGAAACTTCTGCAAAATCAGCCCCTCTTTGTAGATGAGTGCATCTCTTCAGGTTTTGTTATTATTACAAAAAACTCCTAGTATCGGTTATTAGCGGAATTACATTGATTTTACAAGTAATATTACTTCTTTTTTTCCTGGACTTTGTTGGCCAGCTTGTAGTCCAACACCATCCTTCTTGCTGCTAATATCTTGGCGTTGGCTATTTGATTCTTTGATTGGTTTCTGTTCAGTTTTACTTCCTTTTATGTGTTATCTGAGGAGTAGACTTGCGTGTTTTCTTGTTCATTACATTACATTATATGGCACTAGATATTTTCGTGTATCTAACACTCCTTGATAATTCGATTTTTAAAATTATTTTTTATTTATATTATTTAATAATATTTTTATTAGTAGTTGATACATATACGAGTTTGTATTTGATATACCTTCTATCTTTTGATCTTTATTATCCACTGCCTTGCACGTATTTTAACATTTCTTAATTAGTTTAGGAAGACTCTTTAGGAAGACCAAAGAGTAGTCTTCCTAATTACTAAGTTATCCTTATTAAAATTAATGAACTATTTTTAATTAGTATAAGTATGTAAGGGTATTTTCGGAATTCAAAAGTTTCACCATCTAAGTTTTCTTATTATATAGTAGAATAGATTCTACTATATAATAGGAAAACTTGGATGGTGAAATTTTTGAATTCCGAAAATACCCTTATATGTCTATACTAATTAAAAATTATTCATTAATAAAGACAACTTAATAATTACGAAGACTACTCTTTGGTCTTCCTAAGTTAATTAAAAGAATGTTAAAATATGTGCAAGGCACGTGCACATATGCTAGTATAGATTAATGGAGATCTTTAGACAAGTCAATGACATTTTAGCTCAGATTAAGATTACGAAGCATGTGCAAAGCGTACAAACCCCAAAAATGCGGAAGGTTTCAAAATTTTTAACATTTGTATATTTTATTAATATAAAATTTTTATTTTTAAATTTAGGCTTAATTGTACTTTACTCTCAACTATTTTCGTTTTTCAACTTAATACCCTAAACTTTTTTACTCAACAACTCGATATCCTCAACTATTTTAGTTTTTCAACTTAATACCTAAAATCCAAAATATTTTCAAACTACCCCTAGCTCCCTCTTTCTTTCTTCCCGTGACACCCCCCCTCCCCCCTCTTTCCCTCTCCGGTGGAGACGGGAAAGGAGGGCGGCGGAAGGAGGGTGGGTGGCCGGAGCCGGGGGGAGGGGGCATCGGAAGGGGGGCGGAGGAGAGGTGGGGCGGAGGCGGCTGGCCAGAGGGGGGGTGGCCGGAACGGAGGGGGGGGGGGGGGGGGGGGGGGGGCTGCTGGGGGCTGAAGGGGGGGCCACCGGAAGGGGGGCGGGGGTGGGGGTTGCTGCGGGTGGGCGGGGACGGCTGGCCAGAGGCGGGGGTGGTGGGGGGGGGGGGGGGGTTGTGGTCGAAGGGGAGAGCGGGGGTGGGGGGGGGGGGGGGGGGGGGGGGTGAGATTGGGGCCTTAGGGAGGAGCGAGGATGGAGAGGGAGGGTTTGGGGGTAGTTTTGAATTTTAGGCAGAGATATTATTGTCCAAATAAAATTCAAGATATCAACTTGAAAAAAAAAGTTGAGTTAGTAAGTTAAAAAATGGAAATAGTTGAGGGTATCAAAGTACAATTAAGCCTTAATTTATGTCTTCCTATTTTTTAGAAACCACATTAACACGATCCTTAAAATATGAGAAGATTTTTTTTTATATAAAAAGTGTCAACTCTTTTTTAGTATTTGTAGGTGATTTTTAGAATGTCAGAAACGGACATGACGAGCTGTGTCTTAACTCTTAAGTTTGGAGTGGTGGAGTTGCTTCCATTTTTTCGGTCACTTTTTTTTGTGTGGAGGGACTGTTTCTAGTGACATATAATGCTCAATTCCTGTCTTACATTATATAGTTCCAATTGGTCTAATACCATAAACATTTGACTATCGATACATACAACACAAGTGCATGACATACAACACAAGTGCATGTTGAAGATCTTGTGCATCATTATAGGTTTGCCAATGAGGTCCACATAGCCTAAATTGACAGGTTTTCAAGTTTATTTTTCCTTTCGTCTTCCTATTGAACACAAAGAACTCGTACACCTTTCACTGTCTCACCTGCCGACAATGATGGCATGCATGAGAACATGATACTCTAAAAATAATGAACATGATTGTGACTTACATGAGCTGAGCTCTTCGTCAAGGTGTCAATTGGGCCGGACCGAGCTTACCCGGACCCACAATTGATCGGGTTTGATCGGGTCAGGTCGATCGGGTCAGGTCGGTCGGGCCAGTCCACTCTTGAGTTGTGAGTCGGGCTGGATCGGAATGGAGACCAAAACACCAAACACAACCCGTCCATTTTTTTTGGTAAGGGTCATGGATCTCCCTAATAACCTACACCAGTCCAAGTCGATTGACTCAATTGACGGTTTTGACATGGATACTCCTCCTCAGGAGCTTCCTATAGGTGAACAACTTTCCCTTTAGTTTTTTAACTTCTCTTATATGTATGATATACTCAAATAGCAAACCATGCAACCAGTAGAAAATTCAGAATAGCAACATAATACCTTTAATCTCAAAATCTTAAAAGCAATTCATAAAACACCTGAGCATGTTTAGGTATCTATCTCCACATTTTTGCACACATCATAAGCTACTTTCTTCTAGTCATTTTTCTACTATATATTCAATATATTCATGCTTATAATTACCGGTGTTTTAAAAATCGGACCGGACCGTCCGGTTCAGTCGTGAACCGGTAACTTTTCCGATCTGCTTCAGTGTTGACCCATTGTTAAAAAAGAAGGGTTTTTAATGAATATTTTTTATAAAATTCAGTGTCCATAAGGTATTAAACTTTGGCCACTTAGGTTAACTCAGTGGTCGAACCGGTTTGATCCGACCCAGTGCCTTATCTGGGTCGATCTCTGGTCCGATTTTTAAAACACTGACGCTTACTCTTATCTTCTTCTTTTATTTTATTTTATTTTATTTTATTTTTTATTTTTTTAATGATTTATGGTGCTATATAACTACAAACTGATGGTGACTAGGGATAGTGTGAGCTCATTAGCCTTGTTTATCAGGTGATAGAAGCTATGAGAGACAGAGATGTGAAGATGTAGATTCACACAAGATATGGTCTGACCCAAAATTGACAATCTCCTTTGACATGAATAGGATCTAGAAGCCACTCATAGACAAACTATGTTGCAATGCCTTTTGGGAGTGGAGATGGACAAGGATGGATGGATGGTAGTGGTCCTCAAAACAAAACTGTAAGAGGAAAGAAAGTATAGCCCAAGTCTTATCACAAAGAAGGGGGAAGAAGGAGGAGGAGGAGGAAGGAGCAGGTACAAGCTCCACACATCAGTTTCACTACCTACTTGTCGGCCGCATGCATCTGGTCTCCATAGTATGGATTCTCCTCTAGTGACATGTCTGAAACCCATTGGAAAGATATCAACTCTCCACTTATCCAAATGTATCCCAAGATATGTAACTTTGGAAGGAAGAATGTGTCCAAGATATGTATTACTTTTGTTACTTTACCCTTACCATGTGAATATCCTTACCAGAACAACAGAATCAAATCTTGACACAAGTATAGGTTTATCTCTTAGTTGTTCACCCTGAAAGGTTGATACTTATCCTCCCTTCCCGAAGACGGATACCAATCGTCCCTGAAGATTGATGTTGATCATTCATGAAAGACTGTATACTGAGTTGAGCACATTCAAAGAGGAGTGTTGTACTTAGGTTTAAGAAATTACTATATATGATTGTCGACCCAACCAATGATTATCTCTTAGGGATATCCATCGTAACCAATCCGTTATCATTTATAACAAATATATCCTTATGTATAAACATAGCAGCACACTCATTCTTGGGTTGAATGCTCTGTAGAATAAATACGAGATCTCTCTCATCTTTCTCTTCTCTTCTCCCATAAAGAGTTTTCGAAAAACACCACCGCGGTTTACACTACAACATAGAATATCGTTACCGGAACATAATCAATCAAATCAAATCAAATCAAAGCTTGACATAAGTATAAATTTATCTCTTAGTTGTCCACAACAAAAGACCACATCCCAATAAAATATAGGGTTATTTAGTTTTAGGTTATTGTATAATTTCGAAACATTTATGTCTCCGTATTGTCCATAAGAGGGTTTGTATCTCGTCCTGATGGTTGATTGACTTGGGCTGACCATCCAATATGGAGACATAAATATAAACTTTGAATATTATATGAGATCTTAAAACTTAACACAAATTTCGATTATTATGAAGAACCTAAACGAGCCCCAGAACCTAAACGAGATCTAATGATCAGCCACAGTCAACCTTCAGAACGAGACACAAACTCTCTTCTGAACTAATGGGAGGCCTAAATCCAAATATAAAATATTATACGAGAACGTAGAACTAAATAACCCTAAAATATACATGTGTACCTCGGATGTAGAAGGATCAAAATTCAAGGTATCGTAGCCTATATTTCCAAATGCAAGTACATACATTATGCATTTTCTTTGGCTGTTGGATTTTTTTGTAAGAAAGAGCCATTTCTTCTAACTGATCTGGTTCACAAATATATTATGTGCAAACCAAACTGATCTGATTCTCAAACATAATCACAACATAACTAACTGAAAGCAAGAAGGAAATAAAAGTTTGCTTTGTAGATGGATTTTTCTTTTACTTAGTATATATATATATATATATATATATATATATATATATATATATATATATATATATATATATATATGTTACTTCTTTGGTTGTCGGTAATTGGAATCTCATGAATTGACAGACTCATGGAATGATAGAATTTGAAAGGAGGAAAAAAAAGGAATTCCAGTTTCCACTTTATAGTTTTTAGTTTCCATACTCTATTTCGGATTTTCATTAAATTCTACACAAAATTCCTTCCATAAATCCCATTTTTAAGTGTCAAAACCTCCTCAAGGTAAGGTTATCACTGCTAGAAGATCGTGTCATTTAAGATTTTCTGACATGGAAATCCAAATTCATGCGAACAAAATTCTATGAATTGGTCCAATTCATGCATTTCCAAATTAAGTGGAATTAATTCATGACAGTAAAATAAATGTGCTAATATTATGACATTTTGCGCTTTTGCACTTGAAGAGATGCACGATGTTAATCGTCGTTGTCTCAACGAAAGAATTTGATCAGAATCAGAAATACCATTCTTTTTCTGTGGAAGAAAAAAGTGCAAAAACATGTAATTTCCCACTTTCAACTTGTATATCAGATTCTAGAGGTAAAATATTACACTTTGCATTTCCTGGTAGAAGAAGCAAATAATAATTCAATATTAACCAACATCAAACTTTTATATCATACTCTTGTCACTCAAACTAATTTCATTTATGTGCCTAATAAATTACTAAATCTGATGAGCATCTAATTGCAATTTCCATGCAAGTACATCATCAAACCTAAACCCATAAATGAGTGTGTGTATCAATTTCAGGAATGGATCAAGCGCACATAAATAATTCCAATAAATTCAAATCAGGTTTCCTTACAAAAATGTAGGGTTGGTTTCCAAAGTACTTCAAAGTTACAAACCCGTGTGTGAAAAAGGAAATACCTTGCTATCAGGGGCAGATCTAGAGCCCACCCTAAAAATAATTTACTCTTTTTTTTTCCTTATTTTTTCCTTATTTATTTTTTATATATATGTTAGCCCAGCTCTAGTACATCCGAATCTGTTGTAGCTCATCCTAGTTTTAATTTTTGGATCCGCCCCTACTTGCTATTATTATTATTATTATTCTAAATCCACTATAATAACCCTTTGAATATTAGGTATTTATAAGACAAGATGCACATGTATTTGCTTTGTATTCATGAAACTAAATACACACTTCACCAACAAAATCTCTCCTCCAAATCCACCAATGAATAAAACGTGCGAAAGTCTTACCAAAAAAAGGAACACACTTAAAAGAAAGAAAGATATTCTTGCCCACCAAAAATAGCAATAAACTCATAATAAGAATCTCCACCCATGCATATTCCTCTTCCGAAACCTAAGATTCTATGTATATTTGTACTTAAAAGAGCATTGAACTTAGCAATCCACAGTATATGTATATGTATGTATTATAGTAATTAATTCAAGATTTTGTCACAACCCATCATGTCTTAATTGCATAAATTAAGTAAATAATATAGTTTTTTGTATTTCCATATATATATATATATATATATATCACACATGAATGGAAAGTTGGTGCATGGAAGAGATTGATATATAGCTGGTGAGTTCTTTCTCAAATCATTTCGAAAGTCGCATTTAAACTCAAGAGATATTTCATTTAAATCCACATCACCAACAAACCTCTTTAAATAGTAAGAACTAAGAGGAGAGGGGAGGAGAGTTGGAGAAATTGTCCTTCATGGAGGCTAGCTTGTGCGAGTGCTCCGGCGTGTCGGTGTCGGAGAAGACGGGGGAGGAAGACGCGAAGATGGGAGAAGCAGGCGCCGCGGAGGAGCTGAGGGTCGTACTAGGCCTCGGCGTGTCGACGCACGACAGGAACGTGTGCGAAGGGTCGTCGGCCTCGTCTTCGTCGCCGCCGCCGCCGCCAGTGGCGACGGAGCTTAACCTGATCGGATCGCTGGAGGCGGCGGCAGCGGCGGTCGAGGAGACGAAGAAGGAGGAGTCGTCGGAGCCTCCGGAGCCGGAGGCGCGGGTGTTCTCGTGCAACTACTGCCAGAGGAAGTTCTACAGCTCGCAGGCGCTCGGCGGGCACCAGAACGCGCACAAGCGGGAGCGCACCATTGCCAAGCGCGGGGCGGTCGGCGGCGGCGGCGGCGGCAGCGGAGGAGGCGGCGTTGGGGCCCACATGGCGGCGGGCGGGTACGGGCGCCACCTCCTCCACGGGCCCCACGTCATGCACGGCCGGTACGCGCCGGGCATGGCAGCCATGTATGGCGGGAGGCCGCTGGGGATCCAGGTGCACTCGATGCTGCACAAGCCTAATTATTTCGGGGCGGCGGCGGCCGCGGAGGCGATGGCGTTCGGGAGGCAGGGGTGGGCGCGCCCGCCGCAGCAGCCGCTGATGATCGTCAACCGATCGCAGCAGGCGACCATCGGGAGGCTGCTGACGGAGGGGTACGACGGTGGGGGAGCGGCGGCGGCGGCGCCAATGGCCGCGACGAGAGCCCAAACGGCGACGTTTGACGAGACGGCACCGGCAGCCGGAGGTTATAGATGGCTTGGTGGTGGTGGTGGAACAGCAGTAAGTGGTGGTAGCAGTAGTAATAACAGTAATCATTTGAATTTGAACCGGGATCATCAAGAGGAACTCCAGAAAGTGGACTTGACTCTCAAGCTCTAGTTTTTTTTTTTTTTTCTCTCCCTAAATTTAGTTGTAAGAATTCTTGAGAAGAATTCTTTTTTTTTGTTTTTTTAATTTTAGTTTTGGATTAATGTTGCTTTGTGTTGGTAAATTAATTATGTTCAGTTTGATAGATGAACCCTAATCTGCATTTCTTAGAAGAATTTTATGCCACATTGTTGTGTATATTGCACTTTACAACAATGGAAAATTTTACTTTTTAGAAATTTTGAACTACTGACTTCTCAAGTGTTTATAATTCTGAAAGATTGGAGTGTTCAATCTTTCCCTATAAAAAGCTTACGAGTTAATAATGTTATATAGAAGAATTAGATTTATGCTGGCAAATATGAGGTGGCGTTTTCTAGAATCGTATCATCATGAGCAGTAGATATTAGCCCATCTCCAATGCAGATTTCTAAAATTGAGTTTCGTTCGTACTTGTTATTAGAAAATTTGTGGGTAGATAGTTTTTATATAGAAATTGTACACACAAAACAAATTTCCATTGGTTCTCCATTTCTATTCTACGTGGCAACAAGTAAAAATAAAATGATCAATTTAATGACGTGAAATCCAATATTAATTGATATTAGAGATGAAGAACTTTTATGAGAGTTTCTATATATAAATATAATTCTGGAATATAAATTGAAATAGAAATCATCATTGGAAGATGTTTTAAAAAAAAAAGTTTATACCATAGAAATAGGGAGATAGAAACCCCCACTGAAGATGGCCTTAGCAGTTGTGTTTACTCTTCTGGCTTACTTGGCAAGATTTCTTTGGTGTTTACTCTTCTGGCTTACTTAGAGCATCCACAGTGGCAACACTCCAAACGATACTCCAAATTACTTCAAACCGTACTCCAAAAATTAATTTTGAAGTATTTCATTCATGTTGGTACACAATGGTATACTCCAAATAAACACTCCAAATTGACAAGTGGCAACATCCCATCTATTTCCTCCTTATTTTTCTTTCATAATTGACAAGTGGCAACACTCCAACAAAAAGAATGAAGGAGAAAAGTAAATATGGTGGGCCCCAAGTAACTATAGCTCCACTAGTGGACTCTCCAAATTTGGAGAGTCCTATGGCTTTCTACTCTTTTTCAAGTGTGGAGAAGAGTCCATTGTAGCCCTCAAGTGCTACAAAATTTGGCCAAAGGTCAAATATAGCACTTGAAAAGAGTCCCACTGTGGATGCTCTTAGCAAGGCAGGTTCTTTGAAGGGTGTTTACTCTTCTGGCTTACTTAGCAAGCTTTCTTTGAAGGGCGTTTAGGCTTACTTGGCAAGCTTTCTTCGAAGGCTTGGCAGGGGCGAGCAATATTTGGTTTTGGACCAAGATTCGGTTTAGAAAAAAAAAGTTACAAATTTGAAAATACTAAAAAAAATTATTCGGTTTTGACTTTCTGTCCAAAGAATAAGACTTATGCAATTATTAATTATAGTCATCTATGCATATTTTGAAAACAACAATTTTACGTATGTCTTTAAATCCGAATTTTAATAATTTAACAATTAGTTCAATTTGAACCCGACTTTGAAATACAAAAGGCTATGTATAAAAATTTTAATTTTTAATATAATTTAACTAGGGCTGGCGATTTTGCCCTGGTACCCTGTACCCTAGCCGGGTACCCTGTACCCTCAGGTGCCCACGGGTATCCTCTATCCTAGGAGGGCAAGCCCTACCCTTACCCTCTTGGAATTAGGGTAGGGTAAGGATTTTATTCTGTTACCCTAGTGCAATTACCCGGGTACCCGCCCTACCCTCTGCCCTGTAACCCTACCCTGAACCCTACCCTACCCTGAATCACTACCCTATCTACTACCCTGTAAATATGTGCTTTGTAATTTTGTATAGTCCCACACTCCCACTGTAGTTACTACTACATACTTGTTTAGTCCCACACTCCCTCTGCCATGTAATCCTACCCTACCCTACCCTGAATTACTACTACATATTTGTAGTTTTTTGTAATTAGTTAGTACTTAGGATTAGGAGAACTACATAGTGCTTGATTCTAAGGAGTCAGATCTAGCCCCCTCCTTGGGTATGTAGGCAGCCAAGGTTCCACTATATAACTGGGTTCAGCACCTTTAGTAAAAAAAATATTCCTCCTGTTATTTCTTGTTAAGTTGTTATGATTTTTGAATGTTGTAAAAATCTTAAGTATCAAGGTGTTTACTAGCAAAAAAAATAATTTTCAAAGTTAAAAAAACTGAAATGGCAAGGGTAATACCCTTACCCTCCCTACCCTGACCCTCAGCTACCCTGTGAGGGTAAAGGGCAAGGACGGGTAATGGGTATTGGTTTTTTGGAAGAGGGCTACCCTACCCTACCCTCATGACTCCCCTAGGATATCAAAAAAATGTCAATACCCTACCCTGCCCTGCCCTCTTCCTGCCCTTACCCTACCCTACCCTACCCATCGCCACCCCTAAATTTAACCACAATACCAAATTTGGTCCCGACCCATTAAACAATAAAATAGTCCAACCGAATAAACCGAATTGATTATCTATTCAAACCAAATTGATTATCTATCCAGTTTTGGTTGTTGCTAATTTCGATTTGGTTTCAGTTTTAGATTTTTATAATTTTAATTTATTCAACTTTGACTATTTCGGTTGATTTGAAACCGAACAAACCGAACGCTGGCTACTAAGGCAAGAGATCTTTTTAGGGATGTTAAACTCTACTATAGTCCAGATTGGTTTGAATTGAAACCAAGCAAGGTATCTTCATAGGTGTACTTGCATGTATATTTGATTAATTGAGATCAAGATCACTGTAACATTGAACCCTTGTTCACTTTTTCAATATTACCAAAGGCACTCCCTAGAGAGAGTTTTCTAGAGACGATCCATACCAATGACTGAATAAGAAGATATGTATAAGGAAATAGCTAACGAGTTACAACTCATATTCAATCTTCACTGTTTCTAAAGGGGAGACAATCTCATCCTATGTCATGTGTGGGTACGAGGGCCGGCCGTGGGCAGCCAGGGACGACCATCTAGTGCCACAGATCCGGAGGATAAAAAAAAAATAGTTTGAATATAAATATATAAATATATTTTTTATATAAAATAGACCTAATATCTTTCATAGGCTCTACTAACCTCAAAACAATTATAGTGTAGTGGTTACTATGTTAGTCAATTCTTGGTGATGACAATTTTTTATTTAGTTTTTTTTTATACTATGTATGGGACCCCAATTTGAAAGTTTGTCTCGTGATCCCATGAGCTCAGGGCCAGCCCTGGTGGATACCAATCAATAGTAGAATCCTTGATCCCTACGGACAAGATCTAAAGGGTCTTTCGACAAAATTAATACTAAATACATTATAAGCAATAGAATCAAGCATGGACGGTATTCTCGTCTAGAACCACAAAGTGTGTCATCTACTCATCGTCCTCTCTTCCCTTTAGCTTTGCTTTTAGGTTCATGATTCTTCCACCTATGTCACCTTACAAGGATTTTAAATCCAAGATGATGGATAAGTTTGTCTTGTTGTTTATTCAAGAGGAAGGACAAACCGCCGAACGAAGTGACAAGGTGTGGCTCCTTCACTTTCTTCATTCATCCTTTCTTAAATGTAATTTATAAATTAAACTTAATGATCAACTCTTTTACAACATAAAATCAGATATGATTCTGCCTATAACAAAGCATTAGCCTCCTGATGCTGCTACTTTACTTGGCATATAATGATGCCCTGTCGCAGTAGAAGAAAAGGTTTTTCTTTTTCTTTTTTCCTAAATAAATCGTCTAACTCGCATAGATTCTGGGGTTTCATGAACAAAAACCGATATCAAATACTTTAGGAATTCCACATATATGCAATATCTATTTTTATATGTGATTACAATGACCTCCACTTGGAAGCCACAGGAAAATTCTTAGGGTTCTTCTATGATTGAGAAATTGAAACAAATATAGGGCCTTGACTGGATTGAGTTCGAAACAACTATCGCGACTCATGCTACAACCAGATGGGCAAAGTCATGATGCAAAGACGTAGACCATGCGCAACCCCAGGTTATCAAGTAATTCTTGTGTAGCAAAAGAAAAGGTATAATAGCCACAACCCAAAATTACCAGAATTTGAATCCAGCAACAAGAGTTTCATAATATACTAAAAAAACACTTTGTTGCTCGAGTTGCAGCAACTCATGTTACACTGCAACTCGACAGTAAACAACAATCAGAACTAAAGCCTGGACTAATACTAATAATAAGAACATCTGCTATTTATCAGCACTATGGATTCCACTTAGGTGAGGGAAAGATGTGTGCAACAGGAATGAGTATGTTTCAGCAGGCAAGGATTAGTGAAATGAATGAAAGATGTGGATGATGTAATGAGCGTGGCACTAGTACATGCTTTGGGGCCCTCCATGCTTCAGTCCAAAGTCTCATAAATAAGTCCCTTATTCTAGAGAGTAGGGAGCTTGCCTCTACCAACAGAGACAAAAATTAGGGGAGTTGTTGCGCGATTAGTGTTGCTTTCGGAAAGCTTCAATCTGAACTGATGAAGTGAACCGAATTGGCTGGAGACCTACATTCTGGAATTTCCCCCATACTATAGTGATGAGTCACAATCTTGGGCTGTTTTGACAAAAGGAATAATTAGAATAGGTAAAACAGGAGACATCCAGCAGTTGCTATCTCCAAGTACAACAAACAAACTTTTCTGGATGTTAATGTGAAACATACATAGGAACACGTGCATGAACTTCCATAGCGCATCAGATAATAGAAGTACACTACTTAAGGAGCAAGGTAGGAACAACCATATCCAGGATGGTAGCAGACCACTGCCCACAAGACGGCATTGATTGGATGAGGCCCAAGGATTGGCTATTCTTAGGACAGCCCGGTGAACTATTATATTACTTGAGAATGAAGAGACATAAATTCCTCCATTCTGTATTGTTACTTCTTGTAGAAATGAAGCATGGAAAACATTAGATACGGATAGATGTTGAGCAAGAACAGTTTAGTTCAGTGTGTTTTTAATATTAAAGAAGTGTTATAAAAGCATTCAAGTTGATGTTCAAAATCCAACCCATTGAATATTAGGTATTTATAAGACGTGTTATAAAAGCATTCAAGATGATGTTAAAAATGTGCTTTCGATGGTAGGTCGAGCTGAAAAGGTGAGAATTGATGTTCAATAGGTATCATTTGCCAATAGGGATCACCACAATAGTAAACATATGCAATATGCTTATTTGACCTATTACTTGGAGATCAAATTCACAACAGAACCAGCTTCAACCAATTTGTCTATTTCTCTAACGTTATCCTTTGAGATCAAATTCACAACAGAACCAGCTTGATTTCCTGCTTTTCTGCTTAAGAGAAATAATTATTGGCTAGAAATAACTGAGCAACACCAAAGTGAAACCTCACTTAGAACTGCAATCACATTTCCTGTACTCCCAGCTGAAATAATTTTCAATCATTAATCTACTTCCTTACGCAGAATCCAATACAATCATCCATTGCTATCTCAATTATCATAAACAACAAAATTCGGGCAATTTATAAATTTGGAACCTACTTCCTTACATATAATTACGGCCAGTTTTACAAATTTTTAATCCCAAACAAGGACAAATATGGTTCAACTGAATAGCAAGCCAATAAGTGTGGGTCAGAAGTGGCAGTATCAATTGCATTCTTCCATCGAATGAGTCAACAATCAGAACTTGTCTAGTTTAGGTAAAAATCATATCTTCTAACAAGATCTTCAATCTCTTCGAATAACCTCATTCTAACCAATATTGTTTATCTGTTTACTCTAAGCAAAACATCTGCTAATTGTAAAGAATGTTTCTAAGCTTTGCAGGCCACTGAAAAGTAGTACTCTGCGGAATGTAAATAATGGTTACAATGACCACAGGACTATGATTCAGTCCAAGCATTTCCACTCAATAAAACCATGATTGCCAACACTTAATTAACAGACTATATAATTACAATTGAATAGCAATCATATTTCTATTACTATCCCAAGTTGAAGGATATTTGTGATTTTGTTCTGGATAATAAAGGACTTTCATAGGTAGGAGTTCAAAACTATAAGCATTTCTAATTACAGAGCTGCAGTACTCCTGTCTCCTGGTCTTCATGGTTACTCCTTGAACTTTTTATAACTTAGTTAACCATCCATCATAAGTTTTCACAAGACCAACACATGTAAACCCTCATATGTTTTCATCATATACTACAGATAGTTTTAGTTCCATAACTTGCATCCTTGGCTGAAGATATTGACCCATTATCTCTTCCTTTCTTTAAGTTACCCCCATTCCTTCAGTAGAAGATAGATGTTAGCACAAATGTCCACAGAACAGCCTAAAAAGTATGGTAAAGAGTATAAAACCGCATTAAGTTGAACTGGATATCTGAAACTCTTAATTGACAACTTAGGCTTGATAAGGGTGCAAACAAAATAAGAAGCCAAACTCGTATTTATAAGGGACCAATTGAAGACTCATCTCAAGAACGTAACTACTGTTTACCATGTTTAATCTTACTTCAAATATTTTATTGCATATTCAGTATTCACTAGTACTGATAATCTGCACAATACGATTTGTAGTTATAAAATTGATATTTAACATTCATCTGTTGAGTTTAATACTAAAGGCTCAGGAGGAAACTAGCAGCAGATGATAAAAACTGTTCTAGTGACAGTACCTTTGTCCCGCAACTCCTTGCACCTTATTTTGCGGTAACTATCGTCAGGAAACACTTCATCATCTGACCTCAAGGTTACTAAATACTATAATCAATCAACAGACTATGAATTGCATCCCAAAACTTTCTTCACTTCACGACAGCTGTTATCAAGATACCCTTGTCGTCTTTCTACCCCAAAGACCAATTATTTATGTAAATACTAACTGGAATCGGTGTTTGGTTGTAGTTCAGAGAATCATAATGCTAACTTTTCCATTGAGAGAACTTAACGGTATTCGAGATATCCGAGTGCATCTTCTACTCAAGCATATTGATGTTTAAGGACATAACTATATACACTAGAATAACATGGAAAGAATATAAATTTCTATATACACTAAATTTGTCAAGATATAAGATATCCTACAAACAATAAACACATAGACAGAAAAGGGACATCCACATATATAAAGTTTCAAAGTATCTGAATATGCTAAGTAGTGAAAAACGAAGGAATCAGTAAAAAATATAGAAGCAAAAGTGTTTTTCTTTACACACAGATTGAATGACAAGTGCAAAAGACCCAAAAAAAAACTAGGGATGAAATCTTAGTTTCTGTTGTTCTTGTACAGAATGCTGATTGTACTAAAGACATCATTATCTTATTCCAACTGGGTTTTTGCTGCCAGCATTTGTGCAATGCATTCTCTCTTGAATTAAACTACTCCTAAAGTGCTTCCAGTACTACACTGATGTGCATGAGCCAAGCTCAGTATTGAATATCCAACCCCATTAGATGTTTCTGATACTAGGATGCATGGCTATGCCAAAATTTGTAGCTTGCCGCATCATATCATGTCGTGTTCATATCCCTACAACATAGTTCTACTTCTTGTTAGATACCAATTAGGCAATTCCTCATTATGATAGTTTAATTAGTTTAAACGTGGGTCAACCAAGAAGTTAGAAACAATTAGGTTCTTAGATTAATAGAGAGAGAGAGAGAGAGGTGGTGAGCAACTTCATTTATCGGGAGACGAAATAAGTTGAGCTAGCAAAAATGTCAAGTTACTACCACGAGCAAACTTGGGATCTTTCGATACTTCTCTATGGGGCCCATCATCCCTCCTTGTTTCTACTTATTATAGAAGCAAAAGTGTCCTTGTTTACATACAGATTGAATGAGAAGTGTAAAAAACCTGTAAAACTGGGATAAATGCTTATTTTCTGTTGTTCTAGTATAAGATGTCAATAAAGACATCATATTCCAACTAGGGTTTTTGTTGCCAGCAATTGGGCAATGCACTCTCTCTTGAATTGAACTACTCCTAAAGTGCTTCCAGTACTACATTGATGTGCATAAGCCAAGCTCAGTATTGAATATCCAACCCCATAAGATTTCTCTGATACTAGGATGCATGGCTATCCCAAAAGTTGTAGCTTGCCGCATCATATCATCTCGTGTTCATATCCCTACAACATAGTTCTACACTTCTACTTGTTAGATACCAATTCGGGCATTCCTCATTATGATAGTTTAATTAGTTTAAACGTGGGTTATCAAGAAGTTAGGAACAATTATGTTCTAAACTTAATAGAGAGAGAGAGAGAGGGATGAAGAAGAAGAACAATGAAATGCTGACCAACTTCATCTATCAGGAAAGAAAAGAAGTTAAATCTAGCAAAAATGTCACATAAGTTTCTACCACGAGCAAACATGGAATCTTTTGATACCTCTCCATGGGACCCATCATCCCTCCTTGTTTCTACTTAAGAATGCTTCTCCCTAAGATCCACAGAAAAATGATGCTATGCTCTCCAAGCAACTTACAAACTAATATCTCACGCCATTGCTTGGCTACCGGAAGGCAAAAGACTCAAGGGAATTAGTTTTAGCAGGTTCACATTTTCTGAAGCTCCAATAGTACAGATATAAAAGTGATGTCACTACAGGAGACCAAGTGCATTAATTTCAGAATTGTCATCTGGTTAAGACAACAGGTATAATGCGGCAAAACAGAAGTTTAAGCTAGTCAACTACTTATTTCTCTACACGAAGAGGTCACAAATCAATTTTGCTTTTACTTGTTAGACCGCACCCACATCACGTTGTCTCATAAATTCTAAACATCAAAGACAGAATAAGACACGGTGTTCTTTGCATTGAAGCTTGATCAGGAGATGCCCATAATAACTTAATTGCAGCAATATATTTTATCTTCTTCAATACAGGAAATGTCGAAGCCATCAGAAAATGATTTGGCTCAACTTCCATGTTACTCATATAACAATTGAATCATGGAGTCTTTTGGTCAATGGAATAATTGCCAACAACATGTGTGTATGTGTGTGGCAAAATGGAGGTAAAGCAATAAATATCAATTAACCTGCCTACTTCTTGACAAACGATTCGATCTTCTTCATCCACCGGAGGATCTCACTCTTGTCCTTATTAGCCATATACTGATGCAGAAACATTGCGAGCTCATCATCCACCCCTCCTTCTTCCAGATAATCAAGCATAACCTTCTGTAAATCCTCGGGCAAGTACCTGTCCAAGCACCAATCAAATTGCCCAAATATCTTATAAATCTTCAAATGCTATGAGACTTATTGCAGAAACTTTTCCTAACAGTTTTTTTCTTTTTTCTTTTTGAGACACAGAACAAGTAAATAATATGTTAGAAGAGGTGGAGGCTAGACTTCAACTTAATGACTACATTTTGAGGTTATACAAATCAAGTTAAAGAGAAAAGTATATCTAGAAAGAGAAGTCAACTCTTGAAATAACTGATTACAAGATTCTTATATACTTGTCTCAACCGATCCAAGCATATCTTCTACATCAGACATTCTGTTTATCAAAACATTCAAAAAAATTTAACTCCCACCAATAATTGGAAGGAATGATCCGCTTCCCCGTGGGAACGAACCAACCCAGCCATGATGTGTTATGTCTCCACCTACTAGCCACTAGAGCTAGGAGGCTTTGATATATATATATATATATATATATATATATATATATATATATATATATATATTCCGCTTCTTTAAGTTCATGTGAATTACTTTCTACCATGCCAAGCAAAAGGCTACACACTTGTTCCTTCCGGGCAAAGGCAGAAGCCTTTTTGCATATTGGGCCGAGCAGTAATTACTAAATTTGCTACCTTAAATACCGTAATTTATAAAATAATTTCATATGTAAATTATCGAATCCTGAATTTGAGATTCTCTGTTACTAGTCTTTTGAATGTAAATAATGTGGGACATTTCCAGTTCATGTAATCACCCAATGACAACCTAAAATCTAACTCGAGTATGAATTCGTTTGTAGTCACATAACAATACTTGATCTTGTCGCCATACAAATAGTCTAGGTATTAAATTACTTGTCTCGTGTCTGGTTGCAATAAGTTCAGGGTTAAAGTTGAAATTGACATTTAATCCAAAGATCAATAAAGTTACGGAAATTTTCATAGAAAGCATTAAATATTTTTAAAATCCCAATGAAAGCACAAAGTTTCCTGAAATGGCATTGGAGGCACAAGAACGCCCTTAGGATAGGCGTTATGTAATTTTTTATTATTTTTTTTCCAACTTAACTCCGTTAGACGTCTGCTACGCGGATGGGGGGAATAAATAAATATATGGAAAACGTCCTTCCTAAGAACGTTTTCCTTATAGTTATTTATTTTTTCCGCGTTGATGGGATATCAGGTTGACGGGATATAAAGTTGATGGGATATAAGATGTACAGGTAGATGTGATAAATAATGATAGGATAAAAGTTGCTGTGAAAGGCTTAAATAAGATAGCTAGGGTTAATTCACTAGGTAACATTAACTGGCTATGATATAGGATAGGTAACATTCTTTTACTAGCTAACGTTAACTCAGTAGTAACGGATAGTTTGAAACGGTAAATTATACATCTTATATATAGTAATTCTCAGAGGAAAAGGATCTCATTCACTTCTCCTAACTATTTTTTCTTCATCCTTTATTGTAGACAGAAGCTATTCAGTTTAGAAGTTCTCTCCACCTATTCTTCTATTCAGAAGCTGTTCTCAACCTTCATTTTTAGCATCCGTAGTCTACAAGTTTGTGATAATTGATCCAAATTTAACAATAATTTGCTACCATGGAGGTATACTAGATGGATTATCTTATCAAGAAGGTAGTACTCATCTTATTTCTACTTATTATAATATTTCACTAGCTAGTTTATGTAATATTATTAGTGATCGTTTTTCTATTAGTTATGATTTTACAATAAGGTGGTTTTTTACAGATACTTTTTTAGTAGTAGATAGTGAGAAAGCATGAAATTTTGTTCAAAATTGTTTAAGTTCATCTTGCATTAAAATTTACATTAATCCCTCGGTATCAAATACTACCACAAATATTATTTCCAGTAGTCAACCAATCCTGGAAGATCAATTTGGTGCCGGTCCTAGCACTGTAAACCAAATTGAAGAGAACGTTGACACTGAAAATATGGATGTTGACGATGAAAAAAGTGATGATTTAGTTGAAAATTTAGATTATTATTTGTCAAATGATGATAATTTAGATTCTTCCACTTCCGAATTATTTGTTGGTAAATCATTTAATTCTCCATATGAATTTAGAAATTTTATTTCTGATCTAGCAATTAGATATAATTTTAGTTGTTCATCTAAACATAATAATCTCCATAGAATTGTATATACTTGTGATTCTCCAAATTGTTGTTGGAGAGTATATGCTAGAGCCGTCGGCGACGATAATACTTTTAAAATTCATACATTTGAAGCAAGGCATTCATGTTCAGGTGGATCTATAGGAGGACATCATCCACTAGCTACTACCGCATGGGTAAGAAATAAAGTAATTGGTAAAATTAGAGACGACAACTCCTATAGTCCAGCACACATTGTGCGTGATATACTTAGAGACTATCGTTTGCATATTACATATTTCAAAGCTTGGAGAGCTAAGGAACTTGCATTATCAGAAATTAACGGTAGTTACATTGATGCGTATGGTAGTCTTGAAAAATATGGATTTACAATTATGGAAACCAATCCAGGAAGCAAATGTTTTCTAAAAAGAGTAGGAAATAATGAATTTCAAAGAATTTTTATTTGTTTCAAAGCTTGTATTGATGGTTTTTTAAGCGGTTGTTTACCTGTTATTAGCATTGATGCTACTTTTCTTATATCTAGATATCAAGGTAATTTATTTGTTGCATGTGCTCACGATCCAAACTACCAATTATATTCCATTGCTTATTGTGTTGCTGAAAAAGAAAATACTGATTCATGGACATGGTTTTTAAATTGTTTGAAAATGTCTTTTGAAAGTTTTTTTAAACGATGGGATAGTATTTCTTTTATATCAGATAAGCAGAAAGGATTAATTCGTGGAATGCGAAAAAAAAATTCGAAACTCTCCCCATTTTTTTGTATTCAACACTTCAAACAAAATATGAAAGGTCGTTTTCTGGTTCGGGTTCGCGAAAATATCTAGAATGGTTAGATAAACTTGTCCGATCTTATAATGAGGTTGATGCGAACGAGTGGTTCGAGAGAATAAAATCTGCAGATGTAAATGTTTTCAATTGCCTTGTAGGTTCAAATGATGAAAATCGTATTTTCTCGCACTGGATCACTGCTTATGCACCATGTCCACGATTAGATATCAACACATCAAATATTGCTGAATGTTTTAATGGTTGGATCAAAAGTTTGCGTGACAAACCGATAACAACTTTGCTTGATGGTATTAGAGCTAAAATTATAACATTGCATGACAAGCATCGAACAAATGCTGAAAATATGCATACAGAATTTTGTCCAAGAATGCTTAAGACTATGGCACGCATCATGAGAGAGGCACACCATTTGCAATTTTTACGTTTTGATAATTTATTATTTGAAATATTTGATCATGCAACAAGTAGATGCTATGTGGTTCAGCTAGACCGTAAATGTTGCACATGTGGTCGGTGGCAACATACTCTACTACCATGTGCACATGCTTGCTATGCTTGTCATTCATCCAACTTTACAGTTGAAAGTTTTTATCCTGTTGAATTTTCTGTTACAACACTTAGAAGTGTATATATGCCACGTATGGAACCAATTCCATCCCCCTACACTCCTCAAAGTGAATTGGTAAGAGTTCAAATAGGAGTACCACTTGTTGGACGCAGAGCTGGAAGACCGAAGAAGAACCGTATTATGACGCGAGAACTGGCGACAAGGGATCTCCATTGCACGATTTGTGGCGGGATAGGACACAACAAAAGAACATGTACAAATCAACCGATGCAGTAATTATTGTCATTTGAGTGATTATATTTTTAGTGTTTTTGAGTGTTTATTGTAATTTGCGTGGTTTTTTAAAGTAAAGTTGTAATAAAAGAACATGCATAAAATGAACTCCCTTCATACATAATTTTTCAAAGAAATAACATTAACTCCCTTCATACATCATTTCTCAAAGAAATAAAATGAACTACCCCCCTCTATTATCCCTTCTTTAGTCTCTACGGTCTACTTGCCTTAGACCTAGCCTTCTTCTCCTTTCCTCAGTGACCTCCGGTGGCTCCTCCACTTGTGAAGGTAGCACTGATGGAGTCGAATAAAACTGGCTAGATGGATCTAGATGGCTTGGGCCAAACAATGAAGATCCCGTCTGCTGGACGTAATAATCCCAATCGAAGGCATAAGAAATGTCTGCGGCGTGCCCTCGTAACTCTGGGATGCCCCATGATAACTCTGGGATGCCCCCTCATAACTATCTGAGGTACCAGCATAAGGACGTGAGGGGCCTACATAAGGATCCGAGGTACCATCGCAAGGATGTGAGGGGCCTGCATAAGGATCCGAGGTACCAGCGCAAGGATATGAGGGGCCTGCATATGGATCCGAGGTACCAGCGCAAGGATGTGAGGGGCCTGACAATACCTATGGGGTGATCGGCCGGGACATTCAATGGAACAAAATCGGGTTCGAGGGGCTGGCGTAGATATTCTATTGTCTCCCCAAATATTCCAGTTGGATCGACACCGGGGACTTGGACATCTGAGTTATACAGTCCACCTGAATATTATAATACATACTGAATCACTACATCTGTAATTCAGTATGTAATCAAAATTATATAATAACTTTACAACATTAATTCAGTATGTATTATAATATTCAGGTGGACTGTATGACTCAGATGTCCAAGTCCCCGGTGTCGATCCAACTGGAATATTTGGGGAGGCATTAGAATATCTACGCCAACCCCTCAAACCCGATTTTGTTCCATTGAATGTCCCGGCCGATCACCCCATAGGTATTGTCAGGCCCCTCACATCCTTGCGCTGGTACCTCGGATCTATATGCAGGCCCCTCATATCCTTGCGCTGGTACCTCGGATCCTTATGCAGGCCCCTCACATCATTGTGCTGGTACCTCGGATCCTTACGCAGGCCCCTCACGTCCTTATGCTGGTACCTCGGATAGTTATGAGGGGGCATCCCAGAGTTATCATGGGGCATCCCAGAGTTACGAGGGCACGCCGCAGACACTTCTTATGCCTTCGATTGGAATTATTACGTCCAGCAGACGGGATCTTCATTGTTTGGCCGAAGCCATCTAGATCCATCTAGCCAGTTTTATTCGACTCCATCAGTGCTACCTTCACAAGTGGAGGAGCCACCGGAGGTCACTGAGGAAAGGAGAAGAAGGCTAGGTCTAAGGCAAGTAGACCGTAGAGACTATAGAAGGGATAATAGAGGGGGGTAGTTCATTTTATTTCTTTGAGAAATGATGTATGAAGGGAGTTAATGTTATTTCTTTGAAAAATTATGTATAAAGGGAGTTCATTTTATGCATGTTCTTTTATTACAACTTTACTTTAAAAAACCACGCAAATTACAATAAACACTCAAAAACACTAAAAATATAATCACTCAAATGACAATAATTACTGCATCGGTTGATTTGTGCATGTTCTTTTGTTGTGTCCTATCCCGCCACAAATCGTGCAATGGAGATCCCTTGTCGCCAGTTCTCGCGTCATAATACGATTCTTCTTCGGTCTTCCAGCTCTGCGTCCAACAAGTGGTACTCCTATTTGATCTCTTACCAATTCACTTTGAGGAGTGTAGGGGGATGGAATTGGTTCCATACGTGGCATATATACACTTCTAAGTGTTGTAACAAAAAATTCAACAGGATAAAAACTTTCAACTGTAAAGTTGGATGAATGACCAGCATAGCAAGCATGTACACATGGTAGTAGAGTATGTTGCCACCGACCACATGTGCAACATTTACGGTCTAGCTGAACCACATAGCATCTACTTGTTGCATGATCAAATATTTCAAATAATAAATTATCAAAACGCAACAATTGCAAATGGTGTGCCTCTCATGATACGTGTCATAGTCTTAAGCATTCTTGGACAAAAGTCTGTATGCATATTTTCAGTATTTGTTCGATGCTTGTCATGCAATGTTATAATTTTAGCTCTAATACCATCAAGCAAAGTTGTTATCGGTTTGTCACGCAAACTTTTGATCCAACCATTAAAACATTCAGCAATATTTGATGTGTTGATATCTAATCGTGGACATGGTGCATAAGCAGTGATCCAGTGCGAGAAAATACGATTTTCATCATTTGAACCTACAAGCCAATTGAAAACATTTACATCTGCAGATTTTATTCTCTCGAACCACTCGTTCGTATCAACCTCATTATAAGATCGGGCAAGTTTATCTAACCATTCTAGATATTTTCGCGAACCCGAACCAGAAAAACGACCTTTCATATTTTGTTTGAAGTGTTGAATACAAAAAAATGGGGAGAGTTTTGGAAAAAAAATTCGCATTCAACGAATTAATCCTTTCTGCTTATCTGATATAAAAGAAATATTATCCCATCGTTCAAAAAAACTTTCAAAAGACATTTTCAAACAATTTAAAAACCATGTCCATGAATCAGTATTTTCTTTTTCAGCAACACAATAAGCAATGGAATATAATTGGTAGTTTGGATCGTGAGCACATGCAACAAATAAATTACCTTGATATCTAGATATAAGAAAAGTAGCATCAATGCTAATAACAGGTAAACAACCGCTTAAAAAACCATCAATACAAGTTTTGAAACAAATAAAAATTCTTTGAAATTCATTATTTCCTACTGTTTTTAGAAAACATTTGCTTCCTTGATTGGTTTCCATAATTGTAAATCCATATTTTTCAAGACTACCATACGCATCAATGTAACTACCGTTAATTTCTGATAATGCAAGTTCCTTAGCTCTCCAAGATTTGGAATATGTAATATGCAAACGATGGTCTCTAAGTATATCACGCACAATGTGTGCTGGACTATAGGAGTTGTCATCTCTAATTTTACCAATTACTTTATTTCTTACCCATGCGGTAGTAGCTAGTGGATGATGTCCTCCTATAGATCCACCTGAACATGAATGTCTTGCTTCAAATGTATGAATTTCAAAAGTATTACCGTCGCCGACGGCTCTAGCATATACTCTCCAACAACAATTTGGAGAATCACAAGTATATACAATTCTATGGAGATTATTATGTTTAGATGAACAACTAAAATTATATCTAATTGCTAGATCAGAAATAAAATTTCTAAATTCATATAGAGAATTAAATGATTTACCAACAAATAATTCGGAAGTGGAAGAATCTAAATTATCATCATTTGACAAATAATAATCTAAATTTTCAAATAAATCATCACTATTTTCATCGTCAACATCCATATTTTCAGTGTCAACGTTCTCTTCAATTTGGTTTACAATGCTAGGGCCGGCACCAAATTGATCTTCCAGGATTGGTTGACTACTGGAAATAATATTTGTAATAGTATTTGATACCGAGGGATTAATGTAAATTTTAATGCAAGATGAACTTAAACAATTTTGAACAACAAAATTTCATGCTTCCTAACTATCTACTACTAAAAAAGTATTCGTAAAAAACCACCTTATTGTAAAATCATAACTAATAGAAAAACGATCACTAATAATATTACGTAAACTAGCTAGTGAAATATTATAATAAGTAGAAATAAGATGAGTACTACCTCCTTGATAAGATAATCCATCTAGTATACCCCATGGTAGCAAAGTATTGTTAAATTTGGATCCATTATCACAAACTTGTAGACTACGGATGCTAAAAATGAAGGTTGAGAACAGCTTCTGAATAGAAGAATAGGTGGAGAGAACTTCTAAACTGAATAGCTTCTGTCTATAATAAAGGATGAAGAAAAAATAGTTAGGAGAAGTGAATGAGATCCTCTTCCTCTGAGAATTATTATATATAAGATGAATAATTTACCGTTTCAAACTATCCGTTACTACTGAGTTAACGTTAGCTAGTAAACGAACGTTACCTATCCTTACCTAGTGAATTAACCCTAGCTATCCTATTTAAGCCTTTCACAGCAACTTATATCCTATCATTATTTATCACATCTACCTGTACATCTTATATCCCATCAACTTTATATCCCATCAACCCATCAACCTGATATCCCATCAACGCGGAAAAATTAAATAACTATAAGGAAAACGCCCTTCCTAAGACGTTTTCCATATATTTATTTATTCCCCCATCCGCGTAGCAGACGTCTAACGGAGTTAAGTTGAAAAAAAAAAATTAATAATAAAAAATTACATAACGCCTATCCTAAGGGCGTTCTTGTGCCTCCAATGCCATTTCAGGAAACTTTGTGCTTTCATTGGGATTTTAAAAATATTTAATGCTTTCTATGAAAATTTCCGTAAATTATAAAGTACAAAGCACATTTTAGTTTTTTTTCTAGAACCCACCTAACACCATACAAAGTTAGAAATGCCCATCTAAAAAAATCTCGATTTGTATTCTCTAAAATCTTGATATCTAATAGTTCCTGCCTGTGTTCCATTGACAAAAACACATCACGAAACGTTAAGGACATGGCGACACAGACACGATATTGATCTTTGTGTGCTGTCGAGTTTCGGAGTGTCCGTGCATTGCACATTCAAGTCTAAACATCACAAAACCTTCTTCCAGGTGTTATTGAAAACAAAATTCACAATCAGTGAATTTCAAGACTCCTTACTTGAACTTCCTTCCCATGTAGGGCCTGGTGATGCCGGCGCTCCGTCGCATTGGGAACACCCTCTCCACCTGCATCGACTCCGGCCAGGCCGAGCAGACGAACTCGAGGACCTCGTCCCCCTTGGTGACCTCGACGACGAAGCTCACGTGCAGCCTCGTCTCCCCCTCGTAGACCCTCCTCTTCTCCTCCGGCACCGGCGCGACGCCGTCGAACATGGTGGCGTCGATCCTGACCCCGTCCCGCCTCAGCCGGACCCACGGCTCGCCGGGGCGGTCCTCGATGTCGAAAGACCTGAAAGTAGGAGGAGGCTGATTGCGAAGAAAGACGGTTAGAGCGAGGAAAAAAGAGGAATTTTTAGGGTTTTGTTTGGAATAAGTACCGTGAGGGGATGGTGGTAGTCGGAGAAGTAGGTGATCTCGGTGCTGAGGATCCGGAGGAGGTTGTCGTTGAAAGCGAGGTACGAGCGGCGTGAGGAAGGAGGATGAGTTAGGGTTAGGGTTTTCACAGAGCGGAGGAGGAGACGAGCCATTGGAGGAATGAGGGGGGTTTCTGTAAATTTGGGATGTTTGAGGGGGTTCGGGAGAGAATGTAGGGTTTTGAAGGGGTTTATAATGTATAAATTTCGTTTTCGTGTTATTTTTTTTTTTTTTTTTTTTTTCAATGGACAAATTTCAAGAGAACATATTCTCAACAAATCTTAAGAAATTATTTTCAACTAGTAACTTTCATTGCACACACTTAAAAAAACTTTGTTGAAAAAAATAATTTAAATTCGAATTTGTTATAGATAATTGTTTTCAGCCAAAAGAAGAGGTTCTTTTTCCAATAAAATTTTAATTGAACGTATAAAAAAATTGAAAATTGGTTTACATTAATGATATAGAGATACAAGGTTGAAATTCTGGAGAGATAGAATGATGGAGGTTGAATCAGTACGATTCATTTGCTCCTTTGACTATCGAACAAGGCTTTGGGAACGAGACGTGTGCAAGGGCACCAGATAAAGCAAGGGCTTGATGTCGAGACTAATGTCTGATGTATTATGGTCGCCCTCAAGTTATGTGAAGGATTAGCTATTTATAGCAAAGTGACACGGGCAGTTATCTGCCTTTCCATGGTGATGAGAGGGAACTGCCGTGTGTGTTGCATCCAACAAATAGCAGTATTCTGCGTGAGGTTTTACATGTCCCACGTTTGAACGTTAATTGGACACGATTGTCACGACCCGTTACCCAAATTGTTGGGCCGGGCCGAACCATGTCCAGCCTACGCTTGGTTAAAGCGCAGTAAGCTGTTCTAAGAATAGACAATAAATGATCTAAGCTACTAACAGTTCTAAAATCACATTTAAAGTTCATCACAACACAGCATCTATAAGCGAAGGTAACATAAGCACAGACTTAATAATACATAACCAAAGTATCTAACTGGAGACAAAGTCCAGTATCCAAATATAAGAACATACCAAAGTCTAAGTCCCAAAACATATGGAAATGACTAAGCAAGGTTCCCCGCTGGGGCCTCTTCTGGAGCTAAGGCCAGGTCCTCAATGCAGTACCATAATATGTAAGACATAGCGTTTCCTTCTCGAAAAGTGAACCTACAACGTTATCCTGTCAGGACGGGAGCAAGTACAACCTCTACAACTAAAGTACTGAACATATAATGAAAGAGATGTACAACAAGAAACATGGTGTGATAAGTCTATAAAATAGGAAATACTGGAAACATGGCCTCATGGTACAACTGGGACCACAATATCATAGTAACACAGGGAACATGGCATATCTGGAATCATGGTATATCTCATAATCTATCATGGCAAGGATACATATGTCATAGAGACAGATGTATATGTAATGTTTAAAACTGTAGCAAGTACGTGATCGGTCAATAGATGTACAATGTGCTGGAGGGCACATAATGAAATGTACATACGTACAAGTTAACAAGCATAAGTGTACATCCGTACAGACATGCGGGGTAATGGCCTGCGGCAAGGTATGCATATAGAATGCGACCGAGCTCGCTACTGTAGGGGGGTCGTGATCACGTACAATACTATCAGTTTCCCCATAACCCATATTCTAATCATGTGAGAGATACAAGAACAGTAAAAACATGTGAGAGACACTGGGAGTAATATAAGCATAGCCGGTACTGGGAACAATATGAAACATGTGAATACTCCGAGTAGTATAAAGCATAGTAAAATATGTACTGAGAACCAGTAAGAAGCATGTGAAGATATGATAACTGTCCTAAGCATGGTAGGGACCAATTTAATGTAACATGTGAAGATTTAACTTGCAGTTATTCAGAAAGCAGTATTTTAACAGGGTTAATACATGTTCTAGCATTAAAAGACAGTAAATGAGTGTGTAGATGTACTTGCCTCCAGCAAGTCAAGGATATATAAATGTAGCTACTGATGTCCGATGTCCTGTCAAAATAGTATAATCTCAGTTCTAAGCTATGTTCAAATTACACTAGTGGTGTGACACGAGTCCTAACTGGATACTAGCTAAGTGATGTTCTAGCAGTCCAAAGTGGGTGTTACAAAACCTAGACCAATACTTAGTGTCTCTACACTAAGGTAGGGTAAGGTTCCAATACTAAAAATATCCCAAAAATCCATAGAACACACTAAGCAATATTAATTAATTAAGGGTGATACAAAAGGAAAAACTACAGATATTGTCGGATGATAAAACAGATATCACCAACGTGTCCAGAAGGGTCAAATCAGCTAGGATAGCCTGTCCAAAAGTCCAATTTGGACACAGGGGCAAAACGGTAATTTCGGATCAAAATGATGTCCGCCGTTGGACCCACTTTGCACCGAAAAACGTGCCAGGGTCAAAGGTCTCTAAAGTCGACAAACTACATGTCTACGGATTTGTTTGACGAGACGATTCCAACGGTATGTCCAATTTTGGATTCCGTGGACCCGAACTCAAAATAGTCCGTTGACCAGAACATTGAAACCCCGGTTTGCACGGAAATACGTGCCGGAGCCAATGTCCTCAAAACTCAGCAAATTATATGTCAACGAGTCCAGAATGACGATACGAACCCAACGGTATATCCAGAATCGGATTCCGATGAGCCGAAGTCAAAAAGTCCCGTTGACCCGGACAGTGGGGCCCGCGTTGCACCGAAAAGCGTGCCCGGGTCCACGTCCTCAAAACTAGGCAAATTTTATATCAAAACATGCCAGAACGATGCCACGAGTCTAGTGGCGGTGTCAGAATTAGAATCCGGAGTCCCGGGTTCAAAAGTGGAATTCCACAAGTGTCAATTTAAGAATTCGGACGGCCAACTTTGGCACCGAATTCGACCAACCAAATGTGCTCAAACTAAGATGAAATATAAAGGAGGCAGGAAGAGGGTTATATCAGCTTTGCACCAAAACTGACGGTGCACAAAACGGAGCTGCAACGACGAAGTTACAAGTCCGCAAAGTTGACGTCGCGAAACTGTCCAAAAACAGTTCAATTAAAAGGGTCAACTTGGTGGTCAGTTTTGAGGTATCAAACGACATTATTAACGGCTGAAATTTCAGGGGAGTGAAGGTGGTTATACCGAGATTGAGGCGGAGTAGACGGGACGAAGATCCAACGGTCGGATCATCCAGAATCCTCGCACGAAGTTGCCGTTCCGCGGCGCAATTTCTGGAATTTGACGCGCGCGTCACGACGGGATTTCGTGAAAAATGCACGAATCGCCTCGACGGCGCGTCCCGGAGGACAGTGGCCGTCACGGGGCTGACGTCCAGGGTCGCTTGGCCGAAGGGGGGGTCGTCCACGGTGGCACATGGACGCCGGCGACGATGCGGCTGCCTCTGGCAGCTGCGGCTGCTGCAGTTGCTGGTGCAACTGCTGCTGTTTGCTGCTGCGCTGCTGTGCGCGCATGGCCGGCCAGGGCGGCGACGGCACGGCGCGACGGCGGCGGCCCAGCGGTGGTGGCGCGCGACGAGGGGAAGGAGGAGAGGCCGTGGGAGGGGGTCGCGGTTGTGGTGAAGGTGGAGGGTGCTTGAAGGAGGTGGTGATGATGGTGTGAGGATGGTGGTGGTGGGCTGCCGTGCTCGGGGTGGCCGGGGTGGTGGAGCTGACCACGGCGAGGGGGAGGAGGAGGAGGTGATGATGGCTGTGGTGGTGGTGATGGAGTGGTGATGATGGAGGCTATGGTGGTGGTGTCGGTGATGGTGTGTTTGGAGGAAGGAGAAGAAGAAGTTTAAGAAGAAGAAGAAGTAGTGTACGTAGAGAGAGAGAGGGGAAGATTGAAATATGTAGAGAGAGAGGAGAGAGAGAAGTCGGTGGGAAGGAGAGAGGGTGAGGTCGGCTGAGTATGGGGGGGTGTGCTTGTCGGGTGTGAGGAGAGAGGGAAGTGAGGGGGTGGTGAGTGTAAGGGAGTGGTGAGGGGTGAGTGTATGTGTGTGTTTATATATATATACATTATATATATAATGAGAGGGGGTGAGAGTTAGAGAGAGGGTGAGTGTAGAGGGATATTTGTGAGAGAGGGGGGGGGTGTTCGGCTGTGAGTGGTGAAGTGTGTGTGTGTGTGTGTGTGTTTGTTTAGGTAGAGAGAGGGAGTATATATACATGTATGTATATATATACATATATATAATAGGAAGAGAAATTGAGATTTTAAATACAAGGAGAGAGGTATTTTAAGTAGGGAAAAATACAAATATAATAGTGGGGTGTGTGGGTAGTCATGATAGGGTCTACGCCCAATTGGGTTGGGTATTGGGCCAAGTTCGAACAGGTTCGGGACCGAGATTTAATTAATTAATAAATTTAAACTAATTAAAATCATGGATGAAATGGGAGCACAAGGGAGATCGATTTTGTGGCACGCAAGTGGCATGCGCACAGTAGGCTCAAAATGGGCCAGGGTCATATATTGGGTCGAACAGATTGGACCGATGTCGGGCCCGGAAGTTAAATTGGAATTTAAATCACAAATTACGGCAGACGATAAATTGGTCTAAATTGACACGAAAGTTGTGCGAAGCAAATGGAGCACAAGATGGTGTGCCTGAGTGGGACACGAAGGTCATGGGTGGAGAGCGTCTCGAGTAGATCATTTATGAGAAGTTGGTTTCGAGAAAATGGCTGATCTGGTGCTCCTAAATTAAAAGCCACGGCAACGTGCAAACGATGATCAAAAATAAAAGTGGGAATAATATTCAACGATTAATTGGTCTAAGTTGACCCGAACTTGCGCGATACAAAAAGAGCACAAGGGAACGAATTTAAGTGGGACACGATATATCAACAGGAAGATAATCTTGCCTACTTCAAAATCCATGAAGAGAGTTTACAGAGATTGGTATCCCTGACGCTCCAGAAGTCAAAGTCATGGAAAGGTACATTAATGATCAAAACAATTAAATAGATAAAATATTTATCGATAATAATTCATTTAGAAAAATTTAAAACAGCCCTGAAATTCAGGGGGCTTACAACGATCATGGTTCATTCCCTATGCACGAAGCGGGACGTGTTCCTGCAAATACAGGATGAAAGTGTTACGTAAGTTGTACGGTTATAGATGCGCGCTCCTTGAGGCGATCATGGAGGAAGTAGTGGGTTCGGCAGTTGTACTGGCCTATCCACGTAGGTAGCAGTTTGGAGCCTTTAGCGTGATCGTGGTAATCGTGTGCTTGGTAGCTGTAGAGTGAAAAAGTCTCTCTGTGTAAGTATCGAATCATAAGGAACGAAAGCGGTCCTCTGTTGACAGTACTGTTTCGCTTGAGCGTCGGAATCATAACATTTTTCGCAAGTAGGCAACTAGCAGAAGAGCTTTGCCTTCTTCAGGGAGGGGGGGTGACTCTCCATTTCCTAAGATTTGATTTGATTTGATTTGATTTGACTAATACTAATTTATCTGTGATTTGCAAATACAGTTTGTTAAGTGATTTTCAAATGCAGTTTGTTAAGTAAATTTTTTTTATACGATGAATCGTTTATCTTTGCACCCTTCATTAAACAAGAATAGGCGATTGCTGTGGAGTTCGAAAAATAAATGGGTGGAGTTCCGTGAAACTATCGAGATCATGGTCACTAGCAAGGTTGTGGTCGAGCGATTAAGTTAATTTATTCTGGATCAAGTCGCAAAACTAATGATAAAAAAAAGACCAAATTATCCACAACTTTTTTTTCCTCAATATTTTATTTTTGATCTTTTTCCTTCTTTTTATATTAAATAAGTTATACATTAGGTTAAAATTTTAATTTGGTTAGCTTTAAGATATATTAGATTAAATTATATAATATTTAATTTAAAATTATGGATTTAGGTTAGGATCAGTATTTAAAAAAAAAATGACAGAAGTATCTGTTAAACAGTTTCTTATGTACTATTAAAAGGTAATTGTTTTTTCGTCAAAAAGCAAAATGAGCTATTCATTTATGAGCGAGCCATAAGCCGCCACATATTGGCAAGAGATAGACCTCTTTTGATTCAGAAATTTTCATGCAGAGTAAAGTATTTTAAGGAAATTGTAAAAAAAGTAATAAGTTTGAAAAAATTGCAGATGGGGTAAAGAAACGACATCATCGATGGCGTGTTCTGACCGGGGGAAGAGGAGCGGCCCTGAGGATGGCAAACCACCGTCACACGCCATCCTCCATGGCATATCCCACGACTACACGCCATCCCCCATGGCCTATCCCACACCACACGCCATCCCCCATGGCCTATCCTGGCCTATCCCACCACCACACCCATCACACGCCATCCCCCATGGCCTATTGTAACACCCCAGTTCCGGAATACGGGGACGTACACGGCCAGCTACACCGTATAAGGTACGAATACGCTATACGGTGATGACGGCTGTCCAGTCTGGTTGGGTATCCTAGCATGTAATCAATCTATGGCCTAAATCTGATCTCATATCCACAGGTAAATCACAATGAAACAATATCAAGAGAGATAATCATATGAAAAACAGGAAATACTCATATAAAAATCTGGAATCTACAGTACAGGATAATAATATAGACAAGTATACCTTTCCACAGTTCCCAGCATGGTCTGGAACTGAAGCACACCCTCCAAGTCAAGTCTGGAAGATCCACCGGGTCGGTCTCAGATAATCTGGGAACAATCCAGGGTTGGTCAGGCCAACCACAGCAAGTACCAGAAAGGAAGGCTCAAGGACGGGCGAAGAAAACCAGCAGGATAAAATATGACAAGAATAACATCTAAAAACAGTAAATAAAGGTAAGGGATCGTGCGGTACCAACGCACGATAACAATCCACAAGTATAGTACAGCTAACACAATCACAACCTCCCTAGCATCCACTAATCCCTGCATCGCCAGCTGGAAATCAATATCAGCTGGCTAGCAGATAACAAGCCAAACAACACAGAAGGACAAGCGGCCACACAATGCCTACGGCTTGCTATTATTAGCTAACTAGGGTTATCACAGGCCTAATTACTAACAAGATGCAATGAGACTTCAAAGTCCAGCTCCTGCTTGCTACTACCCGAATGGCCCCAGCAAAAGAAAAAGATAGATATAGCAGGCACACTGCAGTAAGATATATGTGCCCTAAAGAAGTGCCACACTCGACGGAGGGCTGGGAATGCGCTTATCTCGACGAATAGCAACAAATCCCTAGTATATATATAGATACATAGGGCCGGGGCCAGACAAGCAACAGGTCACTGGGAAGTCCCCATGAACTACATGATTAATCTAGTTATTAGCCTAGTCATTTTCATTATGGATCCCTGACCGTGGTACTCAGGGATCCATGTCCTAGACATGATGCAAGACAAGACTGGACTGGTGGCTTATACAAGCACAATCAAGAGAAATCAACCACGGTGTCAAGACGGGGTCATGCCTAGCAAGTCAGGACTGGCTGTCGCAACAGCGGTCAAGAGTAAACATGTCATGCCAAGAGTACTAGTCAGGAGTGCGCCACCACGGGCCACTATCAAGAATCAAGAGTATACATGCCAAGTTTACTGTCAAGTCCAGAGTGCCAGTCAGGAGTGCACCACCACGGGCCACTACCAGGAATCAAGTCAGGTCCAGGTCATCGTGTAATACCAGGAACAGGGTCAAATCTATCAATCACCATAAGTCATCTACTCAAATCATGGCATGGATATCAAATCGGGTGCAAGATCGAATCTCTACCACAATAGCACCTCAAGTACACATGGGAGCTTACAGCTAAAATTATCGAGTCAGTCTATCCACCAGATCTATCTATCAAGACTCTTCCCTCCACAATGGAAATCAGATCAAAAGGTACAATCAACAGATACTACGCTAATCTCCATAAAATGGTAGATCCTCCAACTCACAAAGATTCTCCAAACCAATTATCACACGCTATCCTGAAACAAGCCTCACAATTCTCAAGACATAACAATCAACCAAGTTTTTTGGGCATTTGGGAAGTCGGGTAAAATCATATAAGGATACACCTCGATACTCCTCTCGTTCAATGGAACATCCACTCGATCATCAAATCCAGGAAATCCACCTAATTCTACCAGAATCACCCTCTCAAGATCATCTCTCCCTTTAGAGCCAATCCTCGAATATACCCAAGGTCACAATCCCGACACATAGGTCAATGGTCAACACTACCCAAATAGACTAGAACACCACCTAGAAGGAAAGCCGTGGGTCAGGTATAATAAATAGTGTCGCCGAATAAAGGCAAGGATTGCATGAACCACTCTGGATCAGGTCCACAACCCTTAAACCAAACAAGGACCAGGGTTACAGATCGTCACCCGAGTGGAACTGCGCTCCTTACCCTACCCGACGGACAAGACAAGTCAGGAGCTAGGCGACTAACTAGTCTGGAGTCTACCTAGCAGGTAACAGGATCCGGCATACCCTACCAAGACGAACATACAAGAGTCCAGTCCAGCAAACCAAAGGAATGGTTCTGCCCAATCCTTCGAACCAAATTCCCGGTCGGGAATTCTGGAAAAATCCGGCAGAGTCTCCTCTATATTCTGGACGGGAGCTCCCAACAAATTGGGGCTAAAACCACTCTGGATCAACCCGCCGCAGAATCGCAGAATCGCAGACTGAGAACACTAAGTCTCAGCTACCAGCAGCACTACGATGCGTACTGGGAACAAGTCGACAGCCGAGAACACTAAGTCTCGACCTCCAGTAGCACTACGATGCGTACTGGAAACCAATCGAACCCGAGACCACTAAGTCCCGGCCTCCAGCAGCGCTACAATGCGTACTGGGCGCCAAGCCAACATGCATAATAATAGAATAACCGCCTCGCAGGGCGCATCACAGCACACGTTCATAATTCTAACCCAAGCGCAACCACAGCCACAAGAATAGTTCGCCAAGCCGTTACCCGACCGCGAGTCGGACACGGGGCATACAGGGACAATCCATACGTGTGAGTCGTGCTCGTGTCCTCGGAGGTATGGATGACCCATCCGAGTTGTCCGATACGGTCTATCCCGGTATCGGACCAAGCTATCCTAAGTTATCATCATGGCAGATCTACTACTAGGCTACACTAATCATGGTAATAAAATTTACAAGTACAAATTAATTAAATGCAATAAAATTCCAGGAGAGAGAGGGCAAGAGCCGCCGATGAGCAAGGGATACTTGCCTAGAGGGCTCGGCTAGGTAAGCAAGTCTTCAGCAGTCGCGATCCAAGGTGGCACGCCAATCGAGGTCCTCAGAACACACAATAAACAATCATTAGTACCAACAATAAAATAATAGAAGAAATCACAGGGGACGGCAGGAGGCTATACCGTGTGGGTCCCGCAAGCAGTGTCGGGATCTGGTACGGAAACCGAGGTACGCGGATTGATACGAACACGCAAACCGAGACGTACACGTATATCGAGATGCACACGAGAATCGAGATGGCACGAATGTCGAGATGGCACGAATATCGAGATAAACAGGAAACACGTGCACGTAAATCGAGACGCATATGTAGATCGAGAAAATCACGAATATCAGAATGGCGCATGAATCATGCGACACGCAAATCGAGGCGAGCACGTAAATCGAAACGACCCAAGGTCCAAAGAGCACGTAAATCGATACGGCACACAATTCGAGGTGCGCACGCAAATCGATGCGGTGCGGAGTCCAATACGGCACGCAAACCGAGACGGTCACGCAAATCGATGCATGCACGCGAATCGATGCGACATGAAAATCGAGAAAAGCACAAAGGCCGAGGCACGGAAAACGAGACGGTGCACAAACCGAGATGGCACGTTGCCCGAGGCAGCGCGGGGCTCGAGGCGTCCCGCTGCCCAAGGCAATACGTAGATCTAGGTGCACGAAAACCAAGAATGCATGCAAATCGAGGCGCACGCAAACCGAGGCATGCGAAAAATGAGGAAACACGTACACCGAGGTGCACGTGTCCAAAAAGGCATAAAAGACGAAGAAGAGCGCACCAAATGAGGGTGCACTGCCCGAGGCGTCACGCTGCACGAAGCAGCGCACTGCTCGAGGCAACACGCTGCCCGAGGCGCGCCAATCGAGGGGCTCGCTCCCCGAGGAGCTCACAGCCCAAGGAGAGGAGGCGGAGGAACAGGCGATGGCCGTCGGGGAAGCCCGGCCAGGCGAGGTCGGGGCTCCCGGCGGTGGGAGGACAGAGAGGGGGAGACGGAGGAGCTCACCGGAGGGGGTTGCCGGCGGAGAGGAAGGCGGCCGGAGCTGGGGGCTCGGCCAGGCGAAGGTGGCCGGAGTCCATGGCGGTGGCGGCGATGATGGTGGCGAGGGTGGTGCTGGCAGCAGCGAGGGGAGGCGGAGGTGATGGCGACGATGATGGTGGTGGTCGTCGCGGATGCCACGGAGACGGCGGTGGCCGGCCATGAAGATGGTGGAGGAGGGAAGCAGTGGTGGTGGCGATGCTGGAGGGTGATGGCGGCGGTGGTGGAAAATGGTGGTGACAGGGCTGCGGTGGAGATGGGCGGCCGGAGGTCGGGAAGAGGCCGAGAGGGAGAGAGTAGTAAGGGAGAGGGAGATCGGGCCGAGGAGAGGGTGAGGAAGAGAGAGAATCGGACGGAGAGTGAAGAGAGAGAGAGAGAGAGAGGAAAAATGGGGGGGTGTTCTCCTGTAAGGAGAAAATGAGGGGGTAGGTGAGAGAGAGGTTAGGTAGGGGTTTGGGTAGGTTAGATTATTAAAATAAATAAATAATAATGATGATGATAGTAACAATAGCAATAATAATAATAATAGCAAAAATAGAAATAGGAATAATCCTGACCAGGAAGTTAACAATGCTATCTCCATAATAAATAAAATTTTAAACAATACGAAATTTTAAAATAACCAAAAATATTAAATACAGTCGGATGCCTATTTTTAAAATAGGGATCTGACACCTATCATGGCCTATCCCACCACCACACGCTCCATGGCCCACCACACGCCATCTCCTATGGCCTATCCCACTACCACATGCCATGGGAGATGGCCTATCCCTGCGCACGCCATCAGCCGTGGCCCCCACACGTCTCACACCAACCTCCATTCATACACACGCCATCACTCATGGAGTGTCAGTGGCACTTTTGCTAGTGGAGTGCCTAGTGGAGTGTCGTGTAGCCGGTGCCTAGTGGACAGTGCCTAGTGGAGTGTCGTGTAGCCAACGGCTAGTGTCAGGATGTGCGCGCCACCAATGGTGGCGTGCTGACACACCAACGGCTACTCACAAACGGCTAGATTTCAAATTCTCTTTCCTCCTCCTATTTATTGCAATGTTTGACACACTCTCTCTACACAAACACATTACTCTTTCTCCTATCTCTCTCTCTCACAGAAACACGAAGCTTGGAAGCTCCAACTCCTCACAGAAGCTAGTATCTCCTCTCTCTTACAGAAGCTAGTATCTCCCTCTCACAAGCTTCCAACTACTCAAGCTTCCAGCTACTCACGGAAGCTAGTCTCTCCCTCTTACAAGCTTCCAACTCCGCACGGAAGCTAGTCTTTCCCTCTTACAAGCTCTCGCTCTTTATTAGATAAAAATTATCAAAGTTCTTTTTTTTTCTCATGGGTGATAATATTAAAATAGTATGCTCACATGGTGGTAGAGTAAATGGGTTAACTTACGAAGGAGGTGACACCCAATTTTTTACAACTTATCGTCATATTACTTTAGAAAATTTACGCAATTTAATTTCAGCACATTTTTCTATTAATTATAAATTTATTTTAAAGTCTGTTTTTGGTTCCACATGTTTATTAATAGATGGTGAAGAAGCATGGAATTTTATTCTTGAGATTAATTCGCAATCATCTTATATTAGTTTATATGTTACTCAAGTTTCATCATTTGTTAATAGAACTAATGATAAATTTGTTTCTAATTATCCACATGTTAACACGGGTGCTAGTTCTTATTCTCAAACAATTTCTCCCTTACTAGATGAACATAATGATGATGATGATGATTATGATGATGATAATGATGATGATTGTGAGACCCGTCTCACTGTATCGGTATTTTATACGGATACGTGTTTATTGAGCCGTATTTCGTATTTCTCGATTTGCGTGATATTTTAAAATTTTCCTAAGTGTAAGATTTTCATGGCTTGGTTTAACTTAGACTTGGTTTTATTTGGTTCGGTTCCACTTTGACTTGGTTTGATTTAGTTTGGTTTCTCATGAGATGAGGTGTATGGTTTAGATTTAGTGGAGAGGAATGAATGGTGGAGATTGCTTGGGCTTGTTATATAAGCCACCTACCTCTCTCTCTCCTCCATTATTTTCATTTTCATTCCATCTTCATCTTCTTCCTCCAGCCCAAGGCAAGTACACCTTGCCGAACCTTGAGCAAATCTATTTTTGTTTGTTCCATCTTCTTCCTTGCATGATTCTAAGCATCTTTAGAACTTGAAATTTTCGGTTTTACCGAGTGGATGGTTGTAGATCTAGCTTTATGGTATTTTCGGTTTTCCTGGGTTTTGATCTGTCAAACTTGCATATTTTGCTAGTTGATGGTTTCATGTTGTAGAGAATTTCATTCTACCCTGAATTGACCTATGGAAGTCCGAATTTGGACTCCGGTTGGAAGTTTGGTGGTATGGAGAAGCCATGGCATTTTCTATGAATTTCTTCTCAGTTGGCAAATGTTGCTGGCTTGCATTTGTTTCGACCGCAGGAGTCTTGCCTAGCCGCATGGGCATGGCAGCATTAAATATTTTCTGAAATAATGGCACTTAATAGCAAGCAATTAGTTTTGCATGCATTATTTAATGCAATATTAAAAGTCAGCCGCATGTGACATTTGGTTGTAGCCGCATGAGCTTGAAATAATATATGCATTAAATTAATAATGCATGGCCTTGGGTCTCCAGCCGCATGCTTATTCACTGTATTATAATAATGCATTATATCATTAGGCCAGCCGCATGACCCATTGGAGGAATGCAATTAATGCATTCATACTTGAAATGTATATTTTTCCATGCATAGCCGCATAGGCATAGGAAGAGAGCAATTAATGCATTCATTCTTAAATGCATATATTTTATGCATTTTCCTTAAGACATTTTCTAAGCCAGCCGCATGAGAAGTCCCTACTCAATATTTTAATGTATTATAATAATACATGGAATAGAGCCGCATGCCTTCCTTACTATTAATGTATTTAAATGCATTATAATAATGCATTGCAATAACCAAGCGTTAGTAGCAGCCGCATAGGCTTCTGAGGGTTAAATGCTTATTGCATTTAAGTCCTTATATTTATTAGTTAATGTTTCATGCACTTTAGTCCTCTATAAGTATTACTTTTATGCATTTTAGTCCCTTAATGCATTAAATGCATTTAAGTCCAAAAGTGAGCCGCATAGGCTCTGATAGTTTAAATGCCTTATTGCATTTAAGACCCTATCTAATGCTTTATTGTATTTAAGACCCTACTTTATTACTTAAAGCTTTATGCAATTAAGGCTTTAATAATTGTATTTAATGCTTTAAATGCCCTTCCTTGGCATCAACCGCATGGCCATTATTTCTTTATTATTATTTGTTGTACTTTCATGTAAGCAAATGTGAGGGTGAGCCGCATGGACATTTATAGCATTAGCAATTGCTTGATGCAGAGCCGCATAGCCTTTGGCCATTAAATATTATTATTTCTTGCATGTTGTATTTTGCATGGAATCTAATGTGAGCCACATAGGCTCCCTTCCCCCACTATCTAATATTTTGGCCACGTGAGCCACTCTTTTACTGGCAGTCATCATTTTATTGTTTGGCCACGTGTCTCTTTTTCTATTGTTTTGCTTGCAGAGTGGAAGCTTGCATTTATTGTGGGTCCCACTCTCCTTGTCTTTTCTGATTGCATGAATATTTCTTACTGGCCGCATGGCTCCCTTCAGTTATTTTCTGGCCGTATAAGCTTTGGCTGGCCGCATGGGTGGCCTCCCACTCTCTTTGACCGCATGTTTGTTCTCCCACTTTTGGACCGCATGGGTCCCACTTTGATTGTTTAAATATTTTATTTGTCTGAATTGTGGTCAGAATTTCTTCCCACTCCCAACATGAAAGTTGTAGAGTTTCTCCTTGGCTTCAAGAATATATATATTATAAATACATTATTATTTAATTGTACAAGTTTCTTCCTTCTTGATAAATGGCATGACTCGACAATGACCCGTAGTGGTGCACTCTTGAAATAAACTTGACATGATGAACTTGCCATGATAATTGACAGTGATAACTTGACATGATATACCTGACATGCTTGATAGTGGCCCGTCGTGGCGCACTCTTGATAAGTAATAATGATAATGATAGTGGCCCGTCGTGGCGCACTCCTGACAAGAATTAATTAGTATCCTGACACCGTGGGTGTTGTATTGAATGTGCTTGTATAAGCTACCGTCAAGTCTTGCATCATGTCTAGGACATGAATTCCTGATTTCCCACGGTCAGGGATTCATACTGAAATGGATTAAGGCTAATTACTAGAATAATCCAGTAGTTCATGGAGAGACTTTCCCAGTTACCTGTTGCCCCTTTGATCCCGGCCTTATATATATATATATATACATGGGATTTGTTGCTATCCGTCGAGATGAGTGCACTTCCATCCCGCCGTCGAGTGTGGTACCTTAGGACACATGTATCTTACTATAGTGTGTCTGCTATATCCTGCTATCTTTTCCTTTTCTTGCTGGGATCACTCAGGTAGTAACAAACAGGTAACCGGACTTGGAATTCTCATTGCATCTTGTTAGTAACTAGGCCTGTGATAACCCTAGTTAGTTAAAGTATCAAGCCGTACTTATTGCTTGGCCGTGAATGTTGGATGGAGTTCAGTCTGTCTAGTCTTATCTTGATCTTGTACATGGTTGTTACATGTCCTGATTTCTTATTTTATCTTGTCGATAAATGGTGGAAGAAACCAAGTTCTGTTCAGACGAAGGGTTACAACCCCGGTCCTTGTTTGGTTTACGGATTGTAATCTGGTTATCTGAATAGTCCTATGGTTATCTCATCGTATATCACCTTTCCAGTTCTATTTATTTAACATATTCTTCAGTTTACTTTATGTCAATAATGATTTACTTACTGTTTTCCCTATGATCGGGACGAGTGCATTGGTACTGCACAAATCCCGATCCTCCTTTACTTATTTGCTTGTTGATTGCTAATGATTGCTGGTTTTAAGTTCATAGTTCGGCCTCCTTTGTGGTACTTGCTATTTGGGGTCTGACCCCACTGGTTTTGCATGGCCAGGTTCTGATAGAAGAGCCCGAAGGATCTACCGTACCATCTACTCGACGGTGACCAGCCAGAGCACCAGAGTGTCTCAGTGGGTTTCTTCTTCATTCTCCCACTGATATATAAATTCTCTTCTTGTAACGTTTAGTCCCGAGCACGTGTTTAGCTCGTATTTTGGTATTTTCCTTGATATTGTAGCCTACGGGCATAAACATGATATGTGTATTCTAGACTATAGCTAGTCCTTATCATGTACGACAAATACTCTAGCTAGTCCTCAGTTCTGTGGTACTGGCTTCATGATCAGTCATGTATATATGGTTCGGGACGCCTTACTATTGTATGTATGATGATCGTACTCTTTGCTTTTGTATAATTGCCTGTGATTGAGATACCTAGGATTGTTAAACCATAGGATTGACTGATGGCTTGTAGAGTAACCCCCATGTCTTGACAGCTTATACGTGATTTCAGAGTATTAACGTACTTTGGGATTACGTAGCTGGCTATGTCTGCCCCCGCTCTCCAGTATTCTGGTTCTGGAGCGTAACATGGTTTTAGTGGTGGCCCATACAGGTCTCGATTTTCAGATTTGTGGGGGTTACCATGTTTAGATATCTCAATCACGATTATCCTTATTGATCTCCTTCGGATTATTCTCTACCTCTGATACTTGATTTGATATCTGTTTTGATCGTTGATCATTCCTGTTCCCATGATTTGATCCTGTGTCCTTCAACTTTCAAGGGCACTGTTCTTAGTCCTTCAGATTATCTTGTTCGTGTTTTGTCGAGGGCAGCTCAGCATTCTTCAGCCAGGCCAGTTATGGAGGATCAGTCTCAGCATGCAGGCAGAGATGTCAGTCCATTCCGATCAGCCAGTCGCTTCTGTCTTCGTATCTTGATACAGGTGATAAAGTTCATGCATCTGTTTCAACTACGATGACACGTCCTGGGTAGAGTCATGTCTTGAACTAAGTCATTGGTACCGACTTACCTTGAGGCTCGACTTTTATCCATTTTTTTGGAGTCAGCTTAGGCAGCGAGGACGTTGGTTTCTACACAACCGTCTCAGGAGACATATTGATCCATATGCCTCCAGCCCTTCTTGATCATGATTGTATTTGTTCTTGTGCATTTATTTACTGCTTACGCATTTATTTACATTACTGATTGTTTTACTTTACTTATATGCCATGCTTGATTTATTGAGATTGTTGAGTTTCCTGGAGCTTTTGATATCTTGCTCGACTAGCCCCAGAAAATTTCGAGGACGAAATTTTTCTAAGGTGTGGAGAGTTGTGAGACCCGTCTCACTGTATCGGTATTTTATACGGATACGTGTTTATTGAGCCGTATTTTGTATTTCTCGATTTGCGTGATATTTTAAAATTTTTCTAAGTGTAGGATTTTCATGACTTGGTTTAACTTAGACTTGGTTTTATTTGGTTCGGTTCCACTTTAACTTGGTTTGATTTAGTTTGGTTTCTCATGAGATGAGGTGTATGGTTTAGATTTAGTGGAGAGGAATGAATGGTGGAGATTGCTTGGGCTTGTTATATAAGCCACATACCTCTCTCTCTCCTCCATTATTTTCATTTTCATTCCATCTTCATCTTCTTCCTCCAGCCCAAGGCAAGTACACCTTGCCGAACCTTGAGCAAATCTATTTTTGTTTGTTCCATCTTCTTCCTTGCATGATTCTAAGCATCTTTAGAACTTGAAATTTTCGGTTTTACCGAGTGGATGGTTGTAGATCTAACTTTGTGGTATTTTCGGTTTTCCTAGATTTTGATCTGTCAAACTTGCATATTTTGCTAGTTGATGGTTTCATGTTGTAGAGAATTTTATTCTACCCCGAATTGACCTATGGAAGTCCGAATTTGGACTCCGGTTGGAAGTTTGGTGGTATGGAGAAGCCATGGCATTTTCTATAAATTTCTTCTCAGTTGGCAAATGTTGGTGGCTTGCATTTGTTTCGGCCGCAGGAGTCTTGCCTAGCCGCATGGGCATGGCAGCATTAAATATTTTCTGACATAATGGCACTTAATAGCAAGCAATTAGTTTTGCATGCATTATTTAATGCAATATTAAAAGTCAGCCGCATGTGACATTTGGTTGTAGCCGCATGAGCTTGAAATAATAGATGCATTAAATAATGCATGGCCTTGGGTCTCCAGCCGCATGCTTATTCACTGCATTATAATAATGCATTATATCATTAGGCCAGCCGCATGACCCATTGGAGGAATGCAATTAATGCATTCATACTTGAAATGTATATTTTTCCATGCATAGCCGCATAGGCATAGGAAGAGAGCAATTAATGCATTCATTCTTAAATGCATATATTTTATGCATTTTCCTTAAGACATTTTCTAAGCCAGCCGCATGAGAAGTCCCTACTCAATATTTTAATGTATTATAATAATACATGGAATAGAGCCGCATGCCTTCCTTACTATTAATGTATTTAAATGCATTATAATAATGCATTGCAATAACCAAGCGTTAGTAGCAGCCGCATAGGCTTCTGAGGGTTAAATGCTTATTGCATTTAAGTCCTTATATTTATTAGTTAATGTTTCATGCACTTTAGTCCTCTATAAGTATTACTTTTATTCATTTTAGTCCCTTAATGCATTAAATGCATTTAAGTCCAAAAGTGAGCCGCATAGGCTCTGATAGTTTAAATGCCTTATTGCATTTAAGACCCTATCTAATGCTTTATTGTATTTAAGACCCTACTTTATTACTTAAAGCTTTATGCAATTAAGGCTTTAATAATTGTATTTAATGCTTTAAATGCCCTTCCTTGGCATCAACCGCATGGCCATTATTTCTTTATTATTATTTGTTGTACTTTCATGTAAGCAAATGTGAGGGTGAGCCGCATGGACATTTATAGCATTAGCAATTGCTTGATGCAGAGACGCATAGCCTTTGGCCATTAAATATTATTATTTCTTGCATGTTGTATTTTGCATGGAATCTAATGTGAGCCGCATAGGCTCCCTTCCCCCACTATCTAATATTTTGGCCACGTGAGCCACTCTTTTACTGGCAGTCATCATTTTATTGTTTGGCCACGTGCCTCTTTTTCCATTGTTTTGCTTGCAGAGTGGAAGCTTGCATTTATTGTGGGTCCCACTCTCCTTGTCTTTTCTGATTGCATGAATATTTCTTACTGGCCGCATGGCTCCCTTCAGTTATTTTCTGGCCGCATAAGCTTTGGCTGGCCGCATGGGTGGCCTCCCACTCTCTTTGACCGCATGTTTGTTCTCCCACTTTTGGACCGCATGGGTCCCACTTTGATTGTTTAAATGTTTTATTTGTCTGAATTGTGGTCAGAATTTCTTTCCACTCCCAACATGAAAGTTGTAGAGTTTCTCCTTGGCTTCAAGAATATATATATTATAAATATATTATTATTTAATTGTACAAGTTTCTTCCTTCTTGATAAATGGCATGACTCGACAATGACCCGTAGTGGTGCACTCTTGAAATAAACTTGACATGATGAACTTGCCATGATAATTGACAGTGATAACTTGACATGATATACCTGACATGCTTGATAGTGGCCCGTCGTGGCGCACTCTTGATAAGTAATAATGATAATGATAGTGGCCCGTCGTGGCGCACTCCTGACAAGAATTAATTAGTATCCTGACACCGTGGGTGTTGTATTGAATGTGCTTGTATAAGCTACCGTCAAGTCTTGCATCATGTCTAGGACATGAATTCCTGATTTCCCACGGTCAGGGATTTATACTGAAATGGACTAAGGCTAATTACTAGAATAATCCAGTAGTTCATGGAGAGACTTTCCCAGTTACCTGTTGCCCCTTTGATCCCGGTCTTATATATACATATATATATATATATATATATATATATATATATATATATATATATATATATATATATATATATACACATGGGATTTGTTGCTATCCGTCGAGATGAGCGCACTTCCAGCCCGCCGTCGAGTGTGGTACCTTAGGATACATGTATCTTACTACAGTGTGTCTGCTATATCCTGCTATCTTTTCCTTTTCTTGCTGGGATCACTCAGGTAGTAACAAACAGGTAACCGGACTTGGAATTCTCATTGCATCTTGTTAGTAACTAGGCCTGTGATAACCCTAGTTAGTTAAAGTATCAAGCCGTACTTATTGCTTGGCCGTGAATGTTGGATGGAGTTCAGTCTGTCTAGTCTTGTCTTGATCTTGTACATGGTTGTTACATGTCCTGATTTCTTATTTTATCTTGCCGATAAATGGTGGGAGAAACCAAGTTCTGTTCAGACGAAGGGTTACAACCCCGGTCCTTGTTTGGTTTACGGGTTGTAACCTGGTTATCTGAATAGTCCCATGGTTATCTCATCGTATATCACCTTCCCAGTTCTATTTATTTAACACGTTCTCCAGTTTACTTTATGTCAATAATGATTTACTTACTGTTTTCCCTATGATCGGGACGAGTGCATTGGTACTGCACAAATCCCGATCCTCCTTTACTTATTTGCTTGTTGATTGCTAATGATTGCTGGTTTTAAGTTCATAGTTCGGCCTCCTTTGTGGTACTTGCTATTTGGGGTCTGACCCCACTGGTTTTGCATGGCCAGGTTCTGATAGAAGAGCCCGAAGGATCTACCGTACCATCTACTCGACGGTGACCAGCCAGAGCACCAGAGTGCCTCAGTGGGTTTCTTCTTCATTCTCCCACTGATATGTAAATTCTTTTCTTGTAACGTTTAGTCCCGAGCACGTGTTTAGCTCGTGTTTTGGTATTTTCCTTGATATTGTAGCCTACGGGCATAAACATGATATGTGTATTCTAGACTATAACTAGTCCTTATCATGTACGACAAATACTCTAGCTAGTCCTCAGTTCTGTGGTACTGGCTTCATGATCAGTCATGTATATATGGTTCGGGATGCCTTACTATTGTATGTATGATGATCGTACTCTTTGCTTTTGTATAATTGCCTGTGATTGAGATACCTAGGATTGTTAAACCATATGATTGACTGATGGCTTGTAGAGTAACCCCCATGTCTTGACAGCTTATACGTGATTTCAGAGTATTAACGTACTTTGGGATTACGTAGCTGGCTATGTCTGCCCCCGCTCTCCAGTATTCTGGTTCTGGGGCGTGACAATGATGACAATGATAATGATAAGGAAAATGAAAATAGTGATGATTTAATTGAAAATACTGGTTATGAGATAGATGATGATAGTACTGATAATTCTAGCACTCCTGAATTATTTGTAGGACAAACATTCGACACTCGTGCAAAATTTAGAAGAACGAATTGGCTATATCATAACTCATGACAGGCGGATCATCCGGAATAATCTGCCTGCAACCGAATTGCCGGAGAACGCGATCTGCCGGATGATACATAGTGTAACGATCGTATATAATATATGATTTGTGTAGGCTCAAATCATACGACGTCCTTTTAATTTCTGGAGCATTTTCATCATCTGAGTATGGTATCCATACAACCTATTGGATGACAAGTTATACAAAAATTTGTGATACTCTATTACATGAATTGACAATTGTAGTTTAAAACGCTCTAAAATTTTAAGTGGAAATGAATTGACAATTGCGTACTTACCTCCTTCCACGGTACTATATCAAATTCTCCCCTGTAGACTGAAACATCCTTATGTAAATTATGATGAGGGTCTACTATATTTGTGGCCCATCGCGTAGCTAGGGGAAAAATTCCAACATCACTGAAAATGCTGGTTACAGGTCGACCAATATAGAAATGCTCGTAGCACCATACCTAAGACATGAAAACATATGATATTTACAAAATGTATATCATCAAAAAGAATTTAGCGAATTTAGGGATTACATTTTTATTACCTGAACCAGGGTCATGCACCCACACAAATTTTTGGTACCCTTTGATCTGACAAATTCCGTCAAGCTAGCATATAAATATGCTAAGGTAGCAGCTCCCCATGCATGACGTGTATGTTCTTTTAAATTGTCTAAAAAGGGTAACAGTCGCACGTTTACTTTATTTCCCTGCCCGTCGGGAAATAGCATTGCCCAACACAAACAGAGCAAATATGCTCTAGTACAATAAAGTATCTGCAAATATTGAAACTAACATATTAAAACTAACACACTTTTGAAATTAACTAATAAATAAATTTTAACAATAATTACGTACCCTTAAATCATCGACCACCACTGGACCGTCGATAGTTTCATCTAGATCCATGAAATTATCCCGAAGCCAAGTTATACTGACAAAACTCTTTCCTCCTAAGTCCGATGGTGCATTAATGCCTAGATATCTCCGGATTATTTGAGATGTATTTAAAGTTGTATCAAAATATATAGGTTCACCGGTAATAGGTAATCCTAAAATAATTGCAGCATCCCAAAGTGTGATTGTCATTTCACCAACGGGCAACTGAAAGGTGTTGCGTTGAGGCCACCATCGCTCAGCGAGACTAAAAATGATATGTACATCGTGGACTAAAATTTGAATTTCATCCAGATATTGAAATTCAAATGAACGTACCAGCTCCTTTTGGGCAGCATTTAACTCCCATTTACGATATCCTCTCTGTATCATCCAACTTCCATGTTCCCGTGTCCGAACCTCGGAAGGATAATCATATAGCTACAAGCGAATTATATTCTTATATTTATGTAAAATAAATAAATAATAATGCTAGTTATCATTTTTAAATTTACCTTCCCGTTAAAAACCAACGTAGATATATGACTTTCTCGTTCTTGTTTTATGGCTTCTGTAACCGGTCCTCCGGGAATACGGCCGTCATTCGGTTCAGCCATCTGTCACATTTTAGACAAAAACTATTAGTAGAGTTATTCATACATAGAAAATATAATTTTAATATAAAATACAAAAACTTACTATGTAAAGAGGAGATCAAAATAGAGGAGGGAGCGAGCAATCTTCTGTGAAGTTGAAGGAGGAAGGACTTGTTGTAGTGTCCCAAATCCGTGATACGTATTTAGTATACGTATACGTATTTTGGACCCATATTTTTGCTTAATCATGATTAGTTAATTTTGATTAATATTGTTTAATTTGTTTAATTGGCTTGTGGTTTCCTATGGCAATTGCATTGGCTTGGTTCGGTTCGGTTGGCTTGGCTTGGTTTGGTTTTATATGTGAACCACTCCTACCTACCACCACCTTTGATATTTATTGTACTCTCTCATTTCTCTTTCTTCATTCATCATCATCTTCCTTCACCATTAAATTTCTCACCAACCTGTGAGTGAGAGGGAGAGAGAGAGAGCTAGGCAAGTGCATCTTGCTTCATGGAGGAACCCAAATATTATTGTTTCATTCTCTTCCTTGTAGCATTTTAACACTATTTAGTACTTGACATTTTCCGTTTCCATGGCTAGATTCTTGTAGATCTAAGTTTATTTTAATTTCAGATTTTCTAGGTTTTGATCTATTTAACATTGTTACTTTCAAGTTTTGTTGGTTCCATGTTGTAGAGTAGCTCGTTCTACCCCATTTTGACCTAAGGAAGTCCGAATTTGGACTCCGGATGAGGGTTTTATGCATCATGGCAGCCATGGTTTCTTGGTGTGCTTCTTCTCGAAAATTTGGAGAAGAAGCACAGTCCTGAGCCACATGTCAGCACTTGACCGCATGACAAGTTCATGCGGCAAGTATTCATTTTTAGCCGCATGGATTCGGTTTCCCGCCAGCCGCATATCTGGATCGTTGAGCCGCATAGGATTTCATATCCCCTGGCCGCATGGGACTTGACTTGGATCGAGCCGCGTAGCCTTGCTCAGACTGGCCGCATGAGACTTAATTTGCCTCAGCCGCATATGACTAACTCTCTGAGCCGCATGGAGCTCACTCCCCCCCGAGCCGCATGTGACTCATCTAAATTGGGCCGCATGGGATTTCGTCTAACCTGACCGCATGAACCCATATCAGTTGAGCCGCATGGGAAGTTATTCCCAGCCGCATAAGAATTGTTATCCCTGGCCGCATAAGACCCTGTTGTCTCAGCCGCATAGAATTCTGCCTGGACCCAGCCGCATGGACTTCCCTGTCGTGCCCTGTTACATTATTATTGCTACTATTGTTACTATTGTTCTTTTATTATTATCATGTATCTTGTAACTTCAGTACAACATGAGTATGATTTACCTCTATTAGATATTTTACGTCCATTTTATATCCTTACGCCTTTTGTCCTGAACTTGAAAATCATGAATTCATTTGTATGTTTGGAATTGATAATTGAACACGACCTGATAGTGACCCGTAGTGGTGCACTCCTGACATGATAACCTGACATGACCTGATAGTGGCCCGTCGTGGCGCACTCCTGATAAAGTACACCTGACATGATAACCTGACATGATTTCTCGAATAGCTGTTGCGACGGCTACCTGACATGACATGACCTGTATAATTGATCCTGACACCGTGGGCGATTGTGCTTGTACAAATAATCCAGTCCTGTCTCGCATCATGTCTAGGAGGGAACTCCTGAGTACCACGGTCAGGAGTACCTACTGAAATGGACTAAGGTTAATGACTAGTATAATTCACTAGACATGAAGAGATGTTTCCCCAGTTACAGGCAATCCTGTTATCCCGGCCGCAAATATTTGGACTTGTAGCCTGCCGACGAGTAGGGCACATTTCCAGCCCACGTTATGTGGGGCACTCTTGATTGTCACTTAAATAATTGAACTCTATTGTCACTTTAATGCATTGTACTCTCTGAATTGTCACTATAATGATTGCCTGGATAACCTGGATAGCTGCAGGGCCTGTGACTACTTGGAACATCTCATTGCATCTTGCTAGTAACTAGGATTGTGATAACCCTAGTTAGTTAATGTAGAAAGCCGTAGGCAATGATTGGCCGTGATTGATTGGATGGAGTCTAGTCCAGTATAGTATTGTCTAGAAGTGATTGACTGCAAGATTGTACCAGAATGATTGAATGATTGTCACTCCAGATTGTCACTATAATGATTGTCACTCCAGATTGTCACTATAATGATTGTCACTCCAGATTGTCACTATAATGATTGTCACTCCAGATTGTCACTATAATGATTGTCACTCCAGAATGTTACTTGACCTGATTTCTTATATTTTATCTTGGCGATAAATGGTGAGAGAAACCAAGTTCCGTTCAGACGAAAGGTTACAACCCCGGTCCTTGTTTGGTTTACGGGTTGTAACCTGGCTATCTGAATAGTCCTATGGTTATCTCATCGTATATCATCATGTCATGTTTTCTTTCCATATGTCCTGTCTTTTAGTGATTCTATACAAGATTGTCTTTTATAATTACCCATCCTGCTTTTTCTTAAACTACTGCCTTTTATTATGTAATTTTACTCTTGTGCTAACTGCTGGTTTTAGTTCTTAAGTGAAGCCTCCTTTGTGGCACTTGCTCTTTCTGGGGTCTGACCCAGCTGGTTTTGTATGGCCAGATACCGGAGCAGCACCAAAGGATCTTCCTGCTTTTCAGCCCGATGGTGGTCACCAGGCGTAACCAGGACAACGAGTGGGTTCATTTTTGCTCTCCCACTCTATTGTAAAATTATTCTTTTGAGGCGTTTAGCCGCCGAGCAAGTATTAGCTCGTTTGCAACTTTATTTACTGTCTGCCTACGGACTGTAAGCATGATTGGCAACTCGAGGTTGATCATGTATGACTTAAACTCTTGCTAGTCCTTACATTTTGTACGACTAGCTTCATGATCATCTGGATATGTAATGTTTGGGACGCCTTACAATTGTATATTTGGTGATCTGATATCTTGTGATTATTATTAGTTGGTTGAGATTGAGACAATAGGCTATTTTAAGACCTTAAGAGACTGATGGATTGTAGTGAAACCCTCACATATCTAGACAGCCGTGACCGTATGGCGGTGTGGATTCCATTCCGTTATACGTAGCTGGCTATGTCTGCCCCCGCTCTCCAGTATTCTGGTTCTGGGGCGTGACACTTGTGAAGAGGAGGGAAGAAGCTGTAAAGAGGAGGGAAGGAGCTTCAGAATTTATGAAGAAGAGGGAGGGGGAGTGGAGTGGTCTCCGAGAAGGGAGAGTCTCCAACGTAGAGCATGCATCATGGCAGAGATGAGATGTTGCGGGTGCTGGCAGGATGGGACATGTGAGGGGATGGGATGGCGGGAAAAGGGAAATGGCCATGAGCCATGGCGTGTGCTATGATGGGATAGGCCACTGCGTTGATGGGATGGGCCACTGCTGGCGTCGTGTGGGGGTGTGGGGCATGGAAAGTGGCCATAAGCCATGGCGTGTGTGTGGATGGCCATGAGCCATGGCGTGTGTTGGCGTGGATGGGCCACGTGGTGCGTTGATGGGATGGGCCACTGCTGGGGAATGGGAAGTGGCCATAAGCCTGTGGTTATTGGCCATTAGCCATGGCATGTTTTGGCGTGGAGTGGTGTGATGTGATGTGTTAGCCACGAAGTGTGTAGGGGTAATGTGTTTGCCACGCCTGATGGCGTGTGGGGCAGGATAGGCCACGCCTGATGGCGTGTGATGCTCCGGCCAGAGGAAATGCCACCACGAGCCATCAGTGATGTCGTTTCGTTACCCCGATTGCAATTTCTCCAAACTTATTACTTTTTTCAAAATTTCGTTAAAATTCTTTACTCTGTATGAAAATTTCTGCTTTTGATTAGTCGGCCTATCTGCTTGGATTGAGGGAAAAAAAAATAAGTAGAGTTAAGTGGGGTTAAATGAAAAGGAGTTAAGTGAGGGGGAGTAGAGTCAATACATAAAATCTTGTTTGGATTGAAGGGAGAGTTAAGTGAGCGATATTTAATAACTCTTGCTTGGATTGAAGGTTTTGAGTGAGAAGAGAATTAATAAAAGTATGATAGTTACCAAAATAACCTTATTACATATGTCATAAAATTAAATTTGATTGAAATTTTAATTATAAATTGTCAAAATATCTTCACAAATTAGGAAGGTACAGAGCAACATGTTGGAAACAAAAAAATGGAAGAAAAATTATGATATTTTATAGAACAAATGAGGGATATTTATGACTTTTTAAACAAAACCCCTTAATCACCCTCATTAGAGCATCTCCAACCCTATGTGACTTTGGAAAAAAGTTGTTGCCACATAGGAATGACAAAATTTTATTCAAAAGTTCTTCTCCAATGCAATTGTCAAGTCAATTGTGAAGCTTATGTGGCAAAAATTAAAGAAGACATTGTGAAGTTGATTGTCTTGTTCTAGACAATGCACTTGACAATGTCTTCTCTTCCATGTCATCAATTATGAATAAAAAATATTAGAAAAAAGAAAGAAGATGAGTAGTTGTCTTAAAAGTTGTCTTGGAAGTTGGAAAAAATAATTTTTATTGTCTCCTCAATACTTTTGCATTGGAGAGAGTTTTTCTATCTCATTGTCTTTTGAGATATAATTTTGCCACATAAACAAGACATTGTCTTGTGGCTAATGCCACATAGGAGCCACCTAAGACTCACAACACTTAACAAGACAATAGGATTGGAGATGCTCTTAACCCTCCGATTTGTGGGGTTAAAAAAATGGACAAAAGAGAGTGAAATAAACTCTCACTTAACCCTCTATAACTCTCCCTCCTAAACCTTCACCCTCAAATCAAGCATGATTTTATTTTTCCCTCGTTTCACTTTCCCTCACTTAACTCTCTTAACCCTGAATCCAAGCGGACCCTCAACGTTTGTGAAGCTTGTTTCGAACAAGAGCAGCCGGCGAATTAACAACTTGTGGGCCTATAATTGTCAAAAAAATTTAACTAATTAGAAAAACAAATACGATCATCAAACACCAAACATTCCATGTATGTGCATGGAGCAAGCAATTCTTTGCGATTCCTGATACATCATTTTGAATTTAGGCCTCGTTTGGTTCACGGAAAGGAAATCAATTCCTATGTATTTTTCATGGAATAGAAAAGTAGAATTCCTATCAAATTTTCTTTCCTATGTTTGGTTGGTGTAGGAAAGAAAAGAAAAAAAATATATCATTGTTCCAACAATATCCAATATCAACATAATTATAATGATTAAATCAAGACTACTTTTGCCATAATGCTTGATAATTAATGTTAGGAAAGAAGGAGGGAAAATGAATCACATGGGTCATGAGAGGAACCATTTTCTCTCATATTTTCTCCCATGTCAGAAAAGTATTTTTCAAATTTGTGGCTACCAAACAAAGAAAAGGAACAAGTTTCCTTTCCGGATTCCTTGAATCCGTTAACCAAACGAGGCCTTAAACCAGCACCCCCAAAGTGCGACGTTGCAACTTCTTATTGGTCATGCTAGCTAACGGTCACTAGAATGAGGGTTTTTAAGGAACAGAGCCCCTCTCCTTCTCCTTCTTCCTCGTTCTTTTTTTTCTTTCTTTCTAGGGTTTTAGGATCAGAGCTCTCTTTCTCTAACTCTAATGGCGGACTACGAAGAAGTCCGGAGGAAGAAGCTGGAGGAGAACAAGAAGAGGCTCGAGGAGCTCAACATCGGCCACTTGTCCGCCGTTCTCCGATCGCCGGAAACCCCCACCAAATCTCCGGTTTCGTCCTCTCTCTCTCTCTCTCTCTACATATATATGAATATTTATTCTCTTTTTTCCTCGCTAAAAGTTCATTCTTTTCTTTGCGTTTGGAGCAGGCGAGGACGGTGAAAAGAAAAGCACCACGAGAGGAGCTGCTGGTTGTTCGGCGGTCGAGTCGCTTAGCCAACCTCCCGGAGCAGCACTATAAGGAGGTATACAATGCGATCCCTTTTAGTATTTTTTTATATTAGTGATTTTGAGTATACCCATTATTACTGTTACGAAAAAAAAAAAAAATCAGATTTTGATGGATCATAAGGGCTGTTGTGTGAAAAAGTTCAGATTTTGATGGATAATTGGGACTTATGTGATTTTTTTTTAAGTTTTGATGGATAATATGGAATGGGCTTATTCTGTTCATTGAAATTCTTACGTAAAAAGGGTATCTGAAGGTTTAATGGACATAAGGGACACGGTATCTGGCGACACGGGCACAGCACTGACTTTGGAGTGTCTGTTTGTTATAATGTGATCCTCTTTTACCACCGATGGGGTGGACTAGTTGGTAACACTAGCAAGGGAGCAATCTGTGGATACCCATTGTTCCTACGTAGACAAGTTCATGTTTTGAGGGACATAGGGAATGGGCTTATTCTGTTTGTTGGAATTCTTAAGTAGAATAGGTTATCGAAGGTTGCATGGACATGAACCTGATACGATACCCGACTATATCGACAGGATACTGATTTTGGACTGTATGTGTCTGTGTCGCCACAGGTATGCGAACGATGCATAATTATTTCCGTATCGGGGGAGTAGTTGCCGATCTACCTTATGGATGGATAGATAAATGTTTTGATTTCTGCAATTATTCTTTAACAGGAATTGTTGAATATCAAAAACTTATTACACAGAATCCTATTTTTTTGGAACGAGTGGAAGGAATAGGCATTATTGATAGAGAGGAAGCAATAAATTGGGATTTATCAGGACCAATATTACGAGCTTCTGGAATCCAATGGGATATTCGTAAAGTTGATCCTTATGAGTGTTCCAATAAGTTCGATTGGAAGGTTCAATGGCAAAAAGAAGGAGATTCGCTAGCTCGTTATTTAGTACGAATCGGCGAAATGGGGGAATCCGTAAAAATTATTCAACATGCTCTAGAAGTAATTCCTGGGGGACCCTACGCTATGAAAATTATTGAACATGATATGGAGACGACATCGATATTTTGAGTGCACATGCTTCCTAGGTCGTGTACCTGTTAAATGATAAACTTTGATTTCTTTGGTACTTCTCATTGTTTCTTCTATGGGGATATCTTTACAAGACTTGCTTGTTCAAAAAAAGAAAAAAAATTGGTTGCTTTTTTTGCATTCAGTCGATGTTCGACTTGAAACTTGACTCTTGCGGGGAGCTAATGGTTAGGAGTATATATTCATCTTAATGAGAGTGTGCTAGACAACATCGAAGAATCCAATAATGGGAGAAGTACTATTTAAGAATGTTTGTTGGCTTACATGTTTGAACTAATTAGCCAAAGCGAACCAAATTGCATGAACATGAAAGTATTTGCTTGTATTTAATTTTGTGCATTCTCATATACATGTTCGAATTAATTTTTTTTTTCTTTTCAAAAAGCTAGGAATGTACATAAAAATGCGAGGGACGTTACTTTCTTTTAACTATACTTTGTTTGTTGTCATACATTCCTTATTCTACTATTGATAACTCTTCTAAGCTTTGATTAACCTATTCATTTTCCCATGCCTACTTATATCTTCAGTTCTTCAAAATCGAACAATTTACAAATTCAGATACAATCATAATTGTGGATTGGCCTAAAAAAGAAAGAACAAGACAAATAATGGCTAATCAAGCAATAGTCCTATAGGACATTATCCTTGTCATTCTTAATAAACATAAATGTTTTCTTTAAGAATGAATGGTTGGTTCAAAGTTTGCCAAAAAAATGTTTGACTTTCCTATTCTGTGTGAACTAGAGCACCTCTGGCTTATTGTTCTTTGTATTTACCTTTCCCTACATTTGCCTACTTAACATTAGTAGAGCTTACTGAAGCTTTCATTACTGTAGCTGTGTTAAGACACATAAAATTGATTTCCTCACTCTACACGTATATGCTACAATTGTACCAGAGAGAAGTCTTACATAAAATTGTTATCTTGGCTTTTGGACAGATTGTACCTGATTTTGAGCTGAAACCTAGAAGGTTAGTAAATACGTGAGCTGCTTTTTACCATGCTTAAGTGCTTATTTCTTCTTCTATAACATACTTTTCATGGTTGTCCTTGGTATGCTAGAAACTTCTATAAGCATAGAGATCTGTCGATTAGTAACAGGAGTTGTTTATAACATGCTTAAATGATTTCCATCTTATATAACCTTTTCATGGTTGTCCTTGGTACGCTAGAATCTTCTATGCTAACAGGAGTTTTTTTATAAGATGCTTAAATGATTTCCATCTTATATAACCTTTTCATGGTTGTCCTTGGTATGCTAGAATCTTCTATAAGCATAGAGATCTGTCGAATAGGGTGTATGCTTCTGATGAAGCTAGGGAATATGCCGTGACTAAAGCTGAAGAACTTGAATCAAATCTTGGAGCTAACTTTCCTTCTTTCGTAAAGCCTATGCTCCAATCCCATACTACTGGAGGATTTTGGCTTGTAAGTGGCTAAATAGTATAACTTGAGTTTTGATGAATAATTATTAACCATATGTTACTTAGTTTTGTTGGGTTGAATCCTTGAACAGGGTCTTCCTAGACAATTTTGCAACAAGTACCTACCGAAACAAGATTCCACGATTGTTTTAATAGACGAAGATGGGGATGAATCTGATACTAATTACCTTGCCCAAAAGAATGGGTTGAGTGCTGGATGGAGAGGGTTCGCTATTGTTCATCAGTTGGTTGATGGAGACGCATTAGTTTTTGAGTTGATCAAGCCTACAACATTTAAGGTATGGGCTTGAACTCTTATTAAAAGTTTCAAAATCCAATTTTCATCATGCCCAACTACATTGGGTTTGAGCAGCTTATTAGAAAGAAGAAGAAAAAAAAAAAAACTTATTTGAAGCAATTTTCATGTACAATGTATCTAACTAAATTTATGTGCATTCTCTCTTTTCATTTTGACTTCTCTTTATAGCTGCCGCTACATCTTCTCTTTAAAATATTTATTCTGGCACATATAACGTGCATGTATTTATGTCAGTTTTCTGACTTTTCATTCGATAAGCAGTCCAGTTATTGACAAAATTTTCTCTTATCAACTCTTCTTACATCTCTTCTTTCTTCTCTAGGTCTACATAATTAGAGCAAGTGGATATGCTGATAGTACTTGATATGGCTTTTAGATTTTCCTAACTCTAGATGTTAATGCCCAAGCAACAACAACAAAAACAGGAACAGGTAACTTCAATCAGTTCTTCATTTGTAGAGAATATTTTGAAGTATATGAAATGAGTTGCTCCTGAGATAGTTTACTGTGCATGAGTGAGAAAATTGCCTACCAACAAACTTATTAATACTTCGTATTAATATTAGATTTGCATATATGAATGGACATGTATACTTTTGCTGCCCAAGATACTAAAAAGGGAACATGTATACTTTTGATCTGTAATACTATAACATATATTTTGAGTTATTGGAAATCAGTTGCTCCTGGGTACTTTGCATGGGAGAGAGCAATTTCTCAACAACAAACTTTTAACCCTTCATATTAATATTAGACTTGTTTATAGGAATTAAATGCAAAAACATGTCATGATTAAATGTAATCGTGATATACTATATATGTTGCATGGACACAAATACAAACCGGCACGATATGGACATGGCAACACATGCACGTGTTGCCATGATTAAACAACACGTGCACGAGTCACAATTATGTATCTGTAAGACTATGTATCATGATTAAATGTAATCGTGATATACTATGTTGCATGGACACAGCAACACATGCACGACATTGATTGCACAATTATGTATCTGTAAGACTATGTATCATGATTAAATGTAATCGTGATATACTATGTTGCATGGACACAAATACAACCTGGCACGATATGGACATGGCAACACATGCACGACATTGATTGCTGGTGAATCCCGACGTATTTTGGAGTTTATGTGTTGCGTCTGATACATGTACAACATAAGGTGACATGGACACTGCCAATTTTCAGAGTGGCCATGCTTCTAGATGAAATATACAGTATGGTCTGTGAAATTCAGTACAAATCACGAGGAGTTCAGTTTATCATGATTTTGGCTCCTAAATAGAAGGTAACACTTCGGAAGTGCCATACCTAGGTATCAAGTGGCAAACAAATTGGAAATGTTGACAAGGGAACATTAGTTGAACTATGTTCCATGAGTTATATGGTTTTCCTATCCTTCGGTATTATAGTATTATCAATGGCCAACCCAAATTCACAAAATCAGTGGGTGCAGCAGTTTTGCCTGGCAAAACATGCATTTTTCTAGGTTCGTCTGAGTTTATACAGCTATTTTGCCTGGTCTCATTTTGCAAGGTTTGTGAGTAGGATAGTTCATTTGCTGTTGTTTGTACCATCTTAAACCCATTTCATGATGATCCATATAACAAACAGTGGACAATCTTTATAAAAATGAGAATGATAGAGGGGGTTAGTGTGCATGACTAAACTGAGAGTGGCAATATATTTATGTCATGGCCTTCTTTCTCCTAAAATTTAGTTGTACTTGGGCTAATCAATTATCATTCATACTTCCGAAAAATGGTACAGTGCATCTCCAAGTTTGCAACTTCATGTGCAATTATATTGCTTCACATAGGACTAAATTTTAAAAGAATTTAGTTCTTTACTTGGACTTGTTACAATGAAGTTTGCTTCACATAGGACTAAATTTTAAACCAATTGCAAACTATCATTTCGTCTAAATTTAGTTCTACTTGGACTTGTTACAATGAAGTTTGCATGTGGAGTTGTTCGGAGATGTTACTATATATATCATTTTTCCGTTGGAGACATGATAGGTCCATCATCTCTAAGTTTGCAACTCCATGTGCAATTCCATTCTTCCACGGGATTAAATTTCAGAAGAGTTATTTAAACCCATTATAAAATACTATTTCTCCTAAACTTCAGTCCAAATATTTATGAGTCCTAAAATTTGCATCCGTTTAAATAACTCTTCTAAAATTTTCAAACTACCATTTCTCCTCTATCCTGAACTCCATTGTTACTAGCCCAAGTAGAACTAAATTTTAGGAGAATTGGTAGTTTACAATCGGTTTAAACAACTCTACCAAAAATTTAGTCCTATGTGAACAATGGACTAAATTTGCAAGTAGAGTTGCAAATTTCTCCTTTCAATAGGAAGGAGAAATCGCTTCTTCTTTTTTTAGTTCAAGTTAGATTTTAAAAATATGCTGATTTGTCCAACATTGGGAGCGGGATTTTTATGTCACGGCCTTCTTTTCTTCACTTAGAAGCGATGGGCTCAATCCAGTGTCTTCTGATTATAGAGAATTCTCATGACATATGTCATTGTCAGCCTTAATGCTTATTATGACTTCATATTCTCCCCCCATTCTAATAATGTCTTCAGGAATCAACTCCCATTCTAATAATGTCTTCTGATTATAGAGAATTCTCATGACATATGTCATTGTCAGCCTTAATGCTTATTTTGACTTCATATTCCCCTCACCCTTCAGGAATCAACTCCTATTTTAATAATGTCACATTTTAATTAGGAGTGAATGTACAAAGTTGCAGTTGCTTTGTCTGTGCTTTATTGCTTTTGTTTCTCGTCTAGTTCATTCATTGGTCTTCTGAATCCTTCACTTGAGAGCCTGATCGTTTAATATTGCCTCGCATGTCAAGTATCTTTGTTCTCGAGTTTATTTGTGTAAAATGAACAAATTTGTGTAAAATGAACAAATTTTCTAACAGTTATTGTCATCATGTGCAGGTAGTAGCTAATGGCCAGTCTATAACTAGAAGTAATGTTGATTCAGCAAGCGCAAGAGAAGATTTTGCTTTGTTAATATCTAAAGAGTTTCAGTGTGCTAACAAAATTAAACAAGCTTATAGTATTTTGGTGTTGCAGAAACAAACTATGTAAGGATTTTGCTGCAATATATGCGAATGGAAGGCACTTAAATTTTGGGTTCCATGCAGTCTTCCTCAGTAACACTTATTGCTCTGTAATTTGTCTAAAAGCTCGTCTGCTATTTGCAATGAATGATGAGCAAAGACTCAGTATTGATCAGTGACTTTGTATCATCGTGATGTGAAAGATTGAAATCTCTGATTGGTGTTGGTGTCCCTAAGTTGTTGAGTCTATTATATTGTTTTTACTTGAAGACCTGTATTTTTTTTTTTTTTGCGATAATGGTTGTTCCTTTATTGTACATATGATTGGTTTTTTCGATATATCTATGAACCTTGTCGGATATTTGCAAAAATCACTTGATTCTTGATGATTCCCTTATATAACAAACACAATATCTAAGCTGTTTTGAAACTTTATCGGATGCCAGATGCTAACGTCTCTTGTCCATAGCAACAAGCAAATCCACTTCTCCAAATTTTAAGGCAAACTACAAGATTGACGCAAAAGGGTCCTAAATAAATCTAAGGAACTTTCACTCTTGTTCCAATCTCATACTGATACCACCTCAAAACTATTTTGCCTAAGAACTCCCAGAATTGACAAAAAAAAAAAAGAACAATTTGTTTTCTATTTTAGCGTCGGAAACAAGAGTAGATAGATGTTCTCTTCTGTCAGTGATGAACCCGATATATCACTGAAATATGAATAATATACAAAATAGTTTTGTATATATGCAAAAATTTACTACTTCAAAGGCATGCCAGCAGCCCTAAACAAACAGTTCAAACTAATAACAAGACGGCTAATCCAGAATATAAAATGTTAAATGTCTCTCCATAATCAAAACTACTAAGAGTTGTAAATGAAGAGACAATTATTGAAAGAAACCAGATTGGTTGAACTTCTTCCGAAGACAGGGAGTTTCTGTTATACCAAAGCAGATGGCCAAATGATGAGGGAAGAAAAAAAGAAGGCTTTTTCTATGGGCACCACAACAATTACTGGGAGCGTCATTTTACTAGGGGACAACCCAGGTTTGAAGAACTTTTACTGGGGACGTCCCGAAAATTAATATTAGGTTTTTTTTCTCTCCTCTCTCCTCCTCCTCCTCCTCCTTGCTCCTCCTCCTCCTCCTCCTCCTCGTTGCTCCAACGGAGGGGTAGCGGGAGTGGATGACGTGCATGAAGTCGAGTTCGGCGGCGATGGAGGAGCGGAGGGACGGAGGACGGGGCCGGAGGAGGAGGAGCAAGGAGGAGGCGACGGCGGTGGAGAAGCGGAGGGGGCGGAGGACGGGGTCGGAGGAGGAGGAGGAGCAAGGAGGAGGAGGAGGAGGAGAGAGGAGGAGACATGGATGGATGGATGGATGTAGGTGCTGCTGCTGCTTCTTATTCTTCTTCGGGGCCGGAGGAGGAGGAGGCGACGGCGGTGGAGAAGCAGAGGGGGCGGAGGACGGGGCCGGAGGAGGAGGAGCAAGGAGGAGGAGGAGGAGAGAGGAGGAGACATGGATGGATGGATGTAGGTGTTGTTGCTTGCTTCTTCTTCTTCTTCTTCTCCTCCGAGGGCTGCCAGCATGTTGGCAGTCCTAACATAATGTTAGGACTGCCAGCATGTTGGCAGTCCTACTAACTGAAAAAAATTGGGCTAACCCCAAGTAAAAAAAAATGATGGCAAACTTGTAATATTTTTGAACATTTTTGGGATAGTCCCTAGTAATTTGTGTGGTGCCCATAGAAAAAGCCAAAAAGAATGCCGAGGCTCTCAGCTCAGCAGCAATCATAAACCAATACCAACTACCAGTGAATCTCCTTTGGATGCACAGGGACCTCTTGTACCAGAAAACCTGAAGAATGCAAGATGCAGCCAGGCAGCTAATGGAATGTCCAGAAATTCAACTGTGCAAAGCTCAAGATAATACTCGTGTCCTTGTTGTATAATCCAAAACATTTGACTAAAATAGGTATATATAAAAAAATCAGAATTCATACACATCATAATGGAAAGAGAGATGAATGCTGGGCTGAATTATCAGTTATTTAACTATTGAATCATACGACGACGATAAAGCTGCACACCCAATACCAAGAGAACTTTTCAGGTTAACTGAATAATTCTGGGAAATAAACTTAATACAGAAGAGAGAGAGTAACAGGTGCCCTGAAATTGTAGGACAACTGGGATTTGAACAAGTAGTTTCAAGTTCTTCACACCACAATCGTCAATAATTTATGCCCATTTCCCCTCATTGACTGTTTGGAAACCTGTACCCATCAACATTTGTGATTCGATTGGAATCTTGGCATTCGAAGTCCCCTTATAGAAATTTTAACACTGAACCCAATGCCAGCAAGCTATTGCCTCTCCTGATAAGCAACTTTGTTGAGACATAATTAAGATCAATCCAGTTGAAGGGCTGAAATAGTTATTGACGCATCCATTCAACAAAATTGTCCAAAACCAACGGCCAGGCAAGCATTGCATCGTAATTATCAAGGGATGGGAAGTTTATCTGTTAAAAGAAAGAGATGAGGGATCAGCATAAGCATTGGGATCGAACCCTCAAGATAGCATTGAGCAAGGCTCACATCATAATCCAAAAATTAGTATGAACACATAATACAGATAACAACAAGCATTTTAGAACAAAACCTCATTGCAAAACCGGAGAAAGCCCATCCACTGGTCCATGTTTATTACTTTGTATTCGTGCTGGTTCTGCAAGATCCAATGTATGCTTACATATCAATCAAATAGTTGAACATAAGATTAAACAAAAGGAATAGGACAACAATGAAGACTAATAGAGGTAGATTGACCAAAAGGAATGCTGATTATTTTCTAGAGGATAAGAAGTAATCCTCTTAATGCATATTGCATCTCAGCAATAAATACCTTAAGAAACTCAGTAAGTTTATTAATTTGAGGGCGAAACTGAAAGCCTAACACAAGGTCCAGTAATTCACAAGCACTCTCGATATCAATACTCTTTTGCTTGTCCTCTGATGAAGTAATACAAGAAAGGTAAAAAAAAAAAAAAGAGAACAACAAAAGGAAAAGGTAAACATGGTTAGCTCATATAAACTGCCTGTTAAGTTGAAAGTCGAAACAAGTAGGAAGTAGCATACCTGTCAGGCAATAACGAAATGAATACGTATAGAAATCTATAAAATTTTGTGGCCTCATAACCTTACAAAAGAGAAGAAAAACGCATCAGCATTGCCCGTGCTCCACCATAGAAAACACATTGTATATATCCTCACAATTGAAAACAAAGTGCAATAAGGTAGAAATAAGCCTAAGTTGAAATACGAGATACATAATCAAAATCCACCAACCTCTTTCTCCAATTCTGGTAATGCCTTCTTGAGTTTGCTGATAGTATCAGCTCGTAGTGCTTTTAGGCCTCTACGCCATTCTTCCTGCCATGAATGTTGAACACATACGATGAAATCAAGAAAACTCAAATATTATTAAACTATGAAAAGTAGTGAAATAAAAAAAAGTGCAGTTCCTGAAAACACCATAAACAAAACATGCATTGTTTTTTAAATAGAGACACACCAGGTTAAAGTATCCTTGCTTTTCAGCTTTCATCTTCCTGATCAAGTAAATGCAAGTGAAAGGTAAATATTCAGAAGATGATAATTTCTTTCAATGCAATCCCAGACACTTGAAAAATATAACAAAATACCAGGCGAGCATTAGTATCCTGACATCTGTATGATCTACTTCCACATCAGAACAGAAAGACTCAATACCTTCAGGGCTGTTGAAAAGGAGAAAAAGAGAACAAGAGTATTAGCATGTTTGTTTCTGGTGATACACAAAACACAATGTTAAGACTTGAGACAAACACAACCCCTAAAGAAGCCAATATCAACCATGTTTCTCAAACATACTCTTGTATGTTACACAGAAAAGAGATGCCAATGGCTTAACCATCCTTTTGTTGATATTCATATTTCATAGCCTCAAGAAATTAATCAAAACTTAAAAAGAAAACAATTGAGGACAACGGGGAACAGATACAAAGCACATACAAAACAAAAGGAAATTTGATGCCAGGGGAGGGAGGAGGGGTAACTAAAGGAGAGAAAGGGGTAAAGAGGAGGGGGGACAAGAGAGTCAAGTGTTATAGCAAAAGAAGATGAGAGAGAGAGAGATGCTTTAGAATTATCTTTGAGCATCTAAGGGGTATTTTTCAGTGACCATCAAATTCCAAAACCTAAATAGATCAGGTTATGTGCTCATTTATACATCACTAGAAAACAAGTTCAACTGACTCCACAGGTTATGTAGCCACCACCATCCTCAACATAAGAGACCATTCTCTCCATTATTATTAAAACAAGGATGTCCAACTTTAATAAAAGAAATAACTGTGGTGCCAAGATATCCACACCTTTGACATTTTGTGGACGCTTCTCTCAAATACCCACAATATATAACATATTCTAAAATGCAAACATTTATGCTACTGGACCACATTCGGTTCACTTCTAGGATTATTTGATATGGATTGCACAAATTATAATGTTTGAGCTCTTAACCCCCCCCCCCCCCCCCCCCCCCTATCTTCCACCCTATAATACACATCCTCATCTTTGGCATCAATTTTGGAGGTTGCAAGAGTAAGATCCTTCCTGAGATATTGGATTGTCACCAACTTCTATAATGGTCTTCCCTCTGGCTTTGAAGTATGCTTTTTTGGGTACTTTTTCATCAAGATGTCGTTTTAATCTAGTCCTTGTGGTTCTAGTAAATTAGCTTCAGGAAATAATATTAGCTGGTGTCGTAAGAATTTTCCTGTAATTTATGTTTAATTGTTACTATCTGCAATTGGCTTTCATATCCTTTTGCTGAAATCTCTCTAAAATCTGGTATGAATTGCACAAATCATAATGTTTGAGTTCTTAACCCCCCCCCCCCCCCCCCCCCCCCCCCCCTTCTCTTCCTATCTTCCACCCTACAATACACATCCTCATCTTTGGCATCAATTTTGGAGGTTGCAAGAGTAAGATCCTTCCCTAGATATTGGATTGTCACCAACTTCTATAATGGTCTTCCCTCTGGCTTTGGAGTATGCTCTCTTTTTTTTGTACTTTTTTCATCAAGATTGTCGTTTTAATCTAGTCCTTGTGGTTCTCCAATAATTTTTATAGATTTGCTGGTTCTAGTAAATTAGCTTCAGGAAATAATATTAGCTGGTGTCGTAAGGATTTTCCTGTAATTTATGTTTAATTGTTACTATGTTTGCACTTCGTTTTCATATCCTTTTGCTGAAATCTCGCTAAAATCTGGTTTGGACACATAGCTTGCACTACTTATCTAATCCACGAGACAGATCTGTTGTGCAAATGTACTACTACACACTGAAGTCTCAATGTCTATTCTAGTTTTCTCTTTTCTTCTTGTTCTTATCCATTTCATGTTGCAACTGTTTCACAAACGTTCCCATTTCTTCAAGATTTTGAGCACTCTATTGGCATCCTCAAGTGGAGGAGCCATCTACAGTAAGCTTAGCATAAGGTTCGGAATGCACTGATGTTAGGAACACGCCAATAGTTGTAATGAGTGAATGTGCATTAGTCAAACCTCTTGATACATTTGGTCAGACAGCGAGTTTTCTAAGAAAAGTACCTGTAAGGAACCCATTTCAACAAGTCATCCTAACGAACAAAAGGTATAATATCAATATGGCTGTAAAAGGTGAGAAACCATTACCAAATTTGTGCAACAAAGTATATCAGGATATGACAGTTACAGCTCATTCAAATTTTGAGGTGCCTATCACTCAAGAGCAAAAATCACTTAAGAAAACCAACAGTTTGGCAGAATCACTCCAGTAGCAAATAAACACTAAACATAACTAGTGAATTTATGCCATAAAGATTGCAAAATGCAAATTTATATACTTTTCTTTTTTCTTTTTTTTGCAAAATGCAAATTTATATACGTGTGCAGTAACAGAATCTTGACAGATCGGTAGAAAGATCATGAAAATAAGTGTTACAGAACTCACTCGATCATACCAGAAGCCTTATCTGCATAAGCATAAAATAGGTGATCAATTCGCTCCATTTCCTTGGAAACAGCTTTACTTGATGCTGGAAGACAAGAACTCAAACATTATATATAATATAGGAATAAAAGTAAATCCCACGGTCAAGTGCAAGACAAACTCCAAGAATAGTTATGTACTTTGATATGCTCGCAAGGGTATCGATTTATCCAACTATCAAGATGCATACTGAGACCACCATATATATAAAACACAAGTACCCATATTGTCTACTACCGTCCTAATCTATTTTTCTCTTTTCAGCCACATCCAATGGCTGATACAATTCCACATCTAACCATCACAACCAATGGATTCTTATAATCATTACCATCTCGGACCCACCCACTCTGGATTAGGATGGAAGCCTCCGTTCGTCCCGAGATTACCCACAAGATGTGAAACATCAGGACATTCCATCTTGACCAACATCTGTTAAGTCCAACCGGTTAGACTTGATTTTCTAATCAATAAATTTTCATAAGGATCCCTATAACATTTTTTATTTCCACCGCCTCTAATAGAAACTTATGTATTGGTCCCTAAATTAGTTTTAGACTTTGGTACAGGTCATGAGGATCCTTAATATTTTAGTATTTTAGAAGAAGAAGAAAATTATTAGATTCAATTAACAATACAACATACAGAAAAAAGTATGTTGGTGAAGAAAGAAGTAGGCTAAGAGGCAAACAAATAATACGACATAATTCAAACAACTTTGTAACAACTTATGCTATATTCATGTAAAGAGTCAAAGTTCATAAGTCAGAATTCAACCCTTAGCAACGAGTCGAGCTGTATGACGCTCGATGGAACCATCACAAAAGAAGTAAATCATACAAACATGATTCATATTATCAGATAGTTTGAAATTTTGAATGCAAGGTAGTAGGGGTGAGCATTATTCGGTTTTGGACTGAAAACCGAACCGAACTGAATAAGAGATTCGGTTCGGTTTTAAAAAAAAAGGGCTCGGTTTCGGTTTTGAAAATACGAAATTTTCTTTTTCAGTTTCGGTTTTGGGTTTCGGTCCAAAATCGAAAACCGAATAAGAAATATATATATATATATATATATATATATATATATATATATATATATATATATAAATTCGGTTCGGTTTGATTCAGTTATGGGCCATTTCGGTTCGGTTTCGGTTTTGCTTATTCGATTTTTGGTCCAATTCGGTTTTTGGTTATTCGGTTCGATTTGAACCGAATTACCGAATGCTCACCCCTACAAGGTAGTTGTCACGTCAGACAACCTAGCCTACCGTTTTAGTAAAAAAATCGTAAATGTCACACTTAAATGTTATTCATTCCTATGATTTTGAGTTGTTAATTATATTTTAAGAAACTTTATGTGTATGTAAACAACCATATTTCTTAATAAACCAAATTAATTATTTTTTAATTATAGAAATTAAAAGACTACCAAATTATTTATTTTAATTAATAATTTACTTAAGTTTTTATTTAAAACATTAGAAAAATTTTTAAAAAAAATTAAAAAGAAGAAGAACCCCCCCCCCCCCCCCCCCCCCCCTTACTGTGTACTGTAATTCCCCCCATACCCAACCATAGTGCTGTGAACTCCCACCCCCCTTTCCCTCGTTTCTCTCCTTCTTAATCCACTCCCTCTCCCTATGCACTCTCCCTTCATTTTACTTCAATGCCTCCTTCTTCATCTTATTAATCACTATCATCACTATCATCACTACCACCACCCCAGCGATCGGCCTCCTGTCCCTTGTTGCGTAGCCGCGCTGGTCGGCAAAACCCCGTAGCGTCGTCGTTCCCGCATGCACGACCCACCCTGGCACAACAACAACAACCATAGCCGCAGCAGTAGGCCTGTCAATGGATAGTCGAAAATCCGAATTCGATTCGATTCCATATCCGAATTTTCGGATATTATTCGAAATTTTTCGGATATCCGAATATTTTTCGGATATTAACTTTTTTCGGATACGAATTCGGATATTAAGATATTCGAATCCGTTAATATCCGATCCGATTTTAAATTACAAATTTCGGATATTGGATTCGGATATCCGAAATTTTTATAACTATAGTATGATTTATATATAATATATAATATATAATAATTATATATACAATAGTATAGGTGACTGACTTTTCATCTTCTACCTATTGTATAGTTTACATATTATTTAAGTAGTCTTTATTACTCTCCATTCTCCATGTTATTTAACTAGCGTTTATTATTCTCCATTTTCCAAAGTTCAAGAGAAGTCCCCATTCCATCTGACTTCTCCAACTAACTTCTTAATATAAGTACCATCCTAATATCCAGCCCAGATTTTGTTGATACAAAGTAGAAATAAGGGTTTTTTTAATATTTGCATCAAAAAAAATTATACTAGAGGGTTGATAGTGTTGCTGCTGGCACGTACGCTCGCGAGTAGGGCTCTATTGCTGCTCGATGTTGTTGCTGTCGATTCTCTGCTGCGATGGCGAGGAAGAGGGGACGATGAGGACTGGGTGGTGACAGGAATGGAGGTGGTGGCAATGTTAATGGATGGTGGCAATGTGGCAGAGAAGAAGTAAAGGAGAGGGAATGAGATGGCTCGGTTTGAAATTGAAGGGAAAAAAAGAGTGCTGGTTGTGCATTGTAGGGGTGGGATGTCTTCATTGTTACACATTATGTTCACAACAATTTAAGGATACTATCTTCCTCAAAATTAAGATATGTTTCTTAATGTATATTCTATTTGAATTGTTTTTTTATTGGCATTAAATTTTCAATCTCTTCATTCAATTTTTTGGTTCAAACCTAACTATAGTTAATTCTTACTGAGATGACTTTCCAGAACAAGTCTAACAGCAAAATGTCTGGGTGGAGACAGAAGCATCAACTAATTTTACGATTCTTAGTTGTATATAACAAAGAATTTTGAAAATGGTCATGATTAAGCTTATATTAGTCTATTGGAAATATAAAATATTATTAATTTTCTATAACTGTTATACTACCAGGCACCAGCGTCACCTTCACCCTCTCCTTTCTCTTGTTAAATAAGATTTGTTGACACCTTGATATCGGCAAAGTTACTCTTCAGTATTGGATGTTAGGAGTTACTAATGTCAAAGCATTATAAACTTAAGGTTAACACGCATGGCTAATAAGACAATATTCTTTCGATACAAAGTAGAAATAAGAGTTTTTTTTCTGGTTTCCAAGTCCATGAGTTGCTCTGTCAAAATTCAGCTGCTCGATTTTGGATATTTGGATAATAACTAAATATTAATATTTCGGATTTTGGATATTTGGATAATAACTAAATTTTCAATATTTTGGATTTCGGATATTCAAATAATAACAAGACACGAGGTATATTCAAATTTTTAGCTTACCGGATAGAATCGGATATTATCCGATATCCGGTAAACTAAACGGATACGAATTCGAAGTGTCGAAAGAGATATCCGTTCGGATATCGGATCGGATTCGGATATTACAAAAAAATTCGGATACGGATACGGATATTGTCATGTCCGTACCGATAAGCATCAGTTAACACCCCTATGCAGCAGTGGCGGCAGCTTCCCTAACGCCCGAGCCCCGCCCTACCAACGGCCGTCCGGTCACCCGCGACCTACCTACAACCCTCCATCATGCACCCCCTGTCCTTTGCTTGCCAGAGAAGCCCCCCCCCCCACCCCCGGTCGGCCAGAAAATAGGAAACATCCTGTTTTGGAAAACCAAAATAGAGTACACTCATTTCGGCGGCGTCCTGCCATCCAATGAGCTTCGACACATCGCATCAGCTTCGAACGTGCGTATGAAGATTCTCGACGCGTATGAGTTGACGGTTCGCAAATTGGTCGACCGGTCGCGAAGTTATCGTGTCCTTTCCGTGTCGACTTTTCGTATCGACCGTGCCGATATGGCGTTGCAAGTTTTTGTTCGTATAGCCACGGGCCAGGGTTGTTGGATTCGCAACATAATACCCATGTATGGACATTTTCGTTGGGTTCTGTGAACGTTTTTCGGTGCATCATCCGTGGAGTCCGTGTGTCGTCTTAATATGATGAATTTGCATTCAGAAGCTCGGATTGTGAATCCGATAGTACGAGCGAGTTCGTGATATCATTATGGTATTGCTTGATGTATTATTTTTTAAATTTGGACAACTTCTAACTTCTCACGAATCCTGGTAGGCCCGCTTGCGGACCACGGTTAACCCGAAATCAACATTTTTTTGTATTTCGACCAAAATTGGGCTTATGAGGAGTATTTTCTCACCTATGTATCATCCAGGCTCGTGGTGATATTTGTTTCGACATCCAGAGTCATTTGTTCCGTTTCGATATGTGTTTTCACGACGTTGACTCTTTATCAAATGCGGGCCATGCAAGTATACCTTGTTGATCCTATTTCAATTTATGTTTCTTTTATGTCATCTATTATATTAGTTATGTTGTCATGTTATTCTTGTTAATTAGTTTCTCGGGCTTCCAAGCTAGACTCGGGTGCGATCGACCATTTGAGATGATCGAAACCGATGGATAACGCTATTGTACCATGTTGCCTCGTATCTTTGGATACGATCCCGACCTAAGGACATGGTTACTTGCATTCTTATTTTGGCACATACCCTCGTATCCGACTCGTCGTTCGGAACATTCGGAACATGGACCCACCTTATAGATCATCGAGTAGGATTTCCGTTCGGCAATGATTCTCGCAGTTGTTGGTTTGATATCTCGTGAAATCTTAATAGATAGGTAGATATTAGTATATGATTGGACGCGTCATGAATACGACACGTGCGCTCGCATTGGGTAAGGAGGATAGTTACCATACGCTTAAGCTCCTTTGCATGTCTACATAGTTGCTCACAAGCTTTACCCAGTGTTCTATAACTGATAAGCTAGTGCCTTGACGGAGCACACGTAGCTGGCAGTACCATCTAGCCTGACAGTTCATGCGTGCGAACCTGAAATCGCTGAGCCGTGAGCAAAGTGAGTGAAGAAGCCGAAAGACTTCGGAGAGAACTTTGTTATCTATCATGTGGAAGCTAATCCGCTTACCTATGATTCGACAATGAAGACCAGAGATACTATTTTCTGGAAGGTGGCAGTCAATGACGAGTTTGACTCCATAACTTCCAATAATACATGGAAGTTGGCCGATCTGCCTAAATGAGCTCAATCTATCGGATGCAAATGGATCTTCAATCAGAAGATGAGGGCTGATGGAACTGTTGATAAGTTCAAAGTCAGACTATGTAGCCAAAAAAATTTCTCAGAACCAGAAAATTGACTACTTTGACACGTATGCTCCCGTGGCAAGGCTGACTAATATCAGAATGCTGATTGTCGTAGGTGCTATACATAAGCTGATAATTCATCAGATGGATGTGAAGACAACATTTCTGAATGGAGAACTGACAGAAGAGATTTACATGCAACAACCAGAAAGATTTGTCGTCAAGGATTTTGAAGACAAAGTCTGCAAGTTGGTAAAATCTCTGTATGGTCTGAAACAAACTCCCAAACTGTGGCATGAGAAGTTTGACAAAGTCATCAGGTCAAATGGCTACAAGGACAGCGAGACTGATAAGTGTGTTTACACCAAGTTCGTTGAGGGCAGAGGGGTGATTGTTTGTTTGTACGTGGACGACATGCTTATCCTTGGTCTCACTAAGACGAAAAAGTTTCTCTCGTCCAAATTCAGTATGAAGGACATGCGAGAAGCTGATGTCATCATAGGGATTAAAATAATCCGGTCGAAAGTTGGGTTGGCTTTATCGCAAGCACGTTATATGGAAAAGATGCTCTCACGCTACGAATATCAGGATCTTACAGGGATCGATACTCCTTACAGGTGTGACTAGAAGCTGAAGCCAAATTCAGAAGAAAAAAAAAGCGTCAGACAGCTGGAGTATTTGAGCGTCATCGGGAGCATGATGTATGCTACGAATGCCACCAGGTCAGACATAGTTTTCAATGTAGGCATGCTAAGTCGATTCACGAGCAATCCAGATGTTGATCACTGAAAAGCTGTGAAGAGGGTAATGAGATACCTCAAGAGGACTCTGAAGTTTGCACTATTCTACAGTGGTTACCCAGCAATGGTAGAAGGCTTCAGTGATGCCAATTGGTGCTCAGAAGAAGAGAGCGAGAGGTTCACAGGAGGATATGTATTCTCCATGGGAGGTGTTGCTATATCGTGGAAGTCGAAGAAACAGACCATGCTCTCTCACTCTTCTATGGAGTCTGAGTTCTATGCATTGTTTGTTGCAACAGATGAAGCAGAATGGCTTCAGGAGCTCATGTTTGATCTTCCGGTGGTTGGTGCGTAGATTCATACCATTCTGGTATATTGCGACAACCAAGCGACTGCAGCAGTGGCATTGAATGATCTCTTTAATTACAAGAAGAAGACTGTGTGGCTATGGCACAGGGCACTGAATGATCGCTTCAAAGGAGGCATCGTTGCAGTGGTTGATGTTCAGAGTCGGAAGAATCTGGCGGATCCGTTCACAAAGGACCTCAAGCGCCAGCTGGTCGAGGATACAGCAAAGAAAACGGGCTTAAAGAAAGTCTGATATTATGTTTGTACAATCCTACCATTAAGTTTTATGCTATTAGTTCAAAGAAAAATCTACTAGGCATCTAGTTTTTGGTTCAAGAAAAAACTACTAACTGAAAGAACATCAGGTACAGTGGTTAGTCCTTCGGGATATTGTTGGGGTACTATCCCTCCACTGTAGTCTACTAATAGTTCTTATTATAGAATATGTCCTGTGAAAGGATGGCTATTAGACTTAATGAGTTCTCGGACATCGTGGATGTCCGACGTGCTTGACAGGAAGCACGGATAGCTCAGCACTATATGTCACGCCCCGAGTCGGCAACGTTCGTCCCCGATGTTATTTTACCGATTCGATCGTCCTCGCTAAGGCGTGATGCCGTACGAGTCTAGATTTGCACTCGTACAAGACAAGAACGTTACGTTGAATTGTATATTAATACGCCAAGTTGAAACTTCACAAATTACATCAGAATATAAGACGCAGTATAGGAAGATAGAAATACTTTTCATTCATAGCTTGAAACGAAGTGCAAGTCGTAATTACATTGGATGCCGTTGCGGCTACATTGATTGAAAACAGAAAGAAATACACGCGACAAGTTGCCTGAACTACGCTTGCCGTTCCATACATTCCCCCCTTTATACATAAGCCGTCGATTGAATTGGCTTCAAAATACTTCAGCATAGGAAGAGCTTCAAAATGCCTCTCCGTACTTCAGCTTCAGTTTAGGTTGGAGCGCCCGCCGCACCTGGGAAAATTGGGGGAGGGGATTAGCACACTTGCTAAGTGGACGAGACGAACCAACTCGTCTAAACCGACTCTGATTGTTAGGATAGGCATGCTTTAGAGTTGTCTTTCTATTAGAACTAAATGAATTCAGTTCATATTCGATAGTCGTCTTTGAGTAATAAAGCATACAATATAACATCGCAGTTTATCATATTTCTTACCACGGCCGTGCTCGTCCCTGCATGAAAACAAAGATAATATTTACACCTGCATAAGACAATAGGTGAGCATGCAACTATCTTATATGCGGTCATTGGTGCTACGCACTACTAGGGACTTAATCGAAGTTGGCATGCGACGCTACCCTTTCAGCCTAGGTTGCAAGCCTTACTGAAGGTCCCGCATGCCTCGTGCCGAAACACGATAATTTATTCCCCCCTAGGACGAATCGGTTCCGATGCCCCGGATACCGTTTCGAAGAAAACGAACTTGTGCACAAGCTGTCCATGACCATGCCTATGTGCGAACAGTTTCATATATGCAAACAGTTTTGTATAGCGCAGATAGTATCGAACGACATTATCATTTCTCGCAACTCATGCAACGATTCATTTTCCCCAAAGTCGTACACCGATTTAGCGTCCCGTGGGCACCAAATTGTCCGAGGCATCATAACCCATGATCAATGTTTCACATTATTTGCAGCACGTGAAATAGTCTATCTTTTTACTAGAACCTTAAACTTTTCCGTTTATGTGAGAAACGTGTATTTTTCAGAGTAGATTACTCAAAATCGATACATTTTTTCCGAGTTCTTGACCTTAGTGGATTGGCATGCAATTAACTTGGCATCGTTCGATTTGAATGAATTCGAGGCAAGGAATAAGTTTGCGGGACAGAGTAGAAAAGAAGGGTCGAATCACCCATCGATTACTTTGCTTCGTGTCGGTCGTCGAAGCACTACGCAACGTCAAGCTTTAGTTATGCGAGCTCCTGCAATGGCACCAACACTTTGTTAGATTTTCTTCTTTTTCCCTTGCATCGAAATTTGTAATTGCATCCATAAAAACGACGCGAAAGCACTTCATCAAGCCCAGCGGCAAAGCTCTAAGAAAACCATACAGCGGTCAGGTCCCGTCGAAGGGACTCTTATAGAGAGCTCACTCGCCGAGACGCAGCCCGCTGCATCTAGGACTTATTCCAACAGAAGTCGTTCCATTAGTTGGATCGATTCTCGTAACTTTCGTCCAAATCGATTTGAATCAATGCCGCAAGGCGTTATCGTTTACCAAACTTAGCGATCGAGTCAGATGGCCATCTAAGTTCCCAGCCGATCTGACTCGGCGCAAGCATATTATGAAGTTCTGTCGCCTATCGAAAGCGGGACGCTACACTATAAGGGAGCGTAGTACTCCATGCTACAGTGGGGTGATACCACCATGAGGTACCTTGATAGGATAAAGCCTCGACTTCGGGACATGTCATAGCAACGTAGTACCGCATATAGACAAGTAGCCTAATGCTGAAAAAATGGAGAGTTGTAGGTAGCACTACAAAGGGGCTGGGTCTCTATGCTACAGTGGTGTGACACCACGATGAGGTAAAAGATGTATTATACCAAAGACGATAATTACATTTTACATAATTCCTAGAATTTTGATGGCTGGAAATAGTAATCCCGAGAATATTATAATACGTATACCAAAGGGTGTCTAATAGTAATAAAAGCAATCCCTTGATACATGCTAATCAAAATTCAATTAAAAACACAAAATACCCAACTATCTCTAACTTCAAAAAGAATCTTCTTAGTACATCATGGATTATGAAGAAAAAAAATTTAAAAAAAATTATGCACATGAGTAAAACAAATCGATCATGTGAACTGATCAGAAGAGCATATGAATGAATAACTTTTCATGCCATTAAACAAGCACCTAGAAGGTACTAAGGCCAACAAACCCTAAATACCCACTTATCAAGAACCAGTTAAAATTGTTGGTGTTTTCTACTTCTCTTTGGGAACTTTTAGTCCCACATTGAAAAACAACCAAAGTGTATATCTCAATATATAGCTATGCTTGTGTTGGAGTATGCACATGGAGTGTGGTAGCTCATGTGGGTTGATTTTCCTAGAGGGTTAAGTTTAAATCACAAAGAACAAACCTTTGTTTTGTCACTCACTTTGGGACCATAGGAGCTAAGTCCAATAGGGGCTTAGAGACTCGGACGCAGGACGTAGGACGCAAAGTGGCGCTTTGATGGCGGACTTTGCACTTAGCACATCAGCATCGTTGCATGGCACTCGTGCGCTCCTTTTATGCGTGAGTTGCATACACGAGGCGTACTCGCGTGGCGTACTCACGTGGCATCCGCGAGCGGCGTACTGTCGAGGCGTCCTCGTGGCGTACTGGCATGGCGTATGCACTTGGGTTCGAGGCAGACTCGTGGCATGAGGGCGACGCTATCAGTAGGCGTGCCGCGTGGGGGGCGCTGTCGGCGTGTTGTCTGCATGATGCATGCTGATGTGACGTGCATTGGACTCTGTGACCCAGATTTTGTCGGATCTTGTCGGACAACGCGTATGCCCGTATGTGCATTTACATACGCGCATAGGTGCTGCTCTTCTCTATAAATAGAGATGTCCTCTCTTCATTGGGGGTGTGGAAAAAAAAATGAACAGAGCCTACCCAAAGGCCATGTGCCTGCATCAAATCTGAGCTCCAACTTCTTCCAAGAGTGTTCAAGAGCGTTCTAGTAGTTCATTCTTGAACTTGCTGGTTCCTGGGAGCATACCGCGGATAGAGCGAATCTTGCTTTGAGCACCGGTGACATTGTTCACCCCAGCAAGGAGTTTCATTTGTGTGTTCTTCTTCTCTTTGTTCTATCTCATTGTAGTGTCTGCAAATGCAAAGAGAAGAAAACTTTTACACTTTGTTGTTGTTATTTGCATTTTCTCGTAGTCAGTCTGTAACCTGTTCTTAGTGCTTCATTTGAGTTGGCTTGAGCGCAGACTGTGTCTTGCGTTTTCTCATACCTCTCCTGGTTTTAGCCTACGTGCAGACTTGTGTCTTGCACGGCTTTTCCTTGGATCTCTCCATTTTATAGATCTGTCTTGGGGAACAACAAAAACCCACTTAAGGGATTTTTAAAAATAAGAAAACACCCACTTTACTTTAACATCTAATTAGTATTCTTAGTACATCGAGAATTGCAAACTCTTGAATATATGCACATGAATATAACTATTCTACATATACCCACACTTCGATATTCCAAATAAGAGGGGAGTGCATATGAACGAGAAATTATTCTATGTGCGAGGCTCACCGTGCACCCGGATATGTGCATGCACAAATCTCCATGCAATCCAATGGATGGCATGATGCTGCACATAGAATAATTTCTCCATATGGACGAACAATTCTAAGTGCCAGTTAAAGCAGACACCTTGCAAACACAAACAGAATCAGCCCATATATACCCACTAACCAAAATTCCATTAAACCCCATATAAGAGGAATAACAGAAAAATTAAAGAAACAAAACCCAGTTAAAAGCGCAATAAAAACCAAGAATCGTCAGAGTAATCAGAAGCGCATAAGAATGAACAATTCCGCGTGCCCGTTAAAGCAAGCAATTTGAAAGCACCAATTAAACCCCAAATAAGAGGATTCAAAGAGACGAACCCACTTATAAATGACAACAAAGCAATCATCAGAACTGATGAACAATTCCTCGCGGGCATTTAAACAAACACCTTGAGGTCAATAATTAGAGAGAGATTGGATGGGAACTACCAGAGCGGAAGAGATCGGAAGAAGTAGAAGAATTGACGGGGTTTGATGCTTGTTGACCGGACTTCCTAGTGGAAGAACGCCTCATTTTCCTCCCTCTTTCTTATTAAAATCTTTATTATTATTATTGGGAATGAATAAGAAAGGGGAAGGAAGGAAGGAGACGTGAGAGTCTCTGCCAGCTTATGAAAAATTGTTAGGCCTCTCTCTCTCTCTCTCTCTCTCTCTTATTTCCCCTTTTCCTTTCTATTTTACTCTCTCTCTCTCTCTCAAACACAAACTATGGGTGGACACCGTGGACTGACTCAAAACTAGATGCTTTCGTTGTGAATTTTTTTTATTTATTTATAACTAAAATACGGACCAAACTCATTTGGCTCTTATGGTCCATGACGAGAGAGATATTTTTTTTGGCTGGACAAAAGATCTTGAAATCGAACCATAAAAAAGACGTGGACAGTTGGTCCAACTGACATGCAATGCAGCGTACATAAAACCTCGTACGTTACGTCGGACATATCAAAAAAAAATAATTAAAATACATAACTTATTTTATTTTACTTCTATGGCCAGTATATACTGTTGGATTATTCAATAATATGGGACCACACATGTAAAATTAATTGTGTTGGGCTATCTAAATAATTAAGCCAAATTAAAATGGTCTATTTGGAAATTGGCTTAAGGGTATAATTGTCATGTAATTAATGTGTAGATACCGGAGATAATTCTAATTTGATGAGGGGCCAAATTAGAAATATCAACACATATATAAATATGTATATTCATTAGGGTTATGGTCCCCAACTTATACGGTCACCAAAAGAGAGGTTCTCTCTTTTTTCTCTTCTGCATCCCCATCAACAGAAAGAGAGGGACAAAGGATTCGGATTCACCTTTGTCATTAAGGGTCGTAGCAAGTTGGAAGATTGAACCCAATAAAGAGACGATCGCTTCAAGATCTATCAAGCCTAGCAATGGATTCAGGTACGCTTCCGCAATTTAATTTATATTTTTCATCTCATGAATCGACATGGCACAATAAAGTTCTAACAAGTGGTATCAGAGCCTCCATGTTTGATTTATGAGATCAAAATTTCAGAATAATTTTTTTAGTATTTTTCAGGAACCCTAGATCGTTTCATCTAATTTGATTTAGGGTTACGATTGTTCAAACAATTTTTTTTATGATGATCCATTCAATTTAGAACATATACATCTAATGTTGCTTTAGAAATCGTGCATTCATTATGGAGATTCATACTTATGTTGAATAAGTACGAATATAGTGACTTCAACTTTGGAAATTTATTTAATGTGTCAATTTAGTTCAAATAGATTTATTTATTATTTTTTAACTAATGGTGAATATGAGATGGCTTGGGTTTAGTATTTGGTTTTAATATTTGTTGTTTGAACTAAATTGACCATCAATTTTTAATATTATTGATTATTTTTAATACTGAAGATGTAAATTCATCTGTATTTATTATTAAAATAATGGTGAATATGAGATGTCAATATGAGATGGCTTGGGTGAATATGAGATGTGCATCCTTATTGACATCAATTTTTAATACTGAAGATGTAAATTCATCCGTATTTTAATATTCGTTGTTTGAACTAATGGTGAATATGAGATGGCTTGGGTTTAGTATTTGGTTTTAATATTATTTATTTATGGATTTATTAGTCTAAATTTATATCGTATTGGGGTCTGATCTAGAATATTGTAATATCGGGACCATCAATTTTTAGTACATATACATGTGATGATATGGAAATAATATTTTTAAATTATACAAAAAGATTCACATGTTTATGAGATAGTAGATAAATTTTGGTACAATCTTTATGGATTATTTGAAGTAATATTTTGATTGATAGACTCAGTTATTAAATAATTAGTCTCCAAATTGGTCTAAAGTTTGCTTGTTCTTCTTTTAAAAAAGATTTTCTTTAGATATTTGGATACTTAAAGAGGAAAGAGGTGCTGATAATGCTCAGTTTAGACCAAATATGTTCAGTTTTGGATATATATTTTTGAGTTATTATTTTCAGTTAATGTCTATGAATTTTTCTTTGGATGCATATCCTCCGTAGATTATTTCATGAATTTTGTTATAGTGATAATATCCAATTTTGTCAAATTGAAATTCATGATTATGCTTTTGATTACTTTATTTGAGTAATAATCTTATGAATATGCATGTATATAAAGTTTTGGACATGATTCAGTTTTGTAAAATTCAGTCAACATTCAATTTTTTTGTGCATTTTAAGACTAGCAATAGTTGTCCAATATTCTAAGTAGACTCATTGAAACAAGATGTCGCCAAAGTGACCTCTCTTGCGTAGATAGTTTATAAGGGATGTCGGATGTTTGTGTGTGTATATTCATGTGGGTATTAGCCGGCCCAAAGGAAGGTTAATACTTGGCCGAATTGCACACATACTTGTGGTGATAAATGTGTGACAATTATACGTTTTACATGTGAATAATAACCCGATCCAAAGATAGCTTATTATTTGACATGACTTATTGTCAACATTTGATCACTACACCAAGAGTACCACTTGCAGTTAATATCACTGTCCAAAGACTTGATATTAATGATGCACTAGGTATCTTGAGATGGGGTTCACCATTGTTTGGATTTGTTTGACTATATTTTACTTTTTGGTTATTAATTAGAGCATGTCCATTTTTGTTTTGTTTTGTTCTTGTAAAACCCCTAAATTTCTACTATTTTTTTTATTAATTTGCATGGATTTAAAATTTTTGTACTGTATGTCACGTAGTCGTATTGTACGTCGTATGCAAAATTTTCGTTTGCTCGACGAGTACGAATATGTGCGAGCGTACATATTTTAGAAAAACAATTATTTTTATTTTCTTGCACTTTCAAATATTATATAGAATTATTATTCTTGCCATAAAAAGTCTATTGTTTTTAGCAGTTATTAATAATAAAATTCTTTGTGCAAAAATATTTATTTCATAAATATTTGTTTATTTTAAATAATAATGTACTTTCGAAATTATTTAATATTAATGTTTTATTGTTCAAAAAAAGATTTATTATTCAAAAAGATTTATTATTTTCAAAATTAATTATTATAGTATTTTGGAAAACATATTTTTGAAATATTTGTAACAATTTAAATTTTGATTTGATTCCATGAATACATTTAAATAGTAAACTATCTATATTTTAAATTGATTTGACTTTAAACTAAAAGTATTTAAATTTAATTTGAATTGGATTTAGTTTAAATTTAGATTTGATTCATTGATTTAAATTTAGTAATTGAATTATCTAAATTGGGTTTTAAATTCTCCTAATCCTATCCAAAGTGGGAATTCCCACATCCTATAAATATAGGCAGGTACTCCTCCACCTTATTCATCTACAAACTCCTCCACAAAATAATTCTCCAAGGGTGCGTGCCCCGTGTCCGTGTTCCACCATCCACGATCTTATTCCATTACATTTACAATTACATTATTTCTTCCCCGTGTCGGACACCCCCCGACATCAATGAAATTCTAATCCCTATCCTAACCCCATGGACCACCCGTTCTCCTTCAACGACCCCGAACCCCCGACACCGGCAGACCCACGCCCAGCCTTCACCACCACCGCCGTCGGCATCTCCGTCCACCTGCCACCGCCAATCCCTCTTTCCCAAGACCAACCCGACCAAGTCCAGCCAAATTCCAGCCCATCTTCCACCTAGCCAGCCATCACCGACCACCTCTGCTAACCTCGTCGGCGACCAACAAACCCCTCCGCCATCAACCAGCCGGCCACCTCGACCGCCCGTTCTCCCCCGCAGGTCCCCGTCTCGGCCAACGCCATAACCGACCACCACCATTACTAGAACCCACCACCCAAACCACCGCCAAGACAAGCCACCGCCACCATCGGCGACTCCCAACCCCGACCACGGCCACTGGCCGGAAAACACAACCACCGCCATCACAGAGAAGAAGAGGAAGTAGAAAACCCTAACCCTAAAACTTACCTCCCGTCCGCCGCCCCGAGCCATCGTCCCACTCCGACCCAGCTCCACCGCGGTCCGTCGCGTCGAACATCTGCACCCGCCGTCGGGACCTCAGCATCCACCGACCGCTGACTCCCCAACCCTCGCCGGAAAACCCTCATCTCGCCGCGGCTTCCTATTCCGCCCGCGCCCACCGCGAGCTCCCCGTTCTCCGCCTCTCGGCCGGCAGCTCCGGCCGGAACCCCCGCACCCTCTCCTCAAACCCGCCTCCGCGCCGCCCTAGCTGACTCGCCGCCCTCTTCCCAAACCCTCCGGCGCAGACCGCTGCCCTCCGCCGCATGCGCACAAACCCCCACCGCGTCTGCCAGATCCGGCGATCGCCGACCTCGACTCCACTCTCCCTCGCCTCTTCTCTCTCCGCTGCCTCTCTCTCTCTCTCCTTCTCTTTCTCGAATGAGGAACAGCAACAGTGCTGTTCGTTTGGTGTTTTTTTTTTTCGTTTATTTTATTATTATTATTTTTATTGATTTTTTTCTTCTTTAGTTTTATTCATTATTGTAAAGTTTACTTTTATCATTATTATTATTATTATTATTATTATTATTATATTTTACTTTACCCCTCCCTCTCTCTAATCTTTTTTATTAAAGAGAACCAGTACTGTTGTGTTATGTTATTTTTTATTTAATTGATTCTTTTCTTGTTCTTTTTAATCATTATTATTATTATTAATTATTATCATTATCTTTATTATCATTATCCTTAGTTTATTACTATTATTATTACTATCATCATTTTAAATTATTGTTACTAATTTTATTATTACTATGTAGATGGTTACAAGTGTTTTTCCTTATTATTATTCATAGTATTTTATTATGATTATTTTGCTCTTATTGCCAAAACCATTTCTTTGCAAACATTATTTACTTTTAGAAATTCTACGGAAATATTATTCCAAATATTCTCAAGAAAGATTTTACCAAAATTAGTACGTTGACAAAATATATTTTATAGCCCTAGCTTAACTATTTGTTGTCCTTTTGGATTTTGTATTTTCTAAAGATATATTGGTCAATAAAGGTAGTCAAAATTTTAGTTTATTAATTTTTGACTAATAAATATTATATTTCAAGTATTATAAATTATATATATATTTTTTCTAAAATCAAATTATTATTATTCAATTCCTTTATTCCTCCATCCATGACCAGCCGATTACTCCCTTTCCTCACCAATTCGGTACTCCCATATGTCTACCCTAACTAATTTGACCATCCCGGACCCGTTGGAACTGTCTGTGCCACTATCCGAGGTCTTCTTGTACAGTTGTTGTACCAAAGTTGCAGATCGTGCCACATTGATTATCGCAGCACACCAGACGCAATACCAGGAAAGACACCTTGCCATTAGCTGTTTAATTATTTTTAGCTCATATTTCATGCATGTCTATTATTTTCTTTATAAACTGTGATACATGGCATAACTGTTCATTTATATTTCCTGCTGTGTATTATTTTTCTTACAAATTAAACCTAGATTTAAGGGACTACCTTGTGTGTCGCATTCATTGGCCTTGACACGTTGTAAACACGAAGTTGTGTGTCGCATGTAGAACACGGAAGTGCGTGATTGGCTGGCCACCAGTACGTACAAGCCGTGCGATAGGAATAACCGCTAATAGAGGTTGCATGCTAGTTTGACTTAGCGGTTATAGTGGTTTGTGTTGTGATACAACACAGTAGGCATTGGGCGGGAAGGACAATTCCTTAGCGTATGGGCTTCGATGCACTTCCCTTGTGACCCGGACTCTCCGCTGGAGATACGGGGTTGATGACACATGATTACCCATGCTCTTCCTGCTGGGGCCTCTGGTGCCCAAGAGGGGACTATGCCGATCCTATTTAGCCAGGGCCCATGCGTAGGAAGGATTGTTTTTAACAACATTTCACTTAGAACGGTAGGCTACCCTATCCGTTAGGTACGAGTACTTTTGGTTTGGGTACTTGTATCTGATCGTTACTTGGAACAATAACTTGTCGCGGATTAGTTCGTCACATCTTGTCCTTGTTTGGTTGTAGGTGTGACTTACTACTTTGATGAGAAGGTATTGAACCTTGTTGTGGTCCGGATACCATATCGGATTCTTAGCAGGGAAAGAAACGTCGCCGTGAATTAGTTTACCATCTCCTGTCCTTGTTTGGTTGGGGGGATGGTACGCTCGTTCAGTAGGTGCGTATTGGACTATGTTATAAATTCGATTTACTTATTTATTGAGCAATATTTATTCAGTTTATATGGCATGCTATTATGTGTCTTGTTACGTCCCTCTGAGGACCTGGTTGTCTTGCCAGGTGTGTGCTATTGTCTTTCGCAGGTGCTTTAGCTATTGCCGTGTTCATTGCGATTTCTCGAGGATGATTGCATTTGGATCGTCTTCGCTTCGCTCGTCACTCATTTCATTTTCTATGTACTTTTTCCTTTACTTGTTGGTAGTGGATTTGTCTCCGCCCAACATATTGTATCAAGACAAATTCAATCTCATTATATGTTATCTTTTATTCATTTATTCTGTGTGGATGAGATTAGTTATGGTTCTACTACATTTTACAGCTTATGTATTTGTACGAGGCTTCCATATATTGGAGTATACTTCGTATGAATACAGCTGGCATGTCTACGTTCCTAGTCCTACGTATTTTGGGACTGGGACGTTACAGTTCTCTTTACAGTTAATGTTGCTATAATATCTGCCAATAAGAAATTAGTTTCCAAGTTTAATGGGATAAACTTTAAGGGCAAAAGAAAATGAATACAGTAGCTGCTAAGGGTCCAGCTCAAAAGAAACAACAATATAAAACTAAGGATTGTTCTTTTGTGATAAGGCATGACACATAAGGAAGAAATGTACAAAGTACCACGCATGGCGTATAAAAAAAGTACATTTTTAAATTTGGTCTGTTCTGAGGTTAATTTAGATTAATACCTAGAAACACATGGTGGTTAGATTCTGGTGCTACTATCCACATTAGTGTTTATAGACAAGGTTGTCTGAGCTACCGAAAGCCAATTGATGGTGAAAGATACATCTATGTGGGTGACGGCAAATCGGTAGAAGTAGATGCAATAGGACATTTTAGGTTATTTTTAGGAACCGATTATTATTTGGATTTGATAGACACTTTTATTGTACCGTCTTTTAGACGAAATTCAGTTTCAGTTTTCTTAATGGACAAATCCGGTTATCATTGTTCATTTGGAAATAATAAGTTTAGTCTATCTTTAAATCCAAATATTATTGATAACGGTTCCTTTAAGATTTATGATCACCTATATTCAGTTGAAACTATTGCAGCTTAAACGAAACCTTGCAAGTGGAGTCATGTGGTAATAAACACAAAATTAACAATAAATATTTTTAGCCTCATTATGACATAAGTGATTAGGTCATATCTCTAGAATAGAGTTGAATGACTTGTGTCTGATGAGATTTGGATTTTATTGACTCTATAGACTTTAATGTCTATATTAATGTGTAAAGGAAATACAGACCAAAGTTCAATTGTAAGCAGCTACTTTATTGGCTATGCTGACAAATCAAGGGGTTAATAATTATACGATCCCACACAAAAGAAAATTTTGAGACGAGAAGTGTAACAGTTTTTTAAGGATGTTGAGTTTGGGGGAGAAATAAAGTCCGGATCATTGTCTTTGAGAAGGAATCAATTACGATTCCAACTATCACTTTTGACGATATACAGGATTCTATACATGTCATGATCAAGAAGTGAATTTGGAGTCTCAATAAGACAATGTTGAATTACCTCTATAAGTCGTTGTTGAGATACCTTAACAACGACAACGTAGCGGCACCCCATTTAAGATAATGTAATCATTCCTAAGGAACAAACTCAACAACCTCAAGAACCGGTAATATTAAGATGGTCTACCAGAGAAAGGAGAAATATAATTTCGGATAATATTGCCATATTTCTCTAGGAACGTGAGGAAGACTGTGGATACTGGAAGATGATCTAATCAACTTCCATCAGGCCATGGAAAGTTCTAGTTCTCAAAGTGGATTGATACAATAAATAAGGAGTATAAGTTTATGCAAGACAATAAAGTTTAAGAACTTGTCCCATTACCAAAAGGTATAAAATCCATTGGTTGCAAATGGACATTTAGAACCAAGAAGGATTCGAAGGGTCATGTGGAGAAGTATAAAGTATGTCTTGTAACTAGCGACTTTACTCAAAATTTTGGGATTAATTTTAAAGAGTTTTTCTCTTCGGTATCTTTGAAAAACTGTTTTAAAACAATCATAGCACATGTTGCACATTTTGATCTTGAGTTACATCAAATGGATGTCAAAACGACATTTCTCAATGGTAACATGGAGGCAACTATTTATATGGTGCAGTCAAAAAACTTTGTGTCGAAAGATCCAAATAATATGGTTTGCAAATTGACAAAATTCATTTATGGACTCAAGCAAGCTTCTCGTCAGTGGTACTATAAATTTCACCAAGTTGTTACCTCGTTTGGTTTTGAGGTTAACGTTGTTGAAGATTGTGTGTATCACAAGTTCAGTGGGAGTAGAAATAATTTTCTGGTTTTGTACATTGATTGAAGTATTTAATGCAAACCAGGTGACACCTCTCGTTAAAGGAGACATATTCGGTCTCAAATAAGTGCCCTAAGGTTAGCCTTAAAATTAAGAAAATACAATAGTTTTCCTTCATGATCAGTTGTAGGGAGTCTAATGTATGCACAAGTATGTACGCGTCAGGATATTGCGTACATAATTTGGATGTTAGGCAGATATTTAAGTATATATTGATGGATCATTGGATAGCAGCCAAACTACTTAAGTAATTAATAGAGAACAAGAAATTATATGTTGTTTGTAGGAGATTGAATAATTCTGGAGATCATAAGGTATTCCGACTCCAATTTTGTTGGATGCTAACACAGCAGGAGATCCACATCAGGTTATGCTGACTAATGAAGATATATTTTGGATGAGTGTCAAACATGCACTCATAATTTCTTCTACCATGAAAGTAAAGTTTATAACATGTTGTGGGATATCTATTCAGGGAATATGGTTGCAAAATTGTCACAAGACTGCGCCTACAGTACGGTGTTGAAAGACCACATGAAATTATGGTGTGACAATAAATCAACAGTACTGTATTCCAATAACAACGAAAACTTGTATAAGTCAAAGGATATTGACATAAAGTTTCTAGTTGTGAAGAAAAGAATTCAGAATGGTTATAGTGTTCATATAGCACATTAGGATAAACTCCATGTTAGCGGATCCGCTCACAAAAGCATTATCATCCAGGGTCTTTCATGAGCATACTGCTCATATGGGTGTTAATTAAGAATATGGCAATATAGTGAGAGTTTGTATTTTATGTATTTGGGTGCTATTTGGTTTTGGACACATTTATGTATTAAAGTGTTTTGGATATTTATCTGATCAGATATATGGAAATTCAGTTCATTCTGTTTTCATTATGTTAAAGTATTGATCTCATTAAAGTTAAGGAGGACCTGTTGGAAATAGACATATATTGATCACATTGCGTGTAATTTTTATGCTACGCATCCATGATTGATCTATGCCGTTTAGCTATATTGGTATATGTGACCATTGATGGTTTAGTTACGCTATATATGACAAATGCCGCTTTGATCCTATGTTGATATGGTTAATGGACCAGATTGTCCGGATATACCCTAAGGATTAAGATAGCAATTTATGAGCTCACTAAGGTTAACACAATTATAAGGTTACATATGTGGCCCAGTGGGAGATTGTTGGATTATTCAATAATATGGGGCCACACATGTAAGTTAATTGTGTTAGGCTATCTAAATAATTAAGTCAAATTAAAGTGGTCTATTTGGAAATTGGCTTAAGGGTATAATTGTCATGGAATTAATGTGTAGATACCGGAGATAATTCTAATTTGATGAGGGGCCAAATTAGAAATATTAACACATATATAAATATGTGTATTCATTAGGGTTATGGTCCCCAACTTATACGGTCACCAAAAGAGAGGTTCTCTCTTTTTTCTCTTCTGCATCCCTATCAACAGAAAGAGAGGGACAAAGGATTCAGATTCACCTTTGTCATTAAGGGTCGTAGAAAGTTGGAAGATCGAACCCAATAAAGAGACGATCGCTTCAAGATCTATCAAGCCTAGCAATGGATTCAGGTACGCTTCCGCAATTTAATTTATATTTTTCATCTCATGAATCGACATGGCACAATAAAGTTCTAACATATACTATTAGTATATACTATTTATCGAGGGTAACACACACTTCATTATTCATTCTTCCTCCTTCAAGTCTAAAAACTTAGAGTCTAATAACCCTTTTTCAAAAGTAAAATAAAATAAGTTATGTATTTTAATTTTTAAAAAATTACATGTCCGACGTAACGTAACGCACGAAATTTTGTGTATGTGTTGTTATGGTAATATATAAATATTATTTTATTACAGTTTGTATTTTTATATCCGAATACATTTATTTTAATAAATGAATTCGTGTGATATGATCATCTTAGTAATTATTTTAGTATTTTAATATTTTATTTTTTGAATTAATTTTAAGTCATGAATAATTAATTTTTTCTAGCTCAAAACTAAAATTATTAGGCATTTATCATTCCATCCTTCACCTGCTCCACCAAACCACGACACTTCATCCTTGTGTGTTGCCATTCTTTTAACCATACAAAATTATTTTTCCTCCATTTCATAAGTTATAAGTATAATAGGTGACATTGTGTCATCATTCTTTTCATGGCATAAAAACAAACTTATTCGTTCTCTTATGTTTCATTTATTCATTCCCCAAGCAAGATAAACTCGAGAGGAAAGATAGTGCAGGATATAGTAGTCGGCCGAGAGCAAGAAGGAGGAACTTTTTATGGACTTTCATCCATGCTCGGGAGACCGAATCGAGATCTTGGTTCGATAACTTCATACCACAAATTCTATGCAACTCCTACTCCAACTTTTCCCTCCTTGAATTCAATTATAACTCTTGTCATCCCAACTCATTTCCTTTAATTTTAGCTCCTTGTCATCGGCTTCTGAATTATTATTTTTCCATGCAATCTACACATGTATAATATATTGGAATTTTTTATCTTGAACTTTAGAAAAATAGCCTCATCAATGTGACAATCCCATGTGTATATTTCAATATAAGAAGCAGAAGAAAAAATTTACTTGTGCACATGGTTAGTGATGGCCTATGTGTTTGGTATACCGGATTATTTCCAAAAGGGAAAGTATCAAGACACCCAAGATTTATTTATGTTTGTTGTCACTCATTTTTTTTTGGGATTTTCATTATGAGCCAAGTCCGAAACGACTCGGACGAAGGACGCAAATTGCCGCTTTGACGATGTACTTTGCACAAATTGCCGCTCGGACGAAGGATGGTGCATTTGTGCGTCATTATGCTCGTTCCTGTGTAGATGCAACATGGGCTTCCATGCGGGTGCATGCTAGATTTTCGCACGAAGGGTCCTCACGCAAAATTTTGTCGCATGCGCGCAGACGTGCTATATTTTCGTACAGAGAGTCCTCACACAAAAATTGTGCAATTTGGGTGTTTGAGTGGATAATGTGTTGTAACCGTTCCTTATGTTGGTGTTTTTGCCTTTGGACTAGAAAAGATAGTCCCACATCGGCTACACCAAATGGTGAGTATCTCAATATAATGCATTGCTTGTGTTGAGGTGTGCACATGAGGTGTAGTGGGGCACAAGTTTGTGCCATGTGGGAGTATTTTTCTAGAAGAAAAAAGGATTAAATCCAACAAATACAAGTTGATTTTTGTTGTGCGGACTCGGACTCGGACACGGACTCCAGGATGTCTCGTGCATGCACGGGAGTGTTCGGGGGGTAGGCGTGGACTGGCACACTTCTATGCTGATTGTGGGATGATCTAAAATATCAAACTCTATTTTTGAGTATTGGTATTTTAGTCCCACATCGGATAGGAGAAGAGGTGAAGTCTCAACTCCACTCTATAAATAGAGCCCCTTGGCCTCCTTTGAAAGATGCACCAAGAAGAGAGTTGAGGGAGTCTGTTAAGTCCAGAAAGCCCGTTCAAGTCTCAAATATTGACTTACGAGCGTTCCAGAAGTTCTTCGTGAACTTGCTGGTTCCTGGAAGCTGTTCGTGCTCGTGTGGGGCGAATAAAGCTTTGAGCAACGGTGGTTCATTCACCCCAGCATCTCATTCTCGCCTGTCATCGCTGCTGTTGCCTTTTACAGTAACTTCTTTTTAGAAGCTCTACTGCCGATAGTTGCTTGCACAAAGTCTCTTTAGATTTTTTGTGTATTACGTAGAATCTTTTTAGATCCTCGTAATTCAGAATCCTCCAGGATCTCTGTTGCACATCTTCTTTAAGGTGCTGCATTTGAAACGTTGTGTGTACAATTGTTTCAGTTTCAGAATTTTCCATCGAAAATTGTGTCTCGATACTAACAATCTCAAAGCTTTATTGAGTAGATGGATAATTCTCGTGCTTCGCTCGTCGATACCGGCTTTAACAAGTTGGAGAAATTCGATGGCGAACACTTCCAGATATGGAGACGAAAGGTCACTTTAAATCTTCAACTCGTAAATGTTGATCACGTGCTGTCAGAAGAAGAACCGATCGTTCCAACCACTGGATCTGCTGCGGCTGTGGCCGCTGCTACGACCAAGCAAGCGAAGTGGAAGAGAGAAAATAGTATATGCAAACTACTGATACTCAATTCCATGGAAGACTCTCTGGCAGAGTCCTACTCCAAGAAGACATCTGCCAAAGAGATATGGGACTCCTTGGGAAAGCTCTATGAAGATGACGAGAACCGGTCCAAGATCTTCATGGTAGAAAAATATCACAAGTGGACCTTCGAAGACGAGAAGGCGATGCTGTCCCAAGTGAAGGAGTTTCTGAAGTTGCGTCAGAAACTAGAAGACGAGAACATGCCCCTCGTCGACAAGTTTGTCGTTGGAGGAATCGTCGCGAAACTTCCTACAGAATGGAGCAACTTCTATGCAAGGATGCATCGAAAGAAGATGGAAATTAGCTTGGAAGATTTCTTGCAAGAGATCCATGTTGAGGACGAGATGCGCTCTCAACAGAAGATGGATACTCTGTCCAAACAACTGGCGAAGGCAAATCTGGTCCAAACCAGAGAGTACCAGGGGAAGCAGGCTGCTTCTCATCGCAAAAAGAAGGACTTCACGAATCTGAAAGTGAAGGGTCCTGCTTTCAAGCAGCAGAAGTCCAAGTCCCATGTGACTTGCTTCAATTGTGGCAAGAAGGGCTACTACAAATCCGAATGCAAGTCCAAGCCCAAAGAACAAGGTGAGCCTAGTAAGGTTTCTATGATTACTAATCTAGTTGCCATGATAGCACAGGTTGCAACTGTGGGGGCTGACTTGGACTGGTGGATAGACACTGGTGCGACCTGCCATGTCTGTTTAGACAAAGACTGGTTCGTCTCTTATGAGCCAACTTCAGAGAAGGTCATAATGGCAAACCAGGCACAAGCTGAAGTACTGGGGATCGGGACGGTGGAGCTGAAACTCACATCGGGGAACACTCTGACGCTTCAAGGTGTGAAGCATGTTCCAGTAATTGCTAAGAACCTGATCTCTGGAAGTCTGCTCTGCACGCAGGCTTGAGGATGGACATAAATGTTGGCCAGTTGGTGATGTCCAAGAAGGGTACATTCTTCGGAAAAGCTTTCCAAACTGAAGGAATGTACAAGATTCAGCTTGTAGTAATCCAGCATGATTATATAAATGCAATCACTTTTTCTGATTATTCTCTTGAGTTATGGCATAATAGGCTAGGACATGTTCATTGTAAAAGGATTAACAGAATGTCTAGTCTAGGACTTATCTCCAAGTGTGGGGGTAAGGTAGAGAAATACGAAGTATGTGCTCAGACGAAGATCACAAGGAAACCCTTTCACAGGGTCCATCGAAGCATAGATCTTCTGGAGTTGGTTCACTCAGATATCTGTGACTTCAAACAATTCTCTACAAAGGCCGGGATGAAGTATTTCAATACTTTCATCGATGACTTCTCAAAGTATGATTTCGTCTACTTGCTCAAGTCTAAAGACGAAGCATTCGAGAAGTTCAAGAAGTTCAGGGCCGAGGCTGAGCGGCAAACTGGACAACAACTCAAGAGGTTAAGGAGTGATCGAGGCGGGGAGTATCGGTCTCATAAATTCTTATCATTCTGTAAAGAACATGGAGTCATCAATGAGACAACGGCTCCGTACTCTCCTCAATCCAACGGAGTAGCAGAAAGGAAGAATAGAACATTGACAGAGATGATGAACTCCATGCTGTTAACTGCGGGTCTTCCAAAGTGTTACTGGGGAGAAGCTGTAGTGCCCCGTCCCGCAAAGTTAATCGGAGGAATCGAAACGCCGACGGCGTTCGGACTTAGCCTTGCAACGGCTTGCTCGGAGACATCGCTCAGGTGGGGTAGTTTCGGTGAACTTGCCTCATCTTTGCCTTCACATAATAAATCATGTTTTCAACTTGCACAAGTAGGCTTAATAATAAAAGAGATGAATCCACATAGCTAAGGGAATAATCCCGATGGGTCAAAATGAGTTAGAACATGGAAAATGTCCCACGGTCGGCTTAGAGTTGGTGCACGGCGTGCTTTGAAAATGACACTCGGTCCTTCGTCCCGTGGCTTGGGAGAAGGGAAGTTGGTCTTCGACACAAAGTTATGAAATAGCCTAAGTCATAGGCGTCGCCTGCATGAATGCTTGTTAAAGCATGCACGGTCTCGTCGAATTGTCCCGACACATGAGTTGGCCTAAGCCATAGTCGTTGCCCACGTAAATGCTCGACAAAGCATACACGTTTCCATAACGCAAGGCTTGGCATAGCCTTTGCTCGTCCCTTAAGTCAAGTTATAGGCTCGATTAAGTTAGGCAAAGTTATGCCGATCGACCTAAGTCATTTCTAGTGCTGTCCCGCTCTTTCTGCGGTTGTCAACTTAAATAGTCCCACGATCCCACGGCCCGTCATATAAAGTATGACTTGGGCGATAGCGCCGCGTAGAGCGGAAGTCGAGTTGAGGCACGATTGCACGATCCTAGAGTTTTTAAAGGCACGGGCCACGATTGATTAGTTGAGTTTTGGAAAGTGTCTAAATAAGTTGTTGTCTTGAGTTAAAAGAAAGGAAGAAAGAAAGAAATGCTCACGACTGGGTCGTTGAGGCAAGAAAGAACAATGCTCGCGACTACGGGTCGTCGAGGCAAGATCTCAGATGTGAGAAATGGCACTAAAAGAGAGGAATGGCACTAAAAGAGATGGTAACACCAGAAGTGAATGACTATGTGAGACGTCAGTTTGAGTCGGTCTTGCATGGTCATGGACAACTTGTCGACAAGGTAGAGTTTCCCCGAATCGGCAACCTGTGGCGCCACGGGACCGATTGCGGCCTAAGGAAACATAAAGGCTCTGGGAGCCAAAGCTGCGCCTGGGGCAAAGTATTCGGTGGACGCGGAATAGGGCTAGCTACCCAAAGAAGGTCCATCCTATACTCAGCAAAAAGGAGTCCACTATGGCTCTGGGAGTCAGTGACCAAATTATATAGATGAGTCGGCATAGCGGCAGATCCGCGGGTATGCCTTTGGATTGAGTTGAGTTGTCGAAGGTGTATACAAGCTAGAATACAAGTATTGGACTTAAAGAATGGCTACAACATAGGCGACGTGCTTCGGCACGAGATGTGGCATTGAGTCTTGAGTTGTCGGCATATAGTTGCATAAGTTGGTTGAGTTGTTTGAGTGTAAGTCAGGAAACCGCCGCAAGGCAAAGTCAGTCGTGTGACACTAAACCCACAAGTCTTGATTGGGTCAGTTGGCGATCAAAGTAACAAAGGGGCCGCGAGGCGGCAATATGGTTGAGTCGTACTGAGTTGCGAGGCACGACACAAAGGAGTTATAGCACGGTCGTAAGGAAATTGGGTACTACCGCGTAGTTGCGTCTCTGATTCTGGCCGAAAGGCAAGCACGACCTGATAGGTTAACGTTGTGGCACGAGAAGTGGTTTAGTGGCAAAGTATGAGTAACGTTGACATTGCAAGCACAGGATGGTTTTGACACACAAGTTGCGCCAAGGCGTCGGTCCTAAAACTGAACCTAAGGCAAGAGTAGAAAGAAAATCAAAAAAGGATTTAAGCTGCACAAAGTAAATGAACGTGTAGGTTTTGTATGGGTGGGCGAGAAGCTCACTCCACCAGTACAGTGGTACTGACACCCACACAGTATTTCATATGCAGGCACAGGTAGAAGCTCGTGGTGCGGAGCTCGCTTGGATGCGTCGAGGCACGGAGTTCCTTGGCGAGTCGAAGCGTACAGCTGTGTGATCTGAAGACTTATACAGGACATAATGTATGGACATCGCCTTCCGAAACTTCCGCTGGATTCAAGTATTGTATCGAGAGATGAGAGAGAGCAGAGTGACTTGTAAATGAGAGAAAAGTGAGCACGAGAGACATTGTAATTTGGCCTTACGCCCACAAATGTAATCTTGTATTCAATATCAATAAAGAGCTTCTTTTGAATAACTTGTGTTCATGTGTTACTTGTTCTTAAATTCTGCTGTATGTTTCAATATTTCTGCTTGGGACTTCTGTGCGACGACCCCGTCGCCGCCGATGAAATCGACCGTTATGGAATTGCCTTGCACGAGCGCAATCTAGGCTCGTGCGGCATCACGCCTTAGCGAGGACGATCGCTCCTACGGGAGCGGGGCGTGACATAGTGGTATCAGAGTACGGCTTTACGTCCTTGGACCGTCGATTGAATTCTTTAACTTCGATGTTTCCGCAAAACTCTGTTGCTTCCGCAAGTTGTTGTCGTTGGTGCGCTCTCTCTCAAATGTTCCTCGGCATGTCCATACAATAAGTCTAAATATTTTCGAAAGCTCGTACAAGCGTTCAATCTAACGCATCGGTAGGCCGTTGCCAAATGCGTCGATAAGGGCCTTTGTGCCGAACATTGCAAACTTGACTCAATAGAAAATATGTGCTAATGTTAGCAAAGTTGCATGTGTGCCCGAATAGTCCTACGTTGACCTTAGCAAGTCGCGTGCATGCCTAATTCGTCCAATGTCGACCCTAGCAAATGAGCATGCAAACTCGAATAAAAGTCCGCACAGGATGGCTATGCACACGGCCTTTTGGCTAAGTGGTGTTTCGCGTCGCGCACCTCGACATTTTGGTGCAAACGAGTCGCGAGCGATATTAAGTATCGTTCGGTCGGGAACGGAGATGCACTTGGAGTGTCTATCGATAGGAACGCTATCGGACTAACGCTTAGGCGTACACGAGAGATTGATTTGGATTTCGAGGAAATAGTGCGAACGACTTAGTGCGTCGATGCGACGCGAGCGACTACTCTAGCGATTCGTCGAACGAATCTTAAGGATGTCTTAGCGAATGACGCGAATGTGATTGAGGACTAGATCTTATGGCTTGAATCCGAGTGGTGTATGTGATAGGTTCGGAGAAGAATAAGAATGAGTGTCGACGAGTAGTCGAGTGGCTCGAATCCGAGTGGTGTATGGTTCATCTTAGAAATTGTTCGAATGAATATTGAGGATTACGAGTATGTCGGCGAGGCGATGCGATCGCGCAAAGCCTTAGAACGCGTCACGCTTAGTTGGTCGTGACTTCGAATGTCCCAAACGAGCATCTCGTTCGGACAACTTGTGATTGTGCAACGCGAGTTAGAACACGATTTGAAAAGATAAATAAAATGAATGGTCTTGATCGAGAAAACTTAGAGGATCGTACGTACGATTTTGGATTGATGCAACTGAAATATGACTTGAGTTTTGAATAAAAATTTTGAAACGAGCTTGAGGAAAAGAAAAAGCGACTGAACTTGATCTTGAGTGTTGAGAAAATTGAGGAATATCCAGTTCGGACGACAGCATCAATGCACGACTCAAAATTGGTTGGAAGGAAGATCGTCAGGTTACGCATATCGTCAATGGTATTGAGGCGTATCAAAGATCGATATGCGATAACTCGGGGGTACTCTGACTCGGCAAATGACGATCGTGCAAATATTATTGTTCCGATGGATGTTATAATCGAGATGTTAAAATGCGTCGAGGAAAAGATAGACTTGGCTCGAGGATTTTCTAAGTTGAATAAATGACGATCGAACTTGGCTTGGATGAAAACTGGAATGTTTGGATTTGCTTTGTCGATAACCACAACGTTGACGTTCTTGTCTTATGCGAGTGCTACTCCAGCCTCGCACATGCGTCACGCCGATTAGGGCGATCACTCTGAGTGAGCGCTGGTATGGTGATTCATACAGTGGGAGTGGTCGAACTTGCACGGTGTGATAATTTGTGCTTCGACTTGTGGTTTGACGCGAAGATAGACTCGAGATTGAATTAGTGTGCGTGTCGATTGAACTTGAGGATTGAGTAGGTCCAATCCGCGTATCGAGAATGAATGAGTCTAAACTCAAACAAGAGTTACGCCCCGATGAGAATGATTATTCCGTGGGAGCGTTGCATGGTGATTCATGAACCACCGCGGATTTTCAGACTCGCGTGAGATTGGGGCGCAACGTATTGTCGAACGAGACGACCTCGTGATCGAATACATGAATTAGTTAGAATTGGTGAATCGAAGGGATTCGAATATACGCAACACGTGCCGTAATGCGAATTAGGTGATCGTACTTGATGTTTAGAAATCTGAGTGGCACGAGCTTGGGTAGAAAACCTCGTATGATCGACTTTGGTTTGACCCTAGGATTGGGGTCAGTGTTGGCATTATTGTTGGGGAACTATGATTCCAATCCTGACATTGACTTAGCCTCGAAAAGAAATAGCCTAGCGGTTAGGCGAGACGCCTTGTTTCAAGTGTTAGCAATCGGAAGGATTGATCTTGAGGATTGGAATGGATAGATGGCGTGAATCACGAATGTAGGAAACCCTGCTCACGAGATTCGGCTGACATGCATATATTTCAGGGATGCTTGGGTATGTGCACGATGCGACTCGAGTGAGAATGACAAATTTTCTATCATGCGGCTTGGCTGAATACATGTATTTTGGGGACGCTTGGAATGCGTGCATGATCCAGCCAAGTGATACGACGAGTTCAAGCAAGGCTTGAAAGATGGGAGTATGTCGAGATCTTGAGATCGTGTTAAAGGAAAGATTGATAATAGTACGAGCGTGGCTCAGAAATCGAAGGAACGCGTAGGCGAAATGTGTACGATTAAGTCTTAGCCATAGAGATGGTAGGATAGCTTGCCTTCAGGAAAGTCTCAAGGACGAGACTTGTTCTGAGTGGTGTATGATGTAGTGCCCCGTCCCGCAAAGTTAATCGGAGGAATCGAAACGCCGATGGCGTTCGGACTTAGCCTTGCAACGGCTTGCTCGGAGACATCGCTCAGGTGGGGTAGTTTCGGTGAACTTGTCTCATCTTTGCCTTCACATAATAAATCGTGTTTTCAACTTGCACAAGTAGGCTTAATAATAAAAGAGATGAATCCACATAGCTAAGGGAATAATCCCGATGGGTCAAAATGAGTTAGAACATGGAAAACGTCCCACGGTCGGCTTAGAGTTGGTGCACGGCGTGCTTTGAAAATGACACTCGGTCCTTCGTCCCGCGGCTTGGGAGAAGGGAAGTTGGTCTTCGACACAAAGTTATGAAATAGCCTAAGTCATAGGCGTCGTCTGCATGAATGCTTGTTAAAGCATGCACGGTCTCGTCGAATTGTCCCGACACATGAGTTGGCCTAAGCCATAATCGTTGCCCACGTAAATGCTCGACAAAGCATACACGTTTCCATAATGCAAGGCTTGGCATAGCCTTTGCTCGTCCCTTAAGTCAAGTTATAGGCTCGATTAAGTTAGGCAAAGTTATGCCGATCGACCTAAGTCATTTCTAGTGCTGTCCCGCTCTTTCTGCGGTTGTCAACTTAAATAGTCCCACGATCCCACGGCCCGTCATATAAAGTATGACTTGGGCGATAGCGCCGCGTAGAGCGGAAGTCGAGTTGAGGCACGATTGCACGATCCTAGAGTTTTTAAAGGCACGGGCCACGATTGATTAGTTGAGTTTTGGAAAGTGTCTAAATAAGTTGTTGTCTTGAGTTAAAAGAAAGGAAGAAAGAAAGAAATGCTCACGACTGGGTCGTTGAGGCAAGAAAGAACAATGCTCGCGACTACGGGTCGTCGAGGCAAGATCTCAGATGTGAGAAATGGCACTAAAAGAGAGGAATGGCACTAAAAGAGATGGTAACACCAGAAGTGAATGACTATGTGAGACGTCAGTTTGAGTCGGTCTTGCATGGTCATGGACAACTTGTCGACAAGGTAGAGTTTCCCCGAATCGGCAACCTGTGGCGCCACGGGACCGATTGCGGCCTAAGGAAACATAAAGGCTCTGGGAGCCAAAGCTGCGCCTGGGGCAAAGTATTCGGTGGACGCGGAATAGGGCTAGCTACCCAAAGAAGGTCCATCCTATACTCAGCAAAAAGGAGTCCACTATGGCTCTGGGAGTCAGTGACCAAATCATATAGATGAGTCGGCATAGCGGCAGATCCGCGGGTATGCCTTTGGATTGAGTTGAGTTGTCGAAGGTGTATACAAGCTAGAATACAAGTATTGGACTTAAAGAATGGCTACAACATAGGCGACGTGCTTCGGCACGAGATGTGGCATTGAGTCTTGAGTTGTCGGCATATAGTTGCATAAGTTGGTTGAGTTGTTTGAGTGTAAGTCGAGAAACCGCCGCAAGGCAAAGTCAGTCGTGTGACACTAAACCCACAAGTCTTGATTGGGTCAGTTGGCGATCAAAGTAACAAAGGGGCCGCGAGGCGGCGATATGGTTGAGTCGTACTGAGTTGCGAGGCACGGCACGAAGGAGTTATAGCACGGTCGTAAGGAAATTGGGTACTACCGCGTAGTTGCGTCTCTGATTCTGGCCGAAAGGCAAGCACGACCTGATAGGTTAACGTTGTGGCACGAGAAGTGGTTTAGTGGCAAAGTATGAGTAACGTTGACATTGCAAGCACGGGATGGTTTTGACACACAAGTTGCGCCAAGGCGTCGGTCCTAAAACTGAACCTAAGGCAAGAGTAGAAAGAAAATCAAAAAGGGATTTAAGCTGCACAAAGTAAATGAACGTGTAGGTTTTGTATGGGTGGGCGAGAAGCTCACTCCACCAGTACAGTGGTACTGACACCCACACAGTGTTTCATATGCAGGCACAGGTAGAAGCTCGTGGTGCGGAGCTCGCTTGGATGCGTCGAGGCACGGAGTTCCTTGGCGAGTCGAAGCGTACAGCTGTGTGATCTGAAGACTTATACAGGACATAATGTATGGACATCGCCTTCCGAAACTTCCGCTGGATTCAAGTATTGTATCGAGAGATGAGAGAGAGCAGAGTGACTTGTAAATGAGAGAAAAGTGAGCACGAGAGACATTGTAATTTGGCCTTACGCCCACAAATGTAATCTTGTATTCAATATCAATAAAGAGCTTCTTTTGAATAACTTGTGTTCATGTGTTACTTGTTCTTAAATTCTGCTGTATGTTTCAATATTTCTGCTTGGGACTTCTGTGCGACGACCCCGTCGCCGCCGATGAAATCGACCGTTATGGAATTGCCTTGCACGAGCGCAATCTAGGCTCGTGCGGCATCACGCCTTAGCGAGGACGATCGCTCCTACGGGAGCGGGGCGTGACAGAAGCTGCACTAACGGCAACGTTCATTCTGAACAGAGTGCCATATGCAACTTCCGACATAACTCCTCATGAACTCTGGTTCAAAGTCAGACCTAACTTGAACGTCATTCGAGTGTGGGGGTGTCTGGCTTATATGAAGCTCCCGAATCTGAAGATTCAGAAGCTGGGGACAAGGACTACGAAGGCGATCTTCTTGGCGTATGCCGAGAAGAGTGATGCTCGGAGATTCCTTGATATCGAGTCAAACCATATCATCGAATCTCGCGATGCTGAATACTTTGAAGACAAGTTTACAAAACACAAGAATATTGTTCTTGCGGATCTTCCGGAGAATGATGAGGGTACAAAGCAGACAGAAGTCTTTAATGAACCAGTAGTCCAAGATGAAGCTGTCGTCTAGGAGACACCAGCTGAACCAGAACTCGCTGAGCCGTCAACTAAACGAGCGAGGAGGCCGAAAGACTTCGGAGATGACTTCGTCATCTATCATGTGGAAGCATATCCGCTTACCTATGATGAGGCGATGAAGACCAGAGATGCTGTATTCTGGAAGGAGGCGATAGACAACGAGATTGACTCAATCACCTCCAACAACACATGGGTATTGGTTGACCTGCCAGAAGGAGCAAGATCCATCGGATGCAAATGGATCTTCAAGAAGAAGATGAAAGCAGATGGAACCATTGACAAGTTCAAGGCCAGGCTAGTGGCCAAGGGGTTTGCTCAGAAGCAGGGGATCGACTACTTTGACACTTATGCTCCAGTAGCTCGGATGACAACCATCAGATTGTTAATTGCTCTAGCAGCAATACACAAGCTGGTAATACATCAGATGGAAGTAAAAACGACATTCCTTAATGGCGAGCTGACCGAAGAGATCTAAATGCAACAATCAGAAGATTTTGTCGTCAGAGGTCTGGAAGACAAAGTCTGCAAGTTGATGAAGTCTCTGTATGGTTTGAAACAAGCTCCCAAAATGTGGCATGAGAAGTTTGACAAGATAATAAGGCCAAATGGCTACAGGATCAGTGAAACAGACAAGTGTGTCTATACGAAGTTTGCTGACAGAAGAGGAGTAATCGTATGTCTTTACGTGGACGATATGCTAATCCTAGGTACGGATTTAAGCTGCGTCACAGAGACAAAAAAATTCCTCTCGACCAAGTTCAGTATAAAGGACTTGGGGGATGCTGACGTAATCTTGGGGCTCAAGATCATCCGAACAGGCACTGGAATAGCGCTGTCACAATCTCATTATATTGAGAAGATGCTCACTCGCTACGGGTATCAAGATCTTCCTTTTATTGATACACCGTACCGGAGTGATCAGAAGCTGGAGCCAAATTCGAAGGAAAGCGTCAGGCAGTTGGAGTACGCTAGCGTCATCGGAAGCTTGATGTACGCTACTACTGCCACAAGGCCTGACATAGCTTTTGCAGTGGAAATGCTGAGTCGGTTCACTAGCAATCCAGACGTTGAGCACTGGAAAGCTGTGAAGCGTGTTATGAGATATCTCAAGAAAACTCAGACATATGCACTTTTCTACAGCGGAGATCCGTCAGTAGTGGAAGGCTTCAGTGATGCTAGTTGGTGTTCAGATATGGAGAGCGAGTATTCCACAGGTGGATTCGTATTCGCCATGGGCGGAGCTGCTATATCGTGGAAGTCGAAGAAGCAGACTATGTTATCTCGCTCCTCCATGAAATCTAAATTCTTTGCATTGGATGCTGCTGCAGATGAAGCAGAGTGGCTTCGGGAGCTCATGTATGATCTTTCGGTGGTTGGGGCTCAGATACCGGTAATACCGATATATTGTGACAACCAGGGGCATCAAATGAACTCTTCAACGGGAAAAAGAGAACAGTGCGGTTGAAGGACAGAGCAGTACACGATCTTATCAAGAGAGGTGTTATTGTAGTGATTGATGTTCGGAGTCAGGAGAACCTGACGGATCCGTTCACCAAGGGCCTCAAGTGCCAGCTGGTCGATGACACAGCTTGTAAAATGGGCTTGAAGGCATTCTGATATTGAGTTATTATAATCCTACCATAAAGTTTTATATTATTAGTTTAAAGAAAAATCTACTAGGCATCTAGCTTTTGGTTCAAGGGAGGACTATTAACCAGAAGAATATCAGGAACGGTGGGTACTTGTCCTCTGTGACATGGAGAGGTTACGGGCCTACAACCACTGTTGTCTACTGTTGTTTTCTGCGGAAAACGGATCCTGTGGGAAGGTTGGCTTAAATGCCTTAATGAGTTCTCAGGCAGAGTGAATGCCTAGAGTGCTTTACAGGAAGCACGATAGCGCAGCACTACAAGGAGTGTAACTCCATGCTACAGTAGGGTAACTCCACCATAAGGTTTCCAGGTAGGGATAATGCCTCGGCTTTGCAAGCCAAGTCACAGCGGAGTAGCACCGCAAATAGGCATGTAGCCTAATGTTGTATGATAATCGTAATAAAGAGAGGTAGACAGCACTACAAAGAGGACGATGTCCTCATGTTACAGTGGCATGACACCACGAAGAGGTACCAGGTAGGGTAAAGCCTCGGCTTTGTGAGCCATGTCATAGCGGCGTAGCACCGCACGAAAGCGCAAGGCTTCATGCTGGGTAGTTTGGCACTACAAAGAGGCCTGTGACCTCATGCTACAGTAGTATGACACTACGATGAGGTACCCAGGTGGGGTAAAGCCTCGGCTTTAAGCCATGTCATAGCGGCGTAGCACCGCAAAGAAGCACAATGCTTCATGCCATGACTCTTTATAAAGAACTCACCTATAGTGTATGGACAGAGATATCATGCCGTCTCTTGAGGGTAAACTCGTAGACGCCCAAAAATTATACACTGAAACCAGGCTGGCACAAGGCCTTCAATGTGCAGCCAGAAGCACAGTTGATATCATTATGTGAGTAGGAAGAATTATAGTTATGGTGCAGAATTCAAGGCTTAGTCCATTATTGTATCATGCTGTTATTTAACCTATGCGGAAAAATTCAAGTCGTAGCGACATCTCTCCTAATGCATGATGGGCAGTCACTGTGGGGAACGCTCAATCCATATATTGAGATATGTGGGGGATTGTTGGTGTTTTTGCCTTTGGACTAGAAAAGATAGTCCCACATCGGCTACACCAAATGGTGAGTATCTCAATATAATGCATTGCTTGTGTTGAAGTGTGCACATGAGGTGTAGTGGGGCACAAGTTTGTGCCATGTGGGAGTATTTTCCTAGAAGGAAAAAGGATTAAATCCAACAAGGATGCAAGTTAATTTTTGTTGTGCGGACTCGGACACGGACTCCAGGATGTCTCGTGCATGCACGGGAGTGTTCGGGGGGGGGGGTAGGCGTGGACTGGCACACTTCTATGCTGATTGTGGGATGATCTAAAATATCAAACTCTATTTTTGAGTATTGGTATTTTAGTCCCACATCGGATAGGAGAAGAGGTGAAGTCTCAACTCCACTCTATAAATAGAGTCCCTTGGCCTCCTTTGAAAGATGCACCAAGAAGAGAGTTGAGGGAGTCTGTTAAGTCCAGAAAGCCCGTTCAAGTCTCAAATATTGACTTACGAGCGTTCCAGAAGTTCTTCGTGAACTTGCTGGTTCCTGGAAGCTGTTCGTGCTCGTGTGGGGGCGAATAAAGCTTTGAGCAACGGTGGTTCATTCACCCCAGCATCTCATTCTCTCATGTCATCGCTGCTGTTGCCTTTTACAGTAACTTCTTTTTAGAAGCTCTACTGCCGATAGTTGCTTGCACAAAGTCTCTTTAGATTTTGTGTATTACGTAGAATCTTTTTAGATCCTCGTAATTCAGAATCCTCCAGGATCTCTGTTGCACATCTTCTTTAAGGTGCTGCATTTGAAACGTTGTGTGTATAATTGTTTCAGTTTCAGAATTTTCCATCGAAAATTGTGCCTCGGCACTAACACCTTACTCGTAGAAAGTTATAAACAATGGTTTGTAATTGTCCTTTATCATCGGGGATTACCTCCGGATTAAGTGGGTGACGGCTGATTAGGGATTGACTTATGCCTCCCATGTATATATTATATTTTCTTCTATTTACAGATAGAAACAGCGTTGGCAACTGCCAGAGAGATCCACAAAGTTGTTAGTTCGTTCATTTGTCAAGTTCGAGATCCACAACGATGGTGACAAGAGTGTTCCAGAAATTTTACGAACTTGCTAGTTCATGGGAGTAGATCGACATAAAGGGTTGAATCTTGTTTATCAACAACGATCTTCATCATCCTAGCAATTTTCTTATTCTTTCTCGTGATTCTAGTTCTATTTATCGCTATAGCAACTGCGGTTGCATAAGCTTTTATTGCTTTCCATTTCCAACTCATTAAATTTCAAACTCATTATAGCAAGTCAAATCAGGTTTATGCAAACTGATAAAATCGGAATAGATATACACATTGCCTAGCTAGTATGGCCCATAAGTTTAAAAGATACCTAGTTGATGCAGGGACGCAAATAGACTATCCAGATTGATACATGACGCTGACGAACACTATTTTCATATTTCTATCTCATGTTGTTATTTCGTCCTTGTATTAAAAAATTACTTGCAACATGAATACATCGATAATTTTTTTGAATTTGTTATTCTTTGTATTCTTCAAGCTCTTATGTATACTTATATTGTGGGTCACGCGGTGGCCCAGGTCCTATCCGACCCGAACCGAAATCTATAAGTCATGTGCCGAACTGGGCTCAAATTTTACCCTTAGGTCTGGCCCGCTATAGTGTGTGGGCTTGAGAGGCCCGGCTCCACCGAGTTGACGATTCTACTCCATGGGTGGTTATTTAATGGTGATAGAAAAAAGAAAAAAGAAACGGACGGTTATGATTCGCTTATTAGTACAAATACATCCACCAAAGCAAAAAAAAAACACTACCAATATATAAATACAAAATCCTCCCTCTTCTCCTCTGCTTCTTCGCGCCAGGGCTAGGGTTGCCGCCGCCGCCGCCGCCGCCGCCAAGTTAAGCGCGAAAATGGTACTCCCTCTCTCGTTTCTTAGGTTTCGAAATCTAGCGTTTCGAAACCTCCATCTGACCTAATTTTTCTTCCGTTCGGTTCCAACCAGCCGTCCCACAAGAGCTTCATGATCAAGAAGAAGCTCGCAAAGAAGATGAGGCAGAATCGCCCGATCCCGCATTGGATCCGCATGAGGACCGACAACACCATCAGGTTCCTTTGCTAGATCGACGAATCGAAGCATTTATTATTCTTTTTTTTTATCGGTCGAGTAATTGTTGTTATTTTGATTTCTTTCTATTTTTAGGTACAACGCGAAGCGCAGGCACTGGCGCCGCACGAAGCTAGGGTTCTGAGGATGACGACATAGGTCGTCTACTACTACAGTTAGGGTTCTGTTGCTGCTTTTATTTTGCGTTATTTAGCGAGTTATTTTGTCGGAATTGTTTGATTTTTCTATGGAGGACTCATCGCTCTAGGTTCGGATTCGGCTATGTTGTTGAATTCTGTTTATGATCATTAATTCGAATCATTAAGTTATATTTAAGAATTACGATGGTTTTGTTAAGTCCCTACGTACATTCTGTTGGTATTGACATTACTTTATAATTTCTGTGAGAGGTTATTTGGAAGTTTCCGCTGATTGGTATTCCATTAAGCTTCAAGCTTATGCCATATGATATAGTCGTAGTAATGCTCGATAGATTGTTTTTGTTGTTGTTGGCTCGACGAAACGTTTATAGAAATGCCCAATATGTTGCACCGACATGAATACTGCATGAGATAGAGCACATTCTATGGCATATCCTACTTTACTTCGAGTGTATGATGTGTCCAATATGTGTCCAACACAACACAACATGGAGATGGTATCTGTTTGTAGTTTCCATGTTTGGTAGATTGCCCTTGTTCGAGTAAAGAGCACTTTTAGGTTTAATTCCACTATGTTTACAGTAGGTTGATATAGTATTTTAAGCAAAGATCACTATGCACTTGCATATTGGCGAACTTTGATAACTTTACAATTGAACTTGTTTATTTGTTTATTATTTTATATGGTTTTGAGGAGTCCTTTTTAAGTTCTTGGAAGACATTTGAGGAATATTATAGGCTCTAAATATAATTATGAGATATATGCAATGAACTATGTATACTATATGTTTGGGCTATTTTGACTGATATCTTCAGGAGAAATAAGATTAAGAGGATGTATTATATAGCAAGGGCAAGGTTAGTTCGGGTACTAATTAATGATGTCTATTTTTACAATAAAAATGTTCGCAGTGGCTCACTTGTTGGTGAGGAAAGGGGCTTAGGGATGGCAACGGGACGGGTCGGGGCCGGGATCATACCCCTATCCCCATCCCCGAGTAGTGTTCGAATCCCGTCGGGTTTAATTTTTTATATCCATCCCCGTCCTCGTCCCTGTATCGGGCCCCGTTAACACTTTTGGGGGCAAATTTTTCCGGCCCCGTATCCGGCCCCATTAACACTTTTGGGGACGAATTTTTCGTCCCCGTCTGTCGTCCCATTAATAGTTTTTCATGTACAGTATAAACTTTTAAAAAAAAATTATTACAAAAATAAATTACAAGACATGTTAATAAAACATGGATTTAATATAAAAAAAATACTACTAGATGATCATTAACTTATAATTGAGTTGCACATATATGTATAAGTAATCGGGGTCGGGTATTTACCGGGGCAGAGAGTACTATACCCATACCCGGTCTCGAATACGACCGGATTTTTTTTTAATTTCCATTCCCGTTCCCCGTTCTAAATCTCCAAACCTGCAAAATCGTCCCCGTCGGAGAAAAAAAGTCGGGTCCCCGTCGAATTCGGGAGAAATTGCCATCCCTAGCTTGCTTTTGAGGAAATGCTTAAGGGGTCAGGTGATTTAAGAAAATAGTACATTTTTATTTTTCATCAACCAAGTGCAAATACTATGCAGAGGTTTAGCTATTAATAAATTAGTTTGAAGGAACCTAAAGCTTGAGAAAAATGTACTAGTATACAATGTTGTTAAAGGAGCTGCCCATGCGCCCAAAAGACGAGAAACGGTGTTTCATTGCCTAATTCAAAGACAAGTGACGTATATTCTCTAGACGACCCCTAGGCGAGAAACTCGAGATTAGACAAATGGGTAATTATGCGAGCCTAGGCGCACGTCTAGGTGTGTTGGATGTTTTATGCTTTTTTGGGACTTTGTTTGGGTTTGTTTACAAGTTTTATGGGCCTGTTTAATAAGAAAAGGAGGATGAGACGGAAGAGGAAAATGAACAAAATCTATCAATCAATGAGGATGAAAGATTTTTATTTTTGATTATGATATTGAAGATAACTTCATGATGATTTCTTAGACTGAGTTAAGATGAGGATGAATAATGGATGATTGAGTAGGAAGAAGAAGAATTTATTAAGTCATTTAGGAATGTGGAACATTGACTGTTGATTATTTTTTGTTTGTTTTTTCATTTGAAGAGTCTGTATTCTCTTATAATGACTTGCGTGATATTATTGTTTTTAAACTTAGGCTTAATTGCACTTTGATACCCTCAACTATTCGCTTTTTCAAGTTGAGACCTCAACTATTTTTTTTTCAACTTGATACCCTAAATTTTTTTTGGACAATAATGTCCTTACCCAAAAATTAAAACTACCACTCAACCCCTCCCCTCCTCCAGCCCCCCCCCCCTTCCGGCCACCACCCCCGCCCCTCTCCCTGCCGCCCCGCCCGCACCCTCCGCCCCGCCTGCACCCTCCCCCTCCCCCCCCCCCCCCCCCGCTCCCCTCCACCCTCCGGCCACCCGCAACCCCTCCTCCCGCTCCCCCCCCTCCCTCTCCCGCTGCCCTCCTTTCCCGACTCCACCATCGCCGGAGAGGGAGGGGGGGGGGGTCGCCGCCGCGGGAGCCGGGGGGGGGGGGAGGTGGTCGCCGGAAAGGGAAGGAAGGGAGGTGGTCGCCGGAGTGGGGAAGGGGGGGGGGGAGGGGAGAGGGAAGGGATGAGGACATTTTTAAAAATTTAGGTATCAAGTTGAAAAAAAAAAAATAATAGTTGAGGTACTAAGTTGTTGAGTAAAAAAGTTTATGGTATCAACTTGAAAAAGCGGAATAGTTGAGGGTATCAAAGTGCAATTTAGCCTTAAAGGGAAGTTGAGAAACTGTCAAGGTGGCATTTTTTTTTTTTCTCCGGATGAGGCTAGGCGCTCTCGCCTAGATGCGCCTGGAGCTTTGTAAAACATTGCTAGTATAGATAGTTAAATATAAGAATGTGATGAAAATATACACAGGTTGTTTTGAGAATATTGTAAAGGAAGGAAATATATTAGGGGTTGCACGAAGTTTCTAAACTATGCAATGTAAAGACCGAAGTAACAACCAAAGTAACATGCCGTATATAAAAAAACATTCAAATTAAGGAAAAGGAATGAGGTCCTTTGGCAGATACATAGCATTTTCTGAAGCGGCTAAACTCAGTACGAGAGATGCAGGCATGCCCAATTTGACTGTATTAACCTTGATAGAACCAAACTTCTGTGTCATGTATACTAATTTTAGCAAGGGCCATGTCGCCTGTCGGAAGACTCGAAACAAAGTTGCATGTGATACATATTCAGTCATAGTGTCGGTGCACATAATATAACTTGTAAGGGAATTGATATTTGAAATCTTTTTTCCCCAACTCTGAACAGTAATTTTTTTTGCTCAAATGTATGTAATATTTGTTGATGTGAAGTTAAGTGAGATATCCAAGAATGTATTTCTGCTTACTTTTTTTTTTTATTAAAGCTGATTCATATTCTTTGAAGTTTCTGAACTCTGGGATTGTCCATGTAGCCACTTACACACTGTACTGTGAGTTGATAGGCTGCAGCTGGTCACCACTTCATTTTCCTTTTTCGTTTTGCTTTTCTCGAGTTACAAAAATGAAAACAGTGCTATCAGATATTAGGATATATAAGAGTGGGTGAATGTGATTGATTGTATAGTGTGTGATTTAGGGACAATGACACTTGATTTAAAACATGAGAGATATTTAGTGTGGATTCAGGAGAGAGTCGAGAGACAGTTTCACGAGCACAGATTTTGGTTGTGTACTATCGCGGGGGGGGGGGGGGGGGGGGGGGGGGGGGAGGGGTGGGGGGGGGGGGAGAGGGAGTGTTCTACCAGGAGAGGGAGAGTATGTTTGTTTGTTCTAACTTACCAGGGGAGCTACATACCCATCGAGGGAAGAGAGAAAGGGACATATACCCAGCAAAGGGAGAGAGAAGGGGTGATCGAGAATGCTTGTTCTATGCTACATATAATTAGTGGGGGTGGCGGGTGGAGACAAAAAAAAATCATATCCTGTTATTCACTGGGATGTTATCTTTGTTTTATTTTTGTAAAAGCAACTATAAATCGGCTACCAGTTAGATACTATCCAACACAGTTTTGCAAAGAATATTCTTTGCAAATTGTCTGTTTTAGAAGCACAGTACTTAAGCATAACACAAGAAATATTAATCTCACAAGTCATCCTTAGAGATTTATAACTAGTGTTTTGGTTCACTACTTATAAAACAAAGTTTTTACAAGGAATATTCCTTGCAAAAGTGCGTTTGATATTGTCCAACTGGTAGCTGGTTAATAATTATTTTTTTAAACGAAAATAAAATATAAAATAGGACAATTTGGTTAATAACCAGGCATGATTTTTCGTCTCCTGATACTATGCATCACACACTCTCCTGGTAGAACTAATACAAAGGAGATATTAGGGGGTCTGGTAGAACAGACATTAAGGAGGAGATATTAGGGGTTACAAGAAGTTTCAAAACTATGTAGATGTATAAATAATCACAATGACCAAATTACTAAACATAAAGATACATCCCAACTGATGGAGGCAGGTTTCCTGAAGTGCTTAAACTTTTTAACTTTGAGATGCAAACTGGTTAAGTTTTACTGTATTGACCTTGATCTGAACAAAAAAAGTTCTGTGAGAAAATTTAGCGCGGACCATATGGGGGAGGAGTTATCTAAATATTCAGCGGTAGTGTTGACACATTTCTTAGTATTTTACTGATGAGGAAACAATTAATTGAAAGTTGAAATTTTCTCTTACAATACATATATAATTTCAAATCTGAGCAGTTTTCTTTTGCAACTTCATGAAATATTTATCACTGTCAAATTACATCAGTCATCAAAGAAATGTATTTTCTGCTTTATAGTTTATTAGAATTGTATACACACTTTGAAGTTTCTGTACTTCTGGTGTGGGTGTGTATTTTTGTGGGTTATATCCTAAAGTTGAAGTTGTCATCACTGTAGTTGCATTTTTTTTTCTTCATGTTTTCTCACGGATCATGTTTCCAGAGTTATAACTGCCTTCATAATACAAAAATGGTGCCTTGCATGTCACTAGAATCTAATGTTGTTTTAAGGCATATTGGCATGACATGATCTCTGGCAGCACTGAGTTTTACCAAATTACAGGGCCTTAGTGCTTCGTCTTTGTTAGTCGGTTTATGACACACCAGTCACTCACAACTTGTATGAGAATCCACTATTTCATTTGAAATTATTGTGTATGTTTGAAATCATTGTTCGGAAATTATTGTCTGCGGCTGCCATTTTCGTTGCAAGATTGTTGTGGGTTGTGTTGTGGATGCGAGATGAATTAGAGCCCAGGGTTTGTTAAAATGTATTGTGTAACTTTGATTATAATGTCTGTTGGTAGAGTTGGCTAGCTCTCAAAATGCAGATAGCTGGCTGACACTACTACTTCAACCGAGTGCCTATCTACACTAGTCTTATTATGGATGGGAAAAAAGAGGATGCAATTCTTTACCGTACCAATCACTTTCTCATTGTGTTTGTGAGTAAATCAACTATGCATTATGAAGCCTTTTGATTTTCTAGTGTATGTGCACTGGGAGTGAATGGCCTAGGCTCTTATATCATATGTTCCTTGTTCTTATATTACTTGGCTAATTTTGTGTTCAATGATAGGACTCGCAATCAATTGGTCCTTAATCTTTAGTAGAGCTCGACTTTTTGGCTTTTTTTTAGCTCCAATGATCTTTCTACGGAACTTCCAACCAAAGAGGAGCTTTCTTGGTTGGTGAGGGTGACTATTTCCAGGACACGGTTACATGTGCATTGAGCTAGGTCGATATGCCAAAGATTCCAAAACCTCTGTTGAAGCAGGTGCGGGCACAAACATTTCAGGGGATGTGGCTTAGCGGATGTTGCTGTCACACCAGCGAAGAGTTTAGGCAATTATTTTCATCGTTACCGACATTTGGTCTAGTGGTAACACTAAGGGAGGGGAGGAGTGGACATGGGTCCAAATTCCAATCGAGACGAAATAAAAATGAAAATGATAGGGGGCCTTGGTACTGGCAGCTTAAGACGGACTGTGAATTAGATATCATCATCAGTATGCTGCGGCAAACATGTTAGCTTTGGAGAGCATGGAAACCTTATGGGCAGTGAATTATATATATCATCATCATCAGTATTCAAAGAGTGGATCATCCCAGAGATGCAAAGACGGTGAATTTATCAACAGAAGAAGAAGCAGAATGTGCAATCGTTGTTACTCCAAAACCTCTCCACACTATGTTTTTCTAAAGAGAAAGAAGAAGGATGGTGGATAATAAGGAGCAGTTATGTGAAGTGTTCGTGCATCCTCGCCTTGAGAAATTGACAATTACAGACTGATTCTTCTTTGATGCCGCGGCAGTCGTGTCTTCCAGTTCTGGTAGTAGCCTGATAGTTTCTCGTGATAGAATGTAAGAAAACTCACCTCCCTCCTAACCTTGATATCCGAATGCCTGCGACTGACAAGTTTGGTTCGACAGCATGCCATGATTCAATCTATTTTCCGTTAATGCAACATATACCTGTCTCCTTTGGTTGATGAAATAGCCATCGAGATTCATAGATCTAGTACAAGTTACACTTTGTTCATGTCAATCTAGAGATTCTCTTGCTGTTCAAGTTCTTTTTGTTGGAGTGGGTGGGGTTTCCAATCTATGTGGAGAAGACCCCGGAGTGCGACGAGCGTCGTCTGTATGTCAGAGAAGCTCGGGGAGGTGACGAGGCCAGTCGGAGATGACGGAGACACTCGGGAGCTGCCAGAGGAGCTGCTGGAAGGAGGGGGGCAGAGTTCGGGCCGAACTCTGCCCCAGGAGAGAGTTCTGGCCGAACTCTGTGTTCTGATTCCAGAACCTTGCTGGTTGCCAGACACAGAGTTCTGGCCGAACTCTGTGTCGTCGGGGCTGAAGCGTTTTTCAGGGTGATTTATCACCATTGGATCGTATCCTACGGTCCAGATTTTGCTGCGGATTAGGGGGTTTATACATGGTTATTCATAACCCTAATCACAACACAACATTGAAGAACAAGAGAGAAAAGAGGCAAGAGTGCCATTGCAACTTTGGGAGAGAAGAAGGAAGATTGAAGGCCGTTTTCGAAGGAGGATTGTGTTCGGGTAATATCTACTCGTCGTCTTTGTTCTTCGTAGCCTTGTAATCATTATTCTTGCTTCTAAGTGTTGTGGGGATCCGATTTGGATCGGGAGAAGTTTGTAGAGGATGTACTCCTTTATTTCATTAGTGAAAGCTTCTCAGGGTTGGACTCCGATCGTCCCGTGGTTTTTTCCGCAAGGATTTTCCACGTCAAAAATTCTCTGTGTCTGCGTGGCTTGTTTTTGGTTTTTTGGTTCGTGCGTTGTATTGCTCGGTTCTCTCGCAGGTACTCTCTAGTTTGGGAAAATGTTTTCGCGTTTCTTTCCCAACAAAGTGGTATCAAAGCGAGTTGACAAGAAAACTAGAGAGGAGAGATGGACACGAAGTCGGTGCGCATGGTGAACCTGAACGGCACCAACTATCACTATTGGCGGAGCAAGATAAAAGATTTGTTGTTTGTCAAGAAGCTGCATCTGTCCGTATTTGCATCCGAGAAGCCTAGTAATAAATTCGAGGAGGACTGAAAATTCGAGCATATACATGTGTGCGGATATATCAGGCAGTTCGTTGACGAGAACGTGTACAACCACGTTGCCAATATTGAGCACGCGAAGACGTTATGGGATAAGCTGGAATCTTTGTACGCGAAGAAGACCGGGGTAAACAAGTTGTTCCTGATCCGGACGATGATGGGTCTGCGGTTCAAAGATGGGGCGTCAATTACGGATCACTTAAGTGATTTCCAGGGCGTGGTTGACCAGCTATCTTTAATGGGAGTCAAGTTCGACGACGAGGTTCAAGGACTATGGCTGCTGTGTACATTGCCAGACTCGTAGGAGACCGTACGAGTATCTATGATCGCTTTTGCTCCAGAGGGCGTGGTCAGTCTGAAGTTTGCCAAGAGCGGGGTGCTGAATGAAGAGATGCAGAGACGTTCTCAGGGCACTTCATCCACATCCCACCACTCAGAGGCATTAGTTTCAGAGAGTCGCGGAAGGGGCAAAAGCAGGGGTCCAGGTGGTAGCAGAGACAAAAGCAGGGAAAAGTTCAAGGGTCGGTACGAGAACTCAGAGTGTTACCATTGTGGCAAGAAGGGCCACATCAAGCGGAATTGTTTCACTTGGAAGAGAGAGAAGAAAGGCGACAAGGGGAAGCAAGCCGAGAACACTACAGCGGCGGCCTCGATACATGGAGGCGATGTGATCGTCGTAGGTGATGAGGTTATCACAAACCTCGCCTGCGATGACAATTCTTGGCTGGTGGACTCAGGGGCTTCAGCGCATGTATCTCACAACATGGCACTATTTGTCACATACACGACAGGTGACTGTGGAGTGTTGAAGATGGGCAATAGAGGTGTGTCGAAGGCGGTTGCCGTTGGAGATGTGTATTTGAGAACGAAGACGGGTGCAGTTCTTGTTCTCAAAGATGTTCGTCATGTCCCTGATACCGTTTCAACCTGGTATCGGTTGGAAGGTTGGATGACGATGGATTCTTCAGTCTCTTCGGGAATAGTCAGTGGAAGCTTTCCAGAGGTTCGATGGTGACTGCCAGAGGAAGCAAGAAGTCCGGTCTCTACTATATGGAGGAAAGCGCACAGGGGACACATGAGGTGAACGCAGTCAGTGATGCGTCTATCGAGTTGTGGCATAGGCGGCTCGGCCATATCAGCGAGAAGGGGATGAGCTACTTGGTGAACAGGAAGGTGATTCCAAGGCTCAAGTCTACAAAGTTGGAGAAGTGCAAGCACTGCTTAGCTGGGAAGCAAAATAGGGTGTCTTTCCAAAGTCATCCAAGTTCAAGGAAGTCGGCGTTGCTCGAGTTGATTCACTCGGATGTTTGCGGTCCTATGAAGGTAAAATCTATTGGTGGTGCTTCTTACTTTGTAACTTTTATTGATGACTGTTCGAGGAAGGTTTTGGTCTATGCCTTAAAGACCAAGGATCATGTAGCTCTCCTTCTCGAAAATTTTAAAATATTTTATTATTATTTAAATGGTGATTTTTAGATTTTATAAATAAATAATTAGTTAATTATTACGGTAGACGATTTTAGTTATGGTTAGGAATTGGAGTACAAGACGACTAGAAATCATGGCACGGATAGTGCAGTGGCGTGCTTTGACTAGTGTATTAGCCCTGTTAGGGAAGGCCGAGCCATAGTGATGTCCTAACTAGAAAAGTTAGGCCAAGTTGCGACTTAACCCTTACCGAAGATTATTTATTTATTAATTATATTATTGAGCTTTAGGGAACCCAGTTGTACCAAACTAGTCCAGATTGGACCCAAACCAAGCCCAAGCCTATGTAGACATACTTTTAGGTACGTACAAATATTTTCTAGCTTTTTGGGTGGACTTAACGATATTTTCTAAATATTTGGTTATTTATACAAAATGGGTATTATTAATATTTAAATAGAGTTTTAGAATATTGGTACAATTTTCTAGGGCAGATATGTCCACCAAGACTCTTTGGATTATTTTAGTGGGTTATTGGTATCATGGAGTTTATTTAGATATAAAGATACATGTGTGTATGTATATATATGTATATATATAATATATAAAAAAAATGTATATATATAATATATGTGTGTAAGTGTATGTGAATATGAATATATATTATATATGTGTATGAATATATAAATAAATATATATATTGAGTATGGGTACGTATATATATGTGTGTATGTGTACATAAAAATATATATATGTATACGTGAATGTATATGTAAATATATAAATATATTTATATAGGTGTATACGTGTGTGTGTGTGTATATATATATATATATATATATATATATATATATATATATATATATATATATATATATATAGGCGTATATATATATATATATATATATATATATATATATATATATATATATATATATATATATATATATATATATATATACATACACATGTACGCCTATATATATATATATATATATATATATATATATATATATATATATATATATATATATATATATACATAGGCGTACATGTGTATGTATATATAAATATATATATGTAGATGTACATGTGCATGTATATACAAATACATATATATATGGGCGTATATGTGTATATATATAAATATACATATATATTTATATATGTGTGTGAGTGTACATATATATATATATATATATATATATATATATATATATATATATATATATATATATATATATATATATATATGTTCACTTATTAATTGCAAATAGAAAAAAAAAACCATATAAAATCCCACACCCAAAACAACCTTTCCCACACCCATACCCGAATAGCCCACACCCAAAACAACCTTTCCCACACCCATACCCGAACAGCCAAAAACAACAGCCTAAGTAAACCTAGCCCGGCTAATCCTCGAGCCCAGGCTGAACGGATTTTCCCGACTGCTTATAATACACGCAAGGAACAGAGCAACATCTAACCTTAACTCTCCCCGACCTCCTGACACGCGCGCGCCCTAGGGCTCCGTCGCGCGTGCGCAGCCACCGCGCCGCCGCCGTGGTGGCCGACCGCCGGCCAAACGTGCGGGTGCGAGCCGTACACAGCAGCATTGACGGGTGGAAAGGGCGACTTCGCGCGGAGAATTCTCCCCGATCGCTCGACGGTTTGTCGAGCCGATCGCTCAGGTATGACCCCAATACAACCATCTTCAAACCCCAACGTTTACATCCTGTTACAATTGCGCGACCGATCCAGGAAATCGGCACGAAGTCGATCAAAATCCTGTCCCGAAACAGGACCAATAACAGTCCAATCACCCACGTTTGAAGATCGATTTCGATCGATCTAGTGCCAGAGTAGAAATTCTATTTGAACACACTTTTAGACAACATGTAGGGCTCTACAACCCAATTCTCAGAAGTCGATTTCATCGACTACGCGCCGAGAAATCGGATCCCAAAGTTAATGAAAAACCTGTTTTAAAAACAATAAAATTCTTTCGATACGACGTGCGTCCCGCCAATCCGGACGACGTGGTCGCGAACCGTAAGCATCGAAAGGTGCGTAATGGATTCGTGGACGTGTGGGCTTTGACGGAATTCAAATTGGTTGTGTGTGCGCGACGAATTTGATGCGTATCCGTCGAAATTCACCGTATCGGTCTTTGTGCAAATTCTCCAATTACTTTGTGTGTGCTCGTTAGATCGAGACGAAACTTGCGCCAACAGGAACGTATCGTTTTTCTGGTCCTGTATGGCAAGTTTGGTCCAATTCTGAGACAGTTGAATCGGACCGCCGTTTTGCGGACCCCACGGTCCGACTCAACGGGCGATTTTGTGCACGGCTCGCCATAATCCAACTTTGGACATACGGTTGGGTTCGTATCGGAAAATCGGACCTGTTGACATATAGTTTGACGACTTTAGAGACAGTTGACTTTGGCACATTTTTCGGTGCAAAGCGGATCCAACGACGAATACCGTTTTGATCCGAAATTATCGTTTTGTCCCTGTATCCAGAATTGGACTTAAGGACAGGCAATCCTATCTAATTTGACTATTCTGAGAACGTTGGTAATATTTATTTCAGCATCTGGAGACTTTTTGCATGTGTTGACTTTAGTGACTCATCTGATGTGGTTGTACTATCGGTTTCTCCAGCTAAGGACCTCAGGCAAGTGCACTTTCTGATTGCTTTCGATTCATAGTAGTATTTTCATTTCATGTTTATACATATATCTTGCTGCTTGTTGACACACTCGTCACACGGAGTAGTCGGGAGAGGAAATATCCTAGTAGACATGTGGACTACCCAGAACTATTCCAATATGTCTAATCTTGACTGATATCAGCTGCACACGACACGTGCAGGGTGCCGTATTTATCCCTAGCCATTCACATGTTGAAAAGGATATTTCAAACCACCTAGATAGTTGTCTTTTATTTGTTTTCCTTGTCTTCTTCACAACTTGTTATGTCATCAGTTTACTTTCTAGTTTTAATCTCTCATATGTTATTTTTATGTCTTGTTAATTCTATTGTGTTTTCGCATTACCGTCGGTTTGTGTGCTTGTTCCATTCCTGACTGGAAACCAATATTTTTCAGGTTAGCTGTGACTTCACTTAGCATTGGGAGATACGGGTGTACTTGCAGACAGAAACCTAGAAATAGATAGCAGTTGTATCATTTTCATTAATTGTGAGAACTTTGTATTTTCTTTAAATGTAAATGTTATAAATGTTGTATTAAATTTAGAAATGTGAATGAGCAATATAATTATTTTATGATTTTGAGCATCTTGGCCGTGACAGCGTTCTACCGTCGACTCTGCGGCGTAGGCTGGCTTAGACACGTCTCGTATCCGAAAAAGCGGGTGCGGGTCGTGACAGATCAGGTGCTGCATACTTTCAAAGAGTTTCAGGCCTCTGTTGAAAGAGAGACGGGCAAGAAGTTATTGTGTGTTCGGTCCGACAACGACAGCGAATACATCGGTCCCTTTGATGCTTATTGCAGAGAGCAAGGGATACGACACCAGAAGACTCCGCCCAAGACACCTCAGCTCAATGGTGTAGCGGAGCGCATGAACATGACACTGATGGAGAGGGTGCGGTGTTTGCTGTCAGAATTTGTTGGGAAAGAAACGCGGAAACCTTTCCCCAAACTAGAGAGTACCTGCGAGAGAACCGAGCAATACAACGCACGAACCAAAACACCAAAACAAACCACGCAGACACAAATAATTTTTGACGTGAAAAATCCTTGCGAAAAAATCACGGGACGATCGGAGGCCAACCCTGAGAAGGAGGACGCGGCGCTTGAGAAGGTTCATACTGATGACAATGGAGCGGACATGCTCACGAAGGTTCTACCGAGGAGGAAGTTTGAGTACTGCAGGCAGATCGTCGGGTTGACGACCTCCTCCACCTAGTTGTGAAGGGAGAGATTTGTTGGAGTGGGTGGGATTCCCAACCTATGTGGAGAAGACCCCGGAGTGTGACGAGCGCCGTCTGTGTGTCGGAGAAGCTCGGAGAGGTGACGAGGCCAGTCGGAGATGACGGAGACACTCGGGAGCTGCCAGAGGAGCTGCTGGAAGGAGGGGGCAGAGTTCGGGCCGAACTCTGCCCCAGGAGAGAGTTCTGGCCGAACTCTGTGTTCTGGTTTCAGAACCTTGCTGGTTGCCAGACACAGAGTTCTGGCCGAACTCTGCCCCAGGACAGAGTTCTGGCCGAACTCTGTGTCGTCGGGGCTGAAGCGTTTTTCAGGATGATTTATCACCATTGGATCGTATCATACGGTCCAGGTTTTGCTGCGGATTAGGGGATTTATACATGGTTATTCCTAACCCTAATCACAACACAACATTGAAGAACAAGAAAGAGAAAAGAGGCAAGAGTGCCATTGCAACTTTGGAAGAGAAGAAGGAGGATTGAAGGCCGTTTTCGAAGGAGGATTGTGTTCGGATAATATTTACTCGTCGTCTTTGTTCTTCATAGCATTGTAATCATTATTCTTACTTCTAAATGTTGTGGGGATTCGATTTGGATCGGAAAAAGTTTGTCGAGGATGTACTCCTTTATTTCATTAGTGAAGGCTTCTCAGGGTTGGACTCCGATCGTCCCGTGGTTTTTCCTGCAAGGATTTTCCACGTCAAAAATTCTCTGTGTCTGCGTGGCTTGTTTTTGGTGTTTTGGTTCGTGCGTTGTATTGCTCAATTCTCTCGCAGGTACTCTCTAGTTTGGGAAAAGATTTTCGCATTTTTTTTCCAACACTTTTAAGTTGGAAAGAAATAAGAGTACGAAGTAAATATACTTCTGCCTGTTTCTCTCTCTTCTAAGAGCATCATTAGTAGTTGGGACTCTCCAATGCCATTTGGAGCCCAAAATTTTTAAAAAAAGGTAAATGTAGAATGGGTTGGGTTTGTATGAGAATAGTAAGAAATGATAAAGTGAGCTCCGGTCCCAAAAATTGTGTGGTCAAAATTTAATGTAGGAAAAAAATAATATAAAGTTTAGAATCTAGAAAGTTGGGCTCCAAATTGGAACTTACTATTCTACAAAACGAGTTTCTACAATCTAGAATCTATAAATTGGGAGGCCCAACCCTTAGCACCCATGGATGGGTTGGGACCGAAATTGTAGAAATTGGGAATAGGGATGAGACTTATTATTCTACAAAATGAGCTCCTACATTCTAAATCTAGAATCTAGAAAATGGGATGGGCCTTACTTAGGGGTGGCGATTTTGCCCTCGTACCCTCTACCCTAGCCGGGTACCCTGCACCCTCAGGTGCCCACGGGTACCCTCTACCCTTCGAGGGCAGGCCCTACCCTTATCCTCTTAGAATTAGGGTAGGGTAAGGGTTTTATTCTGATACCCTAGTGTAATTACCCGGGTACCCGCCCTACCCTCTGCCCTGTAACCCTACCCTGAACCCTACCCTACCCTGAATCACTACCCTACCTACTACCCGTTAACCCTAACCCTTTAAAAGCCTCGACCCTACCCTTCTCCCCACCCTGAACTGAACGGCTAGTGCAATTACCCTAGTGCAATTACCCGGATACCTTGTATTTTTTGTAATTAGTACTTAGGATTAGGAGAACTACATGGTGCTTAATCCTAAGGAGTCAGGTCTAGTCATTTCCTTGGGTATGTAGGCAGCCCAGGTTCTACTATATAACTGGGTTCAGCGCCTTTAGTAAAAAAAATATTCTCCCTATTATTTCTTGTTAAGTTGTTATGATTTTTGAATGCTGTCAAAATCTGAAAAAAATGAAATGGAAAGAAAAAATATTCCCCCCTGTTTAGTAGCAAAAAATTTGATTTTCAAAGTTAAAAAAATGAAATGGCAAGGGTAATACCCTTACCCTCCCTACCCTGACCCTCAGCTACCCTGTGTGGGTAAAGGGTAAGGACGGGTAATGGGTATTGGTTTTTTGGAAGAGGGCTACCCTACCCTACCCTCATGACTCCCCTAGGGTATCAAAAAAAGATCAATACCCTACCCTACCCTGCCCTCTTCCTACCCTTACCCTACCCATCGCCAGCCCTAGCCTTACTAATGATGCTCTAAGGGCCTGTTTGGTTCGGCAGGAGTGTGAGGAAAGTGGTAGATTTTGAGGAAAGTTGCTGCTTTTGTTGAGCACTTTCTCACTTTCCCTGTTTGGATTGACGAAGGAAGTGAGCAAAAAGTGACGAATCTCTGCCACCAAACAGTGTTTTGTCTCCTCCAAGTTTTACTTCTCACCTACATCATAAAAGTGGAGTAACTCCACTGGAACTCTCACGAACTCAGTTTTGCAGCACACCACATCAGAAAAAATGAGGGTGGAGGTGGTGGAGACGGATCCGACGGCCTCGTCGATGGAAACAGATCTCCGGCCTCGTCCTCGTCGGATCCGACGGCCTCGTTGCTGGAAACGGATCCGGCAGCCTCGTCCTCGTCGGATCCGGCTGCCTCGTCCTCGTCGGATGGTGGCGGTGGTCTTGTGGTGATGGTAGTGGTCTTGTGGTGATGGTGGCGGTGATGGTAGTAGCAGTTGTGATGGTGGTGGTGATGATGGTAGAATGGTGATGGTGGTAGCAATGGTGAAGTGGTAAAAAAAAAAATAGGGGTGGAGGCTACTGTGTGTTCCCTTTTTGTGGGGATAAATTTGTGGGAGAGGATTAGAATGAGGTGGGTGAGAGAACTGAGAGATTGGGAATGGGTGATTTTAATAACTCATATTATTACTTAATACAAAATTATCAATTTGTTAATAATTTTTTCTAATATTAATTCCGGTAATCACATGTCAGTGAAATTTGTCTTCTATATAATTATAATAGTTAATATTTTTTAATTTAATTATTATGGTAACAAATTTTATTATTATTAGTAATATTAACAATAATAATTTAATTTATTATTATTATTATTATTATTGGGTAACGAATAAATTCTTCGTATGATGCTCGGACAATATATTATTATTACTTTACTAAAATTACTTTTATTCTTTTAATATATACAAAAGAAGAAGTTGGGGGTAACCATACCTAGGTTTACCACATCGCAAAAAAATTTTCACTTTCAACAATCCAAACAACCGAACTACTTTTTTTTCCACTTACAACTACCATCCAAACACCAAACCAATTTTCATTCCACTTGCAGCAGACAAAAATTACTCCATCCAAACAGATTTTGGAAAGTGCCACTTGCCGCAAGTCAACGGAAACTCAACTTGCTGCAAGTGCCACTTTCACACTTCCAAAGAGTTACATCTATCCAAACAGCCCCTAATAGTCGATCCGATCTATGAGTAATCATCATGTCTTATCGTTTCTCAATCCTTGCAGCTTCTAAATTTCATTTGATTTGGGGATTTGGCCATTTGGAGCTGGAATTGCTTATTAATAGAACAGATCCCCATGCACTCGTAAACACAACCAGTTGTGCCTAATAATTGAGGGTACGTACACATGCCACATGCATCTGGTCACCATTCTTCTGAAATCTGAGTTAGATATCATATGTTAGTATCCATTCATAGACTTCTTTAACTACCCAACCACTCGAAGTCACTTGCTAAGAAGATTCTCATCTAACATGCAACACTTTCCTCAATGTCTTTATCGACACAAATTGTGTACAACTTAAAAGCACATAAATGTAACTCGTGAACAAATGAATTACAGTGCAACATGAAACGTGAGGCTGTTACGTACATTCTTATTAACATCTCTGTATCTCCTCCTTGACACTATATACACACACACTTGCTTGATGTGAGTTATCCAAGAGAAATTAAGGGTCATTTCTGGACACTCAAAGCTTGAAATGGCTCGCTACCATGGTCCTTCTCTTGGTCGCATATGTCGCCCGGCTATGCTGTCCGTCTGCTGACAGTCGAAGGGTTCGACTTCCCATCATTTGTACAATTCTCCAATTTTCTACTACATCATATATCGACCTCGCTTTCGCTAGGTTACCACACCATGTCATCTTGCAAGTCATCTTCCGAAGCTCCAGCAGCTTATTCTAGCCCATACGTATTTGATTACCGGTACTAAGAGTTCTTAAGTGATTCAGTGCCACTTGAAATAAAATGATCATTGAGACTAATTTTATGTCAACAGAATATTGCATTTATGTACTTATTAATTTCTCATTTTAGTGAAGATATGATTCATATGAATAAGAATAAGTAGAACATAATCCAGTATCCTAAGAGAGTAATACTTGAAAGGTTAGGATGTTAAAGGTTATAATTAATCTGCATTGATGATGAATAAAATTACTCTGCCGCCTAAAAGCAAAAACAAAAACCACGATGGCCATATTATTTTCAAAATTGCTTCTCAATAGAGCTGTAATAGCTCATTTATGTACAAAACATTTTCGAGTGCGGAAAGGAGGGCAACTCACATCTGTTTTCTTTTATATAACAATCTCGGAAAAAGGATTTCCATCTCTCGAGTACATCAGCTGGGTAGAGAATTTGGTGATGCAGATTTCCAATATTTCCAATATTGGTGTAATCAGCAAGCATTGTGGCTTATGCACTTCAGGAGGTGTGATGGATCCGACTCTGTGTCCCCCTCCAAGTCATATGGGTATCAGTGGAATTAGTGAGTGAAGGACGTCAGTTATCAGTGGGCGGTAGCTTGGTTCGGGTTGGACACACAGCACAGCAACAGCTGCAACCTATATAATATCAACCAATGTTAGCAGAAGAGAATAATATTTTACTCACTCTAGCTTGAGGCTTCTAACCTGGTACAAGTGTTTTAGATCCATTGTATTTCTAATCACTGGATCCACTATATTCGGAAGCTTTGATCTGTCAGTGAGTTGAGGCATAGCCTGCTCGATAATAAAATGTTTCATAATCACATTTAATCTTTACCTAGAAGATCCAGATCAGAAAAAACCTGCACACGGGTGAAAAAACAAAGGAGGGCAGAGGACTTTACCCATGTGACGATAGTTTGGCACTGTGAGGATGCTAATTTTTCAACCGGTTTCCTTCCAATGAGCAGCTCGAGAAGAACCACCCCAAACGCGTAAACATCACTCTTCTCGGTAAGTTTACCTGAAGAAGAGTATACTGTTAAATTCCAACATCACTGACAAACAATTCTGCATAGTGTCGTATGTATTTAAGTTGCTGATAACTACCGGTAAACCTTTAGGCTTTAGTATAGTCCTTATTATCGAAGATACTTTAGGGAACTGTTCACCTATGACACAGTTTCTATGTTTTTCATCTTTCTACTGCGATATCTATGCAAGATCTCATTAAAAACATAAATATGTCAGTGGGATCGACAACACAGATTACAAGTTCATACAGTATAACAGTAATATCAATGTAAATGTTGATGTCATGTATAATCGCTTGCCTGTTTGCAAGGAAGTACTAATGTAATAAAGATTTATAACTCCCAGTGGTCACTAAATGCTCAACGATTATCTAAGTGTGCTTATAATGAAACTACAATGGTCTATCATCTACATCTGGAGTTATACTCGGTTCTAGAAACCTCAGGTAAGTTCTTCACATACTTTATCATTTATATTGAATTGAATTTGACACTCTAGTATCTTCAACAGTGCTTAACTTGTAATACTTGCTACTTGTATCAGGTTCTTTAACTTTTGCTTTATTTAAATAAAATTCGGCTGAGATCTTCTTGATCCCATCCTTTATCTCACAAAAAAAATAAAAAATAAAATCCCAGTGGTCATCAAGTACCAAATATCAGGAAAAGCAAACTGAAAATAGAAACATATTCATCCAGTGAACTCTTGCTATACTAGCATAAATTGATTCAAGACTAGAGTTTGCTCGCATTGTGATTTTTCTCCCACAGAACACTAATAGGTAAATTTTCTAGCACATAAAAGTTTAGATTGACAGGTCCGGGTCGAGACAAACCATCTAAAAGGTACTCTGGAGCAACGTAACCGAGAGTGCCAGATAGTTTGGTATTGCCTTTATTTTGGTTGCCACCGGTCACAGCAAGGCCAAAATCTGATATCTGTATCAAGGGAAAAAAAGAAGCAGCGCATATTTGTTTGTCGCACGATAAAGTAAGAGCTTGAACTGTGGATTTTATGCATAAAATGTAACGAAGTACCTTGGCGTTAAATTCAGAATCTAGAAGGATATTAGACGATTTCAGATCTCTATGAATCACAGGCGGATTGCAATTTTCATGAAGATACTCCAATCCTCTGCGTATCACGAAATTCAGAATAATCACATACCATACAAAACATTAATCTCTGAACTCGATGGCAAAAATTGTCGCACAGGATGTTACCTTGCTATGTCAAGTGCAATTTTCATCCGAATGTGCCAAGTTAAAGCAGCCCCGTGAGATGGTCCTGAGTTGACAATGAAAAAATAGGAGAACATCAAACATTCTCCAGACCTAACAGAAAAGTGTGGCAAAGAGGTTTATATACCATGTAATTGGGTTTCAAGAGACCCGTTTTGCATAAACTCGTATACTAGAAACCTCGTATCCTCATGAACACAATAACCCAGAAGAGAGATTATATTCGGGTGCTGAACTTTCCCTAGCAAATCAATTTCGCTCTGCAATAAACGAAAAACAAGATTTCATTTCCAATTTGTCAAAACATGATATCTTACTCTGAATATATATATGATCTACCTCGTATTCTCTAGTGCCATCTTGCCCACAACCCCCTAATTTCTTGACCGCGGCAAGAACGCCGCCATCAAAGCAGGCTTTGTAGACGAATCCCGATCCTCCTTCCCCCAAGATGTTGTCCTCACTGAAGTTACTGGTTGCCGATTCCAACAGTAAGTATCCTACCATCGTTGGTGATCCTTTCCTGTTGCTCATCATCTTTAATGAGCTGAATTTGCTCATGTTTGGGCCTAGTGTGACCCCCTTGACATCAGTAACAGACATAACAAGAACAATCTATTCTTGTAACTTGTCAAGAACTAGTTACCTGAGCCCTGACCATTTTTCGAGTCCGAGTCCGTGTCCTTTTGATTCCTCTGCCAAAAGATGTAAGCCAGCACGGCTGATAATATGATCAGCGCAGCTGCAACGGAGGAGAGAGCGACCGCCATGACCAATTCTTTGTCCAGGTGGTGGTGTTCATATACTATCACCATCTGCATCACTGCTAAAAGAAGAGCTTGCTTGTGTGATTAGTGATCACAAGGAGTGAACTATGAACTTGATCTAATGAAGTTCTATCAATTTGTTAGATGGAATAAATTACTAGAAAAGATTGCTTCAAGTTGTTTCCTCTAAGATTAGATCGATTGAGAATAAAACAAAAGAAGAAATGGGAAATCCATTCCTTTTGCTTGTTAAAAAGCCATAAATGGCTGCAGTCCTGAACCGACAAGCTAAGAAAAGGTGCCCATATTTCCATTTCAAAACTTGCTGATTTGCAAGACTGAATCTTTAGCACAAACTTGCTATTTTGACCACATATGAAAGAAACTCTGGAAAAAAAAACCGAGAAAATGACACCAAAAAAACCCAACTTAGACTGAAACATGTAATTGAAACAACGCTAAAATTAGAGAAAATGCCTGAAGATTTCAATTATGGGTAGGAAAAAATGAAGAACCAAACTCAGTAAAGGGAAAAGTTGTCGGCTTTGAAGAGAAAATCTAAAAAAAAATACACAACAAAGATCCAATCTTGGCAAGCAAAAAAAAAAAAAAAAAAAAAAAACTTGACTGAAGTCAATTATGTACAGTATCCCATATTAACAAAACCCAGTAAGAAAAATGCCTTAATAAATCAATTATGGTAGAAAAGAAAATGAAGAATTAAAACTCAGGAAAGGAAAAAGCTGCTGACTTTGAAGAGAAGAGCTAAAAAAACACAACAAAGATCCAATCTTGACCCAAAATAAAAACGGACTTAAACTGAATGCAATTATGTAAATTTTCAAATTAACAAAACCCACTTAGAAAATAGATTGGCATACAATTGAAACAAAGCTAGAATAGGGAAAATAACTGAAAATTTCGAATATGAGCAGGAAAAGAAGAAGAAAGTTGCTGACTTTGAAGATAAAATCTAAAATAAACACAGTAAAGATCCAATCTTTCCTCGATGTAATGCCACAAAATGCTGAAATAAAAAAAAACCCACCAAGGAAACAAGCAGAAATCAACCACAGAGATCAAGTTGAGTACCTAGAGGTGGTGATGCCATGGAAGAAGAGGAAGACGGAGATGAAGGAATGGGGGGCAGGAGGGGCTGAGGAGAGAGCAATGGTGGGTTCCTCCCATGTGTTGGCTGTAGAATGTGGAGAAGAAAGAGAATGGGAAGGACCCAAATGGAAGAAGAAGAAGAAGAAGAAGATGGAGTCCCCATTGTTGGCCTTTGTCCCTTCTTCTATTTCCTTGTGGAGAAGAGACAGAGCCAAGTATTAAGGAAGATCTTCCAAAGACAATGGTGTTTGTAGAGAGAGAGAGAGAGAGAGAGAGAGAAAGCTTGTTGTTTTTGAAATGGAGGTCCTCTTGTTTCTCTCTCTATACTCTATTCAAAATTTTGGAATTTTTTGTTGTTTTGTTTGTTTTGGCTTTTTGCTTTATGTTGGTTAAACATTTTGTTTCATTTCTCTTGGATTATTGTGTCCGATCCCTCCAACTTTTTCAAATATTGGTGTAGGCCTCTACTTTTCAACTATGTTCAAATACACCCCTACAACCTCCGAGGCTTGTCCATACCAATATAGTTGTAATATAGTTGTGTATCAAAAACAAAAATTCTAGAGGAGGAACTCATCAATAGCTTTTTAGATTCTGAATTGTATACTAGTTTAGAGTTTAAACCATGACATGTGTAATCGAAAATTTTGAACTCGGATTTTTTTATTTTTTTATTATATCTTGAACACGAATACAAATGTAACAACTAACACAGCATGAAAAGAAAGATATAATGAAAAAAAAAAAATCAAAGTCCAAAATTTATAATTGGATAGGTCAGAGCTTATTAAGCTCTGGGTTGATATAAAATTCGGAGTATAAACGTTAATTAGTCCTTAAAAAATAAAAAATGGGATAAAAAAAAGTTTCAAATACCATGAACAACCAAATAGGAGTATAGCCATGTGAGAGACATGTTATTGCCGGGAACGCCGGGGCACGCTATTCGATGGAAAATACAGAAACTGAAACAGTTGTAAAGACAACGTTTCAAATGCAATTCCTTAAAGAAGGTTTTGCAACAGAGATCCAGAAGGATTCTGCAAATTACGAGATCTAAAGAGATATCGTAATACACGAATAATCTAAAGAGATTTTCGTGACCGTAGCAAACTGGCAGTAGTGCCTTCTAAAAAGAAAAGATACTGACAGAAATGCTAAAGGCAACAGAAGAATGACAGACGAGAGATGGAAATGCTGGGGTGAATTATCACCGTTGCTCAAAGCTTTATTCGCCCTCTGCGAACAGCTTCCAGGAACCAGCAAGGTTGACGGAAAACCTTGGAACACTCCTGCTCTTCTGACTCCTCGGAAGACGGCGAACTCCTTTGGCAATGGCTCTACTCTTCTCTCTCTGTTTGAAGTAACAGAACCCACGCGTACTAAAAAGTACTAGTGTTTGTGTTAAAGAACACGCTCACTACTCTGTTGTGTTAAAGAACACTTAGAGTTGTTCTCCCTGGAATTCTGATTACTAGTACCCTCTGAGAGAGGAGAGAACCTGCATATATAGCCCACGGGGCGGTTGCCAAGCAGTTGTCTGAACTTCAGGGTAGTGGCAGAACCACTCCTGAACGTGCAGCAACTGCTGCAACCGTTCCCGCTCTAATATGCAGTCAGCCATACGCACACAGCCCCCTTTACGCACCCTACGTACACTGCGTACGCTGCGCACACTGCGCACTCTACGCACGCTGCGTACGCTGCGCACACTGCGCGTACTGGGCGTACTGGACTGCGTACTGGGCTGCGTAACTGGGCTCGCGTAACGGGCCGCGCAACGTGGTCGCGCAAGTGGCTCGCGCAACGAGCGCAACTTAAGCGCACTATGCGCCTAGCGACGATGCTGACGTGCTAAGCGCAAAGTGCGCCAAAAAAATGCCATATTACGCCTCATGAGCCCTTGAGCCCGAGTCCGAGCCCGAGTCCGAGTCCGAGTCGCTAAGCTCCTACGGAGCTTAGCTCCATGGAAATAAATTTTCAAGAGCAAAAAGCTTACAGCTTCTTAATTGTTGATTAAGCCTTTATACCATTAATAATTAATCCCACATGGCACATGTAATGCCCCGCTCCGCACGGCGCATTACGCTGAAACGTTGACTCAGCGAGTCGCGTTGAACCAAAGGAATGTATCGATGCAAAACGATACGAGAGTTAAGTTGTCACGAGTAATGCATCGAACTAAGTCGATGCGAAGAGTTACGTCGACCCGAGTAATGCATCGGACTATGTCGATGCGAAGAGTTGCCTTGTCCCTAAGAATGCATCGAGTGAATCGATGCGAAGCGCCGCGTTGCCCCGAAGGATGAGTGCATTGAATCGGCTCGAAGATTCTAAGAAATCGAATCGACCAAGGCGCAAGTCCGAATCGAAGCAAGTATTGATTTTACTTGGTTTCGTGTGCAGGTCATACTTTGACGGAAAAATATTAGAGGTCGATCTTTTGCAATATTTAGTAAGGGGTCCGCGAAATCAAATCGTCGCCTTGCGACGGGCTAAGACTTGGACATGCTAAGGCGAATTGGGCGTATAACTCAATGAAGCACGAAGTGCTCAAATGGCTAAGTCAGAAGAGTGGCCGTGCAACAAAGTTAGGAAATCGAGCCGCATCGGCTCGGCGAAACGACGAAGGCGTATCGACTCAAGGTGGGAGGATTGACTTCTTTTTACTCCTTCATTCGATAAGTCAAATATATCATTGTATGCTAAGTTAGCCTATCGACGTCACGGGCGTGGTCCGATCGGGATAAATCATAGTGTGAGTCAAACACTAAGTTAGAACAATCGAAATGAAACATGTATCAAATGCACGAGTCGCTATGGAACATTGGATATCGCAAAGGCGAGCGCCTCGGTGCGCAAGCCGCAAGAACTTGGGATAACTGAAATCGGCGAGTGCCTTAGTGTACGAACCATACCGTGCCTTTGCTGCACGAGTTAGACGGCTAGAACATGGAAAGACAATAGGCGAGCGCCCTAGCGCGCAAGTCCCGAACATTGAATGCTAAGTTATAGAACATGAAAATATGGTCGGAACGTGCCTACGTGCACGGGATAATAAAAGATGGCTTCGTTGCGAGAGAATACAGTTGCGGTATGAATGTGGCGGAACTGTCGGATATGACATATTGCCTCGAAAGGTGTTCAAGACCTTCGGGTCGTTCGGTTGACGAGCATTGAGTTGAGGCACGATGCCATTGAATCATCGAAACGAAGTGCGAAACGAAAGAACATAGAAAGCTAAAATGGAAGAAATGCGAGACGATAAGTCTGAGTCTCGGACTCAAGACTATGTTTGGTTGTTTGAATTTAACTGTTGAATGATAGGGCGTTGCATGGTCGATTGGAATGGGCTCGAGATTAATGTGATATTAACTCGTGCACGAGTATCCCCCCAAACGGATAAATGCCGGAGGTCCCCGGAACCGATTTGGCCGCGGAGGGATGATAATCTTTGTAGGCGCACATCCTTAAACAAGATGGGAGAAGCCGCAAATGATGGCATGTACCGAGAACATTTCGGTTGTTTGGGAGAGTGACCCAACCCGTGAAACGCCGACAGCCCAACCAAATAGTGAGAAAAGAAAGGAACTCCTTTAGTCCATTCCGGCGCGGATACGCCAACGGCCCGCATATAGTTAAGGAACGATGGATTGAAAGTGTAGGCGCATATGCGTCCCGCATAGAGATCCTGCTTAGAGATGCACAATAACATGACAGGGAAGGGTTACGGCGTATTCACCTTGCGTCGGTGCAAGGGCGAGTGCGTCGACTTGGTAAGTCGCGCCACGAATCAAACACGAGATTGCTTGGTTGTTGCCTATTCAATTCGATAACATGCTGCTATGATAACATGCTTTACGCTTTCGAATATGCCATGAAATTGACCCTAAGGAGAACATAGCAAGATCATAAGCTAAGTTGCATGATTCAACATAAAGAACAGAACTCCTCTGGCAATGGCTCTACTCTTCTCTCTCTGTTTGAAGTAACAGAACCCACGCGTACTAAAAAGTACTAGTGTTTGTGTTAAAGAACACGCTCACTACTCTGTTGTGTTAAAGAACACTTAGAGTTGTTCTCCCTGGAATTCTGATTACTAGTACCCTCTGAGAGAGGAGAGAACCTGCATATATAGCCCACGGGGCGGTTGCCAAGCAGTTGCCTGAACTTCAGGGTAGTGGCAGAACCACTCCTGAACGTGCAGCAACTGCTGCAACCGTTCCCGCTCTAATATGCAGTCAGCCATACGCACACAGCCCCTTTTACCTGCGTAACGGGCCGACGTGCTAAGTGCAAAGTGCGCCAACAAAACGCCACATTACGCCTCATGAGCCCTTGAGCCCGAGCCCGAGCCCGAGTCCGAGTCCGAGTTAGCTCCATGGAAATAAATTTCCAAGAGCAAAAAGCTTACAGCTTCTTAATTGTTGATTAAGCCTTTATACCATTAATAATTAATCCCACATGGTACACACCCATGTGCACTATATGTGCATCTCCATAAAGAGAATAGACTCATATATGTAGAGATACACATTCCTTTCTAGCCGATGTGGAACTAAAAATCAAAACAAAAGGCTACAAACCCAACAAGACATATTCCCTTCAACTTTTGAGAATTAAAAAGTTTCAAAAGTATGCCTTTTTTTTTTTCTTAGAAAAAAAAAACCTTTTTGTTAGGTAGGGACTTGGAGACAATTATAAAGAGAACTCAGAGTCAGAGACATAGACCATAGTTGAAAAGGTCAAAAGAGATCTAAAAGTTACAGGGACCTTTACAGAAGATTTCCTTTAATTTTTAGAGAGGCAACAGACAGGGACAATTGCAAAGAAGAAGAGGAGAGTACTTTCAGTCCAGATGTGGAGGGGCACACAATAGAGAAAAGTGATGGAGGATGAGCATGTGGTAGTAGTTACATCCACGATTCCTTTCCACTTCCATTCCCACTTTCCACAATTTGCAAACAAGTATCTCCACTTCCACAACATGTACATAAGAGCAAACAGAAAGTAGAGGCAGAGGTATTCTCGTTTTGATGATATAATATAATACTCTTCTACCTACCTCATGTGGCATCATGTGTGTATCTCACTTGGTAGTCTTGAACCCACTACACTCCAGTGGTGTTGTTACAGAGTTGGGTTCCTTGCTACTAGGGGTGAGCATATAACGGTTGAAAACCGAAAATCGAACCGAACCGAACCAAAATATGACAAACGGTTCGATTTTTCGGTTATCGGTTCGATTTTCGGTTTAGAAATTTAAAATTTTAAAACAACGGTTCGGTTTTCGGTTCTTGATTCGGATAACCGAACCGAACCGAAAATCGATTTAGAGTTAATAATTTATCAAACTATCCTCAATCTACATATACTAATGTTTTGTAACCCTTAGCCAAGAGCACTCTCTTCTTATTCTCTGTCGGTACTTTTTTTAGCACTCTCGAGAGACCCTCAATTTATATATATACTGATATTTTTCACACTATGTAATATATAATTCATTAATACAATAATACCATATTTTTAAAATAAATTATTATTTAAATAGGCATATTTTGCTAAAAAATTGAAGGTCCGGCAAATTGGCCCATGAAATCGAACCGACCGAAAATCGAACCGAATTAATTCGGTTCGGTTTTTATAAAAACGGTTCGGTTTTCGGTTTTGAGAAGTACGGTTTACGGTTATTTCGGTTTTCATATATACGGTTCGGTTTGAACCGAACCGAACCGTTGCTCACCCCTACTTGCTACAGCGTTTGCAGGCTAAAGGTAATTTACACCAATTTTCATGTGTTCTACTTCTAAAGGTAATTTACAAATGAGATAATTTAGCAAATACCACCATTCCAAATGTTAAAACATATACCCCCACTATCTTTTTTATCTAGCAAATATTTCCACTCCTATGTAAAACAGATTTTTTTTTTAAAATTGGGGGTATATCTTAATTTTTTTACTATTCCATACTAAAAATAGGGGCATTTGCTAGTTAAAAAAAATATTGGAGGTATATGCTAGTTTCAACATTTAGAATGATGACATTTGCTAAATTATCCCTTTACAAATAGAGGTTATTATGGATGGATATTACAAAGTGCAACGAGCGTCATTTATATGTTAGAGTATCATTAGTAGTTGCGGCTCTTAAATACAATTTGGATCGAAAAAAAGGTAAATGTAGAATATGTTGGATTTGTATGAGAACAGTAGAAAATGATAAAGTGAGCTTCGGTTTCAAAGATTGTGTGGTCAAAAATTGATGTGGAAAAAAAATAAGGTAAAATTTAAAATCTAGAAAGCTGGTGTTCAACTTGGGACTTACTATTCTACAAAGTGAGTTCCTACAATTTAGAATCTAGAAATTGGAAGGCCCAGTCTTTAGTATCCATGGATAAGATAAAACCAAAATTTTAAAAATTAGGACTAAAAATAATACTTATTATTCTACAAAATGAGTCCCTACATTCTAAATCTAGAATCTAGAAAATGGAATGGCCTTACTGATGATGCTCTTACATTAGAGATTAAAAGTTGTGGGAGGTTGAGGTTTCGACATGACTCGGTTTAGGGTCACTATCAGTCGGTTTTTGGGAAGTATACGAGCGGCGGTGGATTGTCGGTATGCTTTGCAAGATTTTGATTTTTCTCGAAACCAAGGATCTTGGAAGCGACACATCAACCGACATACTGCCATAACCGGTATACCAACGGTATGTCGTCAACTGTTGGCATGTCGGTCATCTAGGCCGAACGGAAGTTGAACTTTGAGATCAGTTTTTGATCGGGATCCAACGGTCATTATCGTCTCGAGATTGGAAAGGACTACGTTATTTAATGACCTGATTTTGGGACCTACGTTGGTGTACATGAGAACTCAAAAAGAAGGTGTGAAACTTTTCAGGAAGGGGAAGAATGCGATCGTAAAATTCGTGGTCGATTCAGGAGAAGATCGTCTGAGAAGTTACCGCATCGATTCGTCTTTGTGAGAGTAACTCACTTTTCTCTCATACATCTAATAAGATACCAAAAAGGAAACTTTCACATATACAGAGGTCTGAAAAGGATGAATATACACAATTTTATCCTTGTAACTACGAATAGACCTTTATTGAAAGATGCAAACAACAAACTTTATCGTCGCGCCATAAAATACTTTTATAATATAAATTTCACTAGAACGACAAAATTGTCTCTGCCTTGAAATACACTAAGGTCTCGTTTGGTTCGCAGAATCATCGGATTGGAAAAAGAAAGTGATTATTTTTCTTTGTTTGGGTGCCAAAAGAATTGAGGAGGAAAGGAAAGTGATTTCCAATAGAAGAAAAATTAGGGGGGGAAGTGGTTTCATTCCTCCAAGCAATAAATCATTTTCCCACATTGAAGTATTCACTTTTCTTTTTAAATTTTTTGACATTTCCAAACATCGAAACCGAAAATCAATAGAAATTGTAATTTCCCAAAGGAAAGGAGATGCCAAGGAATGGATTTCTTTTTCCTTCCATTCCGCGAACCAAACGAGGCCTAAGATGTGGTTTCGAAGAGAATCATTAGTAAGGCTCATCCTCAAGACCAATTACTACATTCATAATTTTGAAACTTATTTTGTAGAATAGTAAATCTCATACCTACTCCCAATTTCTACAATTTCGATCTCATCCCACTCATAGGTGCCAAGTGTTTGACCTCCCAATTTCTAGATTCTAGATTGTAGAATAGTAACTCCCAATTTGGAGTCAAACTTTCTAGATTCTAAATTTTACGGTACTTTTTTCCATGTTAATGTTTGACCACACAATCTTTAGGACCGGGACTCAACTTTATCATTTACTATTATTCTCATACAAATCCAATCCATTCTACATTTATTTTATTTTATTTTAAAATTGTGAGTACTAAATTGTATTGAAGAGTCTCAACTACTAACAATGCTCTGAGGACCCCAACCACAAGCTTCGGATACTTGGCCTTTGTCTTTAATCTATGCTTAAATTTGGGGTAGGTGCCCCTAAACAACTATTCTCGCAGAATCATCGGGTTGGAAAAAAAAAAAAGTGATTATTTTTCTATGTTTGGGTATCAAAGAAATTGAACAGTAAAGAAAAATGATTCTCAATAGAAGTAAAATTAGAAAAGAAAGTGATTTCATTAATCCATTCAAGCAAGAAATCACTTTTTCACATTGAAATATTTACTTTCTTTCTAAAAAAAAAAATTGTATTTCCAAATATCGGGAAAAAATTTTGTGAATTTTTAGAGGAAAAAAAAGGTCAAAAAATTAAAAAAAAAAATTTCTTCCATTGCGTGAACCAAACGAGACCTTAATGGAAGCTATCCATCTTTGCTTTTTTTTCAGCATGAACACTTTATGAGGTTGGTACTCTGTTGGAAATCAATGGATGGAGACAGATCTCTAATAATACAACTGTTTTGTTATTTTTAATCTTAAAAATGAAGGATGTGTCGTGCCAGGGGCATCCACTCCACCCGAGGGGCCAAATTTAATGGACATTCACCATTATTTTTTGTTTAGATCTACTGCCATTTGAATATGGTGCCAATCAAAGAGTACTTTGTGTTTGTGCAAAGAGTTCATTTAGGATCTGCTTTGTAACGGTGTTTTCTTCGATTATGGAGTATTTTTGAATCGACCGTTTATAAAAATTTATGCTTGTTAATTTTTTTTAACCACTGGATTTGGTCGGTTCAATTATTTTTCAAAATCGGTGTAATATAATTTTGGGTGGCTTTATAGACACCCCAAATCGGTAGGTTTTGAACAATTTTATTATTTTATTCTATTTATATCCTCACCAAAAATATGTAATTGTAACTACTAATACCATTCTCTATTTAATTTTATTTATGTAAAAGACTTTTAGAACCGTTCGTTAGTAAATTACGAAGCATGGATTAGATTGCTTTAAAAGTCGCTACTTAGACCGGACCCCTCATAACTGGTACTCTAAGAACACCTCATAAACGCTACCTTTACAATCGCCAAGCAGACCCTTATGTTATATATATACATGGATTATTTAGTAATAAGGTCTTACATAATAATCGATATTAGAATTTTGGTCTCGAAATTGTCCAATGTTAAAATTTGAGTCTCAAAATCACTGTTCATTAGTCTACGCGAACAATGATTTTGAACCCCAAACCACGATGAACAATTTCGAAATTCAAATCCTAATATCCACTATTATGTGAGATTCTATTACTAAACATCCCTTTATACATCTATCAAGTAACCGCACCTACAACTAGAGAATTAACACAATTACCTTAAAAGAACCAAGCTTTGGGTGGACAACCAGCTCGAAGAAGACTCGGCTCGACTCTTTGACACAAGACTTTCACAAGTCGATCCGTATATCATATTTAGGATTTGGACATGAAACGGTAGACAATTTGATGACAGAACATAACTTTTAGAGCATCTCCAATTCTATTGTCTTGTTTGTGTTGTAAATTTTATGTGGCACGAGGCACAAGACAATATTTTTTCTATGTGACAAGATGATATTCACACAAGACAATGAGATAAAAATGTGTTCTCCAATGCAAAAGTTTGAGGAGACAATAAAATTACCTTTTTTCAATTTCCAAGACAACTTTTTCACTTCTTCTTCTTTTTATATATATATTTATTCATAATTAATGATGTGGATAAAAAGTCATTGTGAAGTACATTGTCTAGATCTAGACAACCAACTTCACATTCTTCTTGCCATGTCATTGCCATGTCAACTTCATAATTTATTTCACATTTGCATTGGAGAAGTACTTTTGAAAAAATTGTTTGTCATTCCTATGTGGCAACCATTTTTTTCAAACTCACGATAGGGTTGGAGATGCTCTTAAAGCATCTCCAACCCTATTGTGAATTTGGAAAAAATGGTTGCCACGTAGGAATGACAATTTTTTTTTAAAAAAAAAAGTACTTCTCCAATACAAATGTGAAATAAATTGTGAAGTTGACATAACAATGACATGACAAGGAAAATGTGAAGTTGGTTGTCTAGATCTAGACAATGCACTTCACAATGACTTTATATCCACATCATCAAATATATATATATATATATATATATATATATATATATATATATATATATATATATATATATATATATATAAGTGTAAAAGTTGTCTTGGAAGTTGGAAAAAAAAGTAATTTTATTGTCTTCTCAATTTTTTGTATTGGATAACACATTTTTATCTCATTGTCTTGTATGAATATCATCTTACCACATATAAAAGAAATTGTCTTGTGCCTCATGTCACATAGGAATCACAACACAAAACAAGACAATAGGGTTGGAGATGCTCTTAGTTTAATTTCGATTGTCCTTATGCTTTTGGTGACTTGTCTTCAAGATTCGAGCCGTTTGAGGTTGAAGACATAGACAAACCACGTAGGAGCTGGAGTGGACTCCCGTCACCATTTTTTTTCTTTTTTCATATGAGTCGGTCTACTCTAGTCCACTTCAACCCATCTGAACTATTTTGGTTCTGCTCTTAGTTGTAGGGATGAGCATATAACGAAAAATCGAACCGAACCGAAATATGACAAACGGTTCAGTTTTTCGGTTATCAGTTTGAAAATTTAAAATTTTAAAATAACGGTTCAATTTTCGGTTCTTAATCCGAATAACCAAACCGAACTGTCACGCCCCGATTCCGTCGAATCGATAGTCGTCCCCCGGGCGTGATGCCGTGCGAACCTAATTTGCGATCGCACAAGGCCTAGTCATAAGGTAATCCGAGACACGAGATCTAAGAGAGTACGCAGACAAATTGATACACACAGTAAGTAAAGAAAACTTGATCTTTATTGATAATGAACATCTTTTACAGACTCCGATACAAGACTCTTTGCCGCACGGGCTACAACATGACTCGATTACAAAAGAGTGCCGATGAGATAGCCGCTGCTTTAATTCTTGGAATGAAGCTTCGCAGTCGTCTGACCAGTCAAATACGACTCCTTTCTGGGTGAGGCGAGTCAGAGGCGATGCGATCTTCGCGAAGTCTTTCACGAAGCGTCGGTAGTATCCTGCTAGGCCAAGAAAACTTCGAATCTCGCTGACGGACGCTGGCCGTTTCCAATCGACAACGGCTTCAACTTTCTTTGGGTCGACCGCAATGCCTTCAGCAGAAATGATGTGTCCGAGGAATGCGACGCTGCTAAGCCAGAATTCACATTTGCTTCGCTTCGCGTATAGTTGATTTTCTCGAAGGGTCTGAAGCACGGTCCACAGATGCTCAGTGTGTTGCTGCCTATTCTTCGAGTAGACGAGTATATCGTCGATAAAGACTACTACGAACTTGTCGATGAATGGTCGGAACACCCGATTCATTAAATCCATGAAAGTAGCAGGGGCGTTCGTTAGGCCGAACGGCATTACCAGAAACTCGTAATGGCCGTATCGAGTGCGAAAGGCTGACTTCGGCACATCGTCCGGCTTGATCTTGAGTTGATGGTAACCCGAACGCAGATCTATTTTAGATAATACCGTGGCTCCTTGAAGCTGATCAAACAGATCATCTATGCGGGGCAGGGGGTATTTGTTCCGGATGGTGGCTTTATTCAGCTCGCGGTAGTCGATACAAAGACGCATAGAGCCATCCTTCTTCTTGACAAACAGCACGGGCGCTCCCTATGACGAGACGCTGGGTCGGATGAATCCCTTGTCGAGCAATTCCTGTAACTGCACCTTAAGTTCTTTAAGCTCTGCAGGGGCCATTCTGTACGGGGTCTTCGAGATCGGTCGAGTGTCGGGGAAGGTATCGATAGTGAACTCAATCTCTCGATCGGGCGGCATGCCGGGCAACTCGTCCGGAAACACATCGGGGTCTGCCACAACGTCGGTCTGACCCGCGTTTGCACCATCCAATCGCATGTCTCGAACGGAAGCTAAATAGCCTTCGTACCCGAAATGCAGCATCCGTCGAGCAGATATTACGGAGATCACCATGCAGGTCGGCGACGCCTCACCACACGAGTAGCAGAATTCAGGCACTCCAGGTATGCAAAATGTGACCTTCTTTTCAGCGCAGTCTATAGTTGCGTTGCACGGACCGAGCCAATCCATCCCCAGAATGATATCGTAGTCCTTAATATTTAGAACTATCGCATCGAGACTGACCTTTTGACCACCTATACAGATAATTCCGTCTCCGCAGACTAAATTTGCAAGTAGTAGCATGCCCGACGGTACGTTAACAGAGAGATCGAGGCCCAGTGGGGTCAAAGAAAATTTGTGCTCGGTGGCAAAGTCCGCCGATATAAAACTATGCGTGGTACCTGAATCAAACAATACACGAGCAGGTTTATTATTGAATTGCAGTATACCTGTCACGACTGTATCGGATACGAATGCCTCGTCGCGAGTCATGGCGTAGACGCGGCCCTGAGCATTAGGGCGATGGTCTTGGCCATTTTATTGTGCGGTCGGGGGAGCCCGAGGTGCTTGGCCTCGGTTCTGATGGTATTGTTGACGGTGCTGGTTTGACTTCACCGGACAGTTGCTTACGATATGGTCGGTTCGGCCGCACGCGAGGCACGCACCGCTCTTCAATCGGCACTCGCTGATCAAGTGCCCCTCCTTGGCGCAGAAAGTGCAGACCACTCGATCCTTCGTCTGGTTGCCGCCTCCATTGCCACGGTTTTGATGCTTGAGTGCGTTGTTGCCTCCCGCATTACTATGGCATTTGTTATTAAAGTGAACAGCGCCTGTAATAGTAGGAGGATACTCGGACTCTAGACGGATGGCGTGGTTGAGTGCCTCGCCCATAGTTTGGTATTCACCCACTGAAATGTGGGCGCGGATAGTGGAACGCAGACCCACTTCAAATCGTCGAGCTCGACTTGCAGTGGTAGGTAGGAAGTCCCCAGCAAACTTGGCCAGTTTGTTGAATTTTGTCACGACCCGCACCCTTATGAGGGGAACGAGCACGTAGGTACGTCCAGCCTACGCCGCAGTATCGGCGGTAGAACGCTGTATATAAGGTCTGTAAATACTACGACTAACAGTATAAAGGTACCTGTACAGTATATACACTCCGAGTGGAGGTGACATAACAATACAGTCTCAATCACAGAATAAAACTAAGGTAGATAACACAGAAGAAAACATATGATAGATGAAAAGGGAATAAGTCCAAGATCCAACACAAGCCCAGATATATATACAACATCACAGGGTCTCAAAATATAACATAGAAGCTACAGTCTGATAATGCTAGCTGGATCGCAGTCCAGTCAAACCTAGCTAAGCTACACTACTCTGGGAGTACAAAGTCTAGTGGCTCTACTATAAGGCCACGGTCCTGGACTACTCCATCTAGCTCGAGCCCATAATAGGTCGAACAGTCCGCCTCAGAGTCATCTGTAATATATCATAACGGTATCCTGTCAGGAAAATGAGCAAGTACAAGTACTAACAGCAGTTCCATGTGAATTGACAAATTCTATAAGAGACAGTATAATGAACTACAAGACAAAGATATATGAAGACTTAGGAACCGTTCGGAAGCTGAGCTACAACCCTTAAACCAAACAAGGACCGGGATTGTAACCCTTCTTCCGAGCAGAACTTAGTCTCCAATCAAGGTACAATATAAAGGCATGTAGAACATGTGAGTAACTGAATATTATAGCATGGTGAGAAAGTACTGAATGTAGAACAGAACATGATATATGATAAGATAAGTAAATATAAAATATGCCTTGAATTATTAGAGCGTTATGTGATCGACAAGGAAATCATGGTAGGGTTATCCACTTGGCCCGGCGATCCGCGGTGACCTCAACGGAAAGTCATGCCGGCCAACCTGGATAACATGGACATGGAGGTATCTGCTACACCCTACGTGAGGTGAGAGTGGCGCAAGCAAAATAGTGACATGGGGCTTTGATCACATAACCCCTAATAATTCTCCATCCCCGAGTAGTATAATGGACCTGGACATGACACGTCATGACACGGGATTCCCTAAGAGGATAGCTACTCCCTCTCAGGAATCGGTGTCTATATAAGTACAGGGAACAAGACAGGAAATGTACATATATACCAAGAAAATCCAGGAACAACATCTCATGTCATGATCCAACGTATACTAGTCCGTGAACTATCGTGACTGAAAATCGAGTAAGACACTACAACTGAATCGGATATAGCAGATATCAAGACAATGAAAACTATCAGTGAATGTACTCGCCTGCTGTCCTGAGATGTAGGGTATATCAATGCTCAGAGTGGAAATCAGAGACCTAAAGATGAGATATCGCATGTTAATTTAGGTTTAACAAAGTTAAGAATGATTCACAATGATATGAAATCTAGGTCAAACTAGGTCTCACTGAGTCACACTAAGTCTTGTCAAGTCAATCTAGGTCAAATCAAGTTATATCAAGTCAATCTAAGTCAGACCAAGTCAACCCTAGGTAATACCAGTCATCGCAAGACAAAACAAGTCAAAGCAAATCAAACGGGATCAAGAGTTAGCCTATAGTTGACTTTTGGTCAACTGGTCAACCCTGGTCAACTCTGGTCAACTCTAGGTCAACCCTAGGTCAAACTGGTCAAATGTTGACCAACAGTTGACTTTTGGTCAACTGGTCAACTCTAGTTTGGATTTGGTCAAATCTAGACAAAGTGTTGACTCGCGGTTGACTTTTGGATAAAAAGTCAACTCTGGGTCAACCGAGCCAAAATTGGTTCAAATATGACATTTGTAGGGTGTACCCAACAAGCCACCCAAGTTTCAAGTCAATCCGAATACCTGAACCCCATATTTTGAATTTCCCGATTACCCTTATCTGATTCTCACATCTCACTAAACACTCACACACACAAACTCACTCACTCATTCACTCATAACACCCATAATACCACACTTATAGGTTCTCCTATAGGTTTACTGTCACGCCCCAGAACCAGAATACTGGAGAGCGGGGGCGGGCATAGCCAGCTACGTATAACGGAATGGAATCCACACCGCTATACGGTCACGGCTGTCTAGATATGTGAGGGTTTCACTACAATCCATCAGTCTCTTAAGGTCATAAAATAGCCTATTGTCTCAATCTCAACCAACTAATAATAGTTACAAGATGTCAGACCACCAAATATACAATAGTAAGGCGTCCCATACATTATATATTCGGAATGATCATGAAGCTAGTCGTTACAAAATGTGAGGACTAGCAAGAGTTCAGTCATACATGATCAACCCCCGGGGCTTGTCAATCATGTTACAGCCCGTAGGCAAAACAGTAAGTAAGTACAATCGAGCTAACACTTGTTCGTCGGCTAAATGCCTCAAAAAATAATTTACAATATTACAGTGGGAGAACAAAAGAAACCCACTCGATGCCCTGGTTACGCCTGGTGACCACCATCGGGCTGAAAAGCAGGGAGATTCTTTGGTGCTGCTCCGGTATCTGGCCATACAAAACCAGCTGGGTCAGACCCCAGAAAGAGCAAGTGCCACAAAGGAGGCTTCACTTAAAAACTAAAACCAACAAATCATTAGCATTCAATATGTAAGAAAACAACAATGAGTAACACAGATTGAGGTTTGTGCACTACCAATGCACTTGCCCCAATCAGAGAAAATAATTAAGAGAAGCATTATTAACATAAAAGAACTGGAGAATCATGCTAAATAAAATATAGCTGGACAATATATGAAGGGAAAACGAAGGTACTATTCCGGAAGCCAGGTTACAATCCTTAAACCAAACAAGGACCGAGATTGTAACCCTTCGCCTGAACAGAACTTAGTCTCTGATCATTTATTGCTAAAGGTGACAATTATTAAGGTAAAAAGGAGAAAGTACAATAATAAAAGTGACAATGAAGAGTACAATACGCTTAGGGTGACAATAGAGTACAATCGTTATAGTAACAATCTGGAGTGACAATCATTCAATCATTCTGGTACAATCTTGTAATCAATCACTTCTAGACAATACTATACTGGACTAGACTTCATCCAAGCAATCACGGCTAATCATTGCCTACGACTTTCTACATTAACTAACTAGGGTTATCATAATCCTAGTTACTAGCAAGATGCAATGAGATGCTCCAAGTAGTCACAGGCCCTGCAGCTATCCAGGTTATCCAGGCAATCATTATAGTGACAATTTAGAGAGTTCAATCATTAGAGTGACAATAGAGTTCAATCATTAGAGTGACAATAGAGGGTGCCCCACATAACAGTGGGCTGAAAATGTGCCCTACTCGTCGGCAGACTATAAGTCCAAACATTTGCGGCCGGGATAACGGGATCGCCTGTAACTGGGAAACATCTCTTCATGACTAATGAATTAATCTAGTTATTAACCTTAGTCCATTTCAGTAGGTACTCCTGACCGTGGTACTCAGGAGTCCCCTCCTAGACATGATGCAAGACAGGACTGGATCATTTGTACAAGCACAATCGCCCACGGTGTCCAGGTTACTCATACATGTCAGGTCATGTCAGGTAGCCGTCGCAACGGCTGTTCAAGATATATCAGGTCAGGATATCATGCCAAGTGTACTTTGTCAGGAGTGCGCCACGGCGGGCCACTGTCATGTCATGTCAGTTATCATTTCAATCAAGTTCAGGACAAAAGGCGTAAGGATATAAAATGAACGTAAAATATACAATAAAGGGGTTACAAGACATGGGCAAATAATAATAAAATAATAGTACACAGGGCTATTGGAGAGCCATGTGGCTCAAGAAGATCGGTCCATGCGGCTGGATCAATGCGGGTCAGAAATCGAGCCCATGCGGCTGAATAGGGTCAGGCGCATGCGGCAAAAAGGGAAGGGCTCATGCGGTCAAAGGGATATCAGGCATATACGGCTCGGAGATCCACTCAGTCATGCGACTGAGAAAGGCAAGACATATGCGGTCAGGAGGATAGGGAACTCATGCGGCTAGCGGGGTTCAATCAAGGGTTCATGCGGCTAAATAACCGATCAAGTCCATGCGGCCCGAGTTAAGTCATATGTGGCTAAAATAATGGTCCTAAGTCATGCGGCTGGAAAATGATGGGCGCATATGCGGCTCAATTAGGAAAGAAGTCCATGCGGCCAGGAATGGGATCCAGCCTATGCGGCTGAGAGTCCCATGCGGCAGAGTCACTTGCCGCATGAATTATCATGCGGCCTGTAGTGCTCCTTGCGGTCCACTATGTAATACCTACGGCTTGTTGACTCAGTCATGAACTGAGTATTTGGTGAAACCTTTGCCGGTATCGATTGATCATGGATGAAATGCAATAAACCTTTCCAATTGATGGATTGGCTTCTATTGAAATGAATCCAAGAGTTTTGCTGAATGTTTTCTCTCGCTGCTTGGTTTTGATGAATGCGTTTTCGTGTTGGTTTTCGATGATTGATTTTCATTGTTCGCTTTCATCGCATTTCGCATTCATTTCGAATCTTGAGAGAAAGAGACGAAGTATGCTAATCAACTGTTGGTGCCAATGTAGGGCACATGAATTGTTCGTGAACGGCGCGTGAAGTCCCTCATTCTCTCTACTAAGATTCATCTCGGTGAGTTGCTTCAACCGAACAAACATTGATCTGTATGCCTAAGAAAAATGATCTCTAGTCCACTCTGTTGCCTTGCCCCAATGATCAACGATACCCCAACAAAAGATAAGAGAAGATAATTCAATCGAATCAAATGAAAGAATATGTGTGTTTTCCATAAATAAATTCATTTTATTTATTGTGTATCTGGAAAAATTACAACTGTAGGAATCCGATCTAGAAGACGATCGCTTTATCCCTTGGACTATGCGAAGAAGAAAAGCTCTCAAAATTTTGACAGAAAGTTAGATAACTATGTATCTGTACAATGAATGAGAAAAAGAACTCTATTTATAGCGTCAAAAATAACTGAAAGGATAACTGTCTTCACAGCCTGTGCCTAGTTGAAAATCACGCAGGATTTAACATACGCAAGGTTGTGAGCAGTTACTGGACGTGGCCTGTAACTGTTGGACACATGGCAATCATGCATGAGTCGTGTGCAAGTTACAGGACACGCAGACGAGAGATCAGTGGCATGGCTGCCACGTACTCCAATTTGATGAAATCCACGCAGACTTGTTGAAGACAAAATCTACGCAGACTCGGGGCAGAAAGCTTCAAAATCCACGCAAACTTGGGGCAAGAAGCTTCAGAATCCACGCAGGCTTGGGGCAAAAAAGCTTCACAATCCACGCAGACTTGGGGCAGGAAGCTTCATAATCTACGCAGATGTGGAGCAAGAAACTTCAGAATCCACGCAGGCTTGAGACAGAAAGCTCAAAATATACGCGGACTTTGGGAAGGAACATATAAGTTCACAATACATGCAGACTTGAGTCAGAAGGCTCAAAATCCATGCACGATTGAGACAGGACTGCCAGCTGTCTTGATTTGACGTGCCTCGACTGACACAAAATCTCTGACAGTGATTGCTTTTGTCAGTCGCATTAAATGACAAGAAGCTCTTTTGGTACGCCAACTTGACGAAGGCTGAGTCTTGCTGAAGAAGATTTCAAAAGTCACGCAATAGTCGGCTGTGATCTCTCGAGTTCTGTGCATACGTGGCATACGAGAAGACATTCTTCGACTGTCGTGCTGTCAGTCATAATGACCCTCTGACAAAATGATGAGCTGTCTCCCAGCATAATTTTTAAATATTGTTCTGATCAACTCAGCGTGACTTTTGGACTTGTTCTGATCAACTCAGTGTGACTTTCATTTTTAAGGCCTATAAAACCTCCTTCAAAGTTTTCGAAAGTTGAAAAGACTTCAAAATTTCGAAATACTTTGAAATCGAGATGTTTGAAATGAATTTAGTCACGCTGAGATGACTTTAAAGAGATATTTATCCCTAAATGATTGGACTGTTGGGATTCTATGCAGTTAGGATCCCGTATCAAGCTCCTAAATCGAGGCAAATCATGATGGGCCGTTTGGAATTCTTCATGAGCCTATAAATAAGCCATAGATTACTTCTTTCCTTCTTTACTTGCATTTGAAAGAGAGAACCCACAGAAGAGAACTTCATCTTCTCCGACGAACTCCTTCTTCCCCGACTTCTTCTTCTCCTTTCTCAGCCGAAATGGCTCCCAAAAAAGCTGATGCTCAGGCCAAGGGGAAAGCCCCTGCAACTTCTTCGCGTGCCACTACTGACAGACTTCCTCGACAGGAAGTCCCGCAAGCTCCTATGCATCGTAAGTGATGGAAGAACATGAACTGTTGAAGACGAGTTTGATGAAGATGAACTCCATGCTAGAATCATATGAAGATGATAAAGATTTACGACTGAATCCAAATCCTCTTGTTGTATTGACGTCATGAGACGTTGATTCTTCAATGTCAATTGGAAGTCCTAGGGTTAGGTTATTTTCCAGATGAAACAATTCTCGATTGCGAACAACAATCATTTGTTGCCGTCTAATTGGAATAGCCAATACCGCTGCAAGATTAGCTAGAGCATCAGCTTCTGTGTTACATGCTCGCCTAACATGTTCAATGAAGAATTCTTCAAACGAAGAAGCCATAGATATAGCTGATCTATGATAAGGAACCAGATCTTGATGGCGAACTTCATAAGTACCCCTTATCTGATTGACAATGAGTTTAGAGTCTCCGTACGCCTCCAAATGTCGAATATTCAGATGTTTAGCGAGTTGAAGACCAATGAGTAACGCATTGTACTCAGCTACGTTGTTTGAACACGGCTGATCAAGAGAATAAGCTCTTTGGATAGCAAGACCTTCTGGCGATACAAGAACGATTCCAACTCCAGCGACAATATCACCATTAGGACCTATCCTTGAAACTCCATAATTTTTTGGAATTGAATGAGCAGCTAGAAAATCAGCTAAAGCTTGTCCTTTGACAGATTTCTGAGGAATATAGTGCATATCATACTGAGCAAGTAAGATTCCCCAATTAGCCAATCGAGAATTCAAAACACTAGGTTTCTTCATCATGACCCGTATAGGATTGATCCTGGAAATGACATGAATAGTCTGGCCAATGATATAATGTCGTGTCTTTTGAACAGCGAACATCAAGGCTAGACATTCTTTTTCAACCGGTGAATATCGAGGTTCAGCTCCGGTCATAGTACGACTGAGATAGTAGATGGCTTGTTCATGACCATTTTTATTCTTTTGCGCGAGCAATGCACCCAATGAATGACTCATTGCTCGGGTATATAGGAGGAATGGAATTCCTGAGATGGGAGGTACCAATACTGGAGGGCTCATCAGATATTGTTTTATATCATCGAATGCTTTCTGACATTCATCATTCTAGACAAAAGAGACACCTTTCTTCATAAGTTTGTTTAATGGTCTGCAGCGTCCTGAAAGATTAGAGATGAATCTCCTGATATAAGCGATCCTTCCTTGAAATCCTCTTAGCTCTTTTAAGGTGCGTGGAGGACGCATCTCTTGGATGGCTTTGATCTTCTCGGGATCCACGTGTATACCTTTAGAGGTAATGACGAAGCCGAGAAATTTACCACTAGAGACGCCTAAGAAGGACTTAGTAGGGTTCATCTTTAATTGATGCTTACGCATTAGATCAAATATAGTCTTCAAATCTTGGATGTGATCCTCCTTTTGTCGACTTTTGACTGCAATATCATCAACGTAGCATTCGACTGTTTTCCGCAGATGTTCACGGAATATAGTGCTCATAGCTCGTTGATAAGTTGCTCCTATATTCTTGAGACCAAATGGCATAACCGTATAATAGTATGTACCAATCGGCGTTCTGAAAGAAGTGTGCTTCTCGTCATCTGGAAACATTTTAATCTGATTGTACCCAGAATACCCGTCCATGAATGACATCCGTTCAAATCCACAGGTATTATCGATCATGACATCAGTGATTGGTAGAGGGAATTCGTCTTTAGGACATGCCGCATTGAGATCGCGGAAGTCTATGCATACTCTGATCTTGCCAGTCTTTTTAAGGACAGGAACTATGTTAGCCACCCAATCGGGATGTTGTTCCTCTCTAATAAACCCGGAGGTCATGAGTTTATTGACTTCAGCTTCAATTGCATCCATAATGTATGGACGAAATCATCGCTGTTGTTGTTTGACCGGTTTAGCATTCGGCAAGATATTGAGCTTGTGAGTTACAATTTGTGGATCAAGTCCTGGCATATCTTCATAACTCCAAGCGAAGACATCGATGTAATCACGAATGAGTTTGATCATGTCTTGCTTATCAGTTTCTGAAAGACTTTCACTGATGAATATTAGTTTGGGGGATCCCTCTTCACCAACATCTATTTGAACAAGTTTATCTTCAGTTGGAGGCTCTTTTTGCTTAAATCGGAACTCCCATTGATTATCCAACCTTTGGGCCCATTGTTCTGATTCAGGTGAGATTTCAAACTCTTCTTCGTCTTCATCACTTTCTTCAGAACGGTCAATGGAGACCATGTTGGAAGACAGAATGTTGCAGTAGAAATCACCGATACTCGTATCGGAATCCCAAGAGGTAGTACTAGAAGAATCAGATCTCTTATCTTCGTCAGATTCAGGATCTTCATGAACAATATTGATAAAAGGAGTATGAGCAATATAGCCCAATCCGTATTTTGTTCTTCCATATTTCAGAGGAGGAATCCGGACAGGCATTTTTCTTCCTTTTCTACTGTTGAGGCCAGTTCTGAAGTCATAGCCCATATTTTTAATGATGTCTTTAGATTGCTGACTATAACGACGTAGTTGTAATCTTCTAGTATCATCATTCTTGTCATCATCTTCTAAATCAGAAGGATTTTGGGGTCCTTTGTAGAAGAATATTGGGATGTCTTCTGGCTTTCTGCTGGGAACTAGAAAGTATGAAGATTGTACAGGTTCTAGGGATACATCTGTATGAGCAGTCTGTACAACTCCTATGGTTATTGTGCTCGAGTCATCTAACAAATGTAAATAACTATGAACATAATTACACACATCAACATACTGCAAAGATGGAGACTTTTTATTAAATGTAAAAGTAGCAATATTTACATTGGGAGAAGGCTGAGCCTTAGAGATCTTAGCCAAGTCAATGACTAAAGGGGGAGAAGATGAACGAGAAGAAGCGTTGTTTCGATTAAGATCGATAACAAATGGCTCAGAAGAGATGAGCTCCCTTGAAGCTTGAGATGGAAGAGTAATCCGCCCTCCAACTGGAATTAGCAGAGTATCCTGTTTCACATATGAAGATGCAGAAACTGCAGTACGCCCACTGACAGGAATGATCAGTGTATCTTGAGTAGACGACTGAGGTAATGGAGAAATTCGTCCACTCACCGAAATGATGAAAGAACTTTCTCCAGAGGGTTTGGGAGATTGTTGCTGAGTAGTTCGACCTTTAACAGGAATTATTAAAGTCTCACTTTGTGAATCCTCTTTCTCCATAGCTTGTATCACCCTTGTATACTCTTCTTTGTACATTCGAGAATCATTGAAATAAGCTTCAACTCCATGAAAAGGGTTTATGTCAGCCACTTCTTTTTGTACTCTTCCATTGCTATCAATGTATTTAAAACACTGATGAAGAGTAGAAGGCACCACATTATTTTCATGAAAAAAGGGCCTCCCAAGAAGAAGATTGTAGGATCCCACGATCTCGATCACATAGAAAGTGACTTTGGATCTGAAATCACCTATTTAAAGCTTCAGATGAATCTTTTCCAAAGGCTCGCTCCTGCTTTGATTGAATCCCAAGATAGTAGTAACCGTCTTGGAAAGCTTGTGAAGAGGGATTTTTAATTCATCCAACAGGCTCTTTGGCATTATGCTTATAGCAGACCCTGGATCAATAATGATACGATCTATCTTCATCGTGTCGATATAACCAGTATAATAGAGAGGCCGATCATGTCGATTATCCTCCAATAGCATGTCATCTTGTGTAAAGGTGATATTTGGGATAATCTCCAATACACTGTTGCAATGTAAGCAAGTGGCAGGTTCTGCATCTGGCTTCTTCAATTGTGCAAGATAAGAGTCAGCTTGTAGAAGTGCTTTACTTAACGTCTCCCGAGTCTCTTTAGAAAGATATAAAAGTTCAAAGAGGGACATTCTAGCTGGAGTATTAGCAAGTTGAGCTAGAATGTCGAAATTATAAGGCTTCTGAAGCCCAAGAGGAGGGGACTTCTTGATTGGTTTATCAAACCGAGCCTGTTGTTTGCCTTTCTCAAGAGCCGTGGGCTTGGAAGGAGCAGATTCAACTGGGGTAGTTGAAGGAACAGGTACAGTGGATGATTCTTCTTCAGGAGGAACATTAGGAGCGTCTTTATCAACAGGAGGGATATCAGGAGTATCCTCAGGATTCTTGGAATAATCCTTTAGATAAGGTTTTCCTGTTCGAGTAGCACCAGCAAATGCTTCTTCCTTCTCTTTTGGCTCTGTGTCAGAGATAGATCCAAGAGAAGTCATATGACATGACTTAATCTTTCCAGCCTTCTTAGACTTTCGAGAAGTAGTCTTTTGAGGAGAAGGCGATTCAAAATCTGCCACTAGATCATGATGAATCTACATGATTTCTCCTGTTTCCAAAGTGCTTAGCACTAATCCTTCAGATTGCGGAGGAGGAATATTCACTATTTCAAGAGTTGCCTTAGGAATATGAACGATCCCACTTTCAAGGAGTTGAGGAGGGAAATCTCCGAATTGCATAGAGACGACGTTGGAGGTGACGGTCTTCTCTTTCGGAGTAAGAGAAATAGCTCCAGATTTAATCATTTCTTGGATCTTTTCTTTCAGTACATAACATGTACGAATTGTGTGATCCAACATTCGGTGGTATGGACAGTATTTGGGATGATCTGTCTTACCAGCTTCATCAGGTTTCTTGATTTCAGGTAATTGTATTTTATTACCTTTCAGCAGACATTCAAAGATACCAAGGACATCGTCATCATCGAAAGAGTATTCTTCCTTGGGGCGAGGTGCTCTTGTTTGTTGGGTTGTAGAAGTAGGAGAAATTTGAACAGTTGATGCATCTTTGCTCTGAAGATTAACTTCAAGAGTTTCTTTTCCCTTGCGAGCATTGTTTTTAGCATTATTGTTAGTACTTTGACCTGCTTCTTTGGGAGTCATCTGCACTCCTAAACCTTTGAAGGTTTCAGTACTAATTTCTGCGGCCTTGGCACTAACTATGAAAGAAGGCCAATCTTGAAATTGGGTGGATCCTGTCCACATGCTGATGATTGGCAACAAGTTTGATTTGCATGTGTCGATGGTGACAGCATCGGGAGTTCCAAGAGGCATCTTCAGAGCTTCTCTTCGAAATCGTTCAATGAAATCCTCTGTAGTTTCATTATTTTTCTGCTTGATTCTAATAAGAGCAGACATAGTCATGTCATTGAGCCCTTCATAGTCCGTTCAAGAAACATCTGTTTGAAACCGGCAAATGAGGTAATGCACCCATCTGGGAGACTTCTATACCATTCATAAGCCGTTCCCTTGAGACATCCAACAAACACCCGAGTAAGGAGGGCGTCACTTGGTTGCAATTGATCAGTCATCACTTCAAAGTGATTAATAAACTGACTTGGAGAAGTGGTTCCATCATAGAATGAGATAGTAGGAGACTTGTATTTAGGAGGATACGATACTTGCTTCCATTCTATCGGATAAGGTTGCTTGATGCCCAATCTTTGTAAACCATCCTTCTGTTTGAATGCCTCGAATTGAGTTTTGAGATTCCTCAATTCTTCATTAACAACTCCGGAAGATTGTAGAGTTGTAGCTTGTAGAGAATAGTTAGGAGGAGGAACAGCATTATAAGCACTATCCCCAGCTCCAGAGAGACTAGGATTTGGTTGAGCTGGTCCAGGAGTGTTGGATTGTACTGCTGGAGGAACTTGTACTTGACTCACACCAGTATCAATTGGTATGGCATCTGGTATAGTCTGTCGATTTTGTATCTGAGTTGCCATGAGTTCATACATCGACTTCATAGTATCAGCCATAGACTTCATTTGCTGTTCCAAAGAAGCAATCCTTTATTCTTGAGGAGTCAAGGAAGAAGAAGGTTCATCAGTATTCCTATCAACCATATAAGTCGTGACTGTACGAGGGATTATTGATAAACTGGTGGATGTTGTTTGTTCTGAATCATTGCTTTGTGCATCAAAGTCAATTATAGGAGAACTACCCCCAGTAGGAAGAGGTGGGAAGTTAGATTCTCCAAGGAATTCAGAATCATCTTCAGAAATCAAAGTTCTCTGACTAGAGGCCAGGACTCTTGCTCTTGTGCCTCTATATACTCCATCTGGACTATCATCTCTACCCCCAGTATTCCGAGAGGTCATGTTGACTGAAGCAAACAAAGGCTCATCTTCATCAGACATAGGTTCACACTGAATCCGATTGAAGACAGATTGTCATTTTGTTTGACATCTGTATTGCATTGTGACTCTCGGCTGGAAATCACATTCATGATCAACATAGTCCTGAACCATTGATTGACATCTGTATTAAATTATGACTCTTGGCTGGAAGTCACATTCAGCATGATCCATTGTCATAGAATTATTCCTTCTCTTCTGTTGAAGGTGTTCCCGTAGATCTATCTGTGAAGATTGAGGTAGATCAGAGAACACTCCTTGTATATTTTTAGGAGTATATTTCCGGTTCTTGGGTATTGATGGCTCTTGATTATATAGGGAGTGATTAATATGAGCCACATAATTTCTAGCATACTCTGCATCCGGATCTTTTATCTTCATTTCCGATTGATGCGGTTTCTTAACACCAGAAGTACTTCCCAAACGGATTTGATTAAGTTTTACTCTTAGATCAGTTGGAGGTAACACATTGGTTTTGGAAACTTGGAGTTTTCCTTCCATTGATCTAGATATTTGCAGAGAAGGAAGAGTTGAACCACCCCCTTGATTAGGAGTTGGTAACAGACCTTTTTTAGACAAATTCTATGCCCAATTCGAAGAAGTCGTAGAAGAAGACATTAAAGAATGTTTCTTCTTAGACTTATTCAATTTTTGAGACATAGAATGTCCAGAAGGAAGAGTAGTCAAAAGACTATCTCCTTTTCTTTGACTAACAAAATTGTCAGTCAAAGCTGTTCCCGAAGTAAAAACTACAGGAACAGAAGAAACAACTAAAGAGTTATCTCTTTTCGAAGGGACTTTGTGTGGAAGACCACCCCCAGTTCTAGTAGAACTTGGCACAGAAGAAGAGATAGCTAAAGAGTTATTCTTCTTAGATGAAATACACGCTGAAACAGACTTGGTTAAAGAACCAGTACTGTCAGCGTGACTTTTAATTTCAGAAATACATGCTGGAACAGATTTGGCTAAGGAGCCAGTACTGTCAGCGTGATTTTTGAATTTGGAAATACACGCTGGAACAGATTTGGCTAAGGAGCCAGTGCTGTCAGCGTGATTTTTGAATGTGAGATTGCACGCTGGAACAGATTTGGCTAAGGAGCCAATACTGTCAGCGTGACTTTTAGAATTAAATTTGTACGCTGGAACAGATTTGGCTAAGGAGCCAGTACTGTCAGCGTGACCTTTGATTGCTGTCATCTTCGAGTGCACAAGAGTGTGCGTGCTTGCAGTAGAGTTCTTGCCAGTATTAGGAGTAGACACTGTGGCAGAGACTTCACCATTGGCCGCCAACTGATTGTTAGGGACATAGACAGAGTGTCCCTTCGACTTGGCAGTGATGATGGAGGCTGAAGTGGGCTTGCCACTCTTAGCCCGCTGCATTTCTTCATAGGCGAATTGATCGAATTGGATCGTCATCACCTTCTTCGTCGAGCCGACTGACGAAGTGTCGCATTGAGTTGTTGCCATCTCAGAAGAGGAGATGGTTTCCCCAGCAGAGTCGCCAATTTGTTTTCCATAAATAAATTCACTTTATTTATTGTGTATCTTGGAAAATTACAACTGTAGGAATCCGATCTAGAAGACGATCGCTTTATCCCTTGGACTATGCGAAGAAGAAAAGCTCTCAAAATTTTGACAGTAAGTTAGATAACTATGTAGCTGTACAATGAATGAGAAAAAGAACTCTATTTATAGAGTCAAAAATAACTGAAAGGATAACTGTCTTCACAGCCTGTGCCTAGTTGAAAATTACGCAGGATTTAACATACGCAAGGTTGTGAGCAGTTACTGGACGTGGCCTGTAACTGTTGGACACATGGCAATCATGCATGAGTCGTATGCAAGTTACAGGACACGCAGGCGAGAGATCAGTGGCATGGCTGCCACGTACTCCAATTTGATGAAATCTACGCAGACTTGTTGAAGACAAAATCCACGCAGACTCGGGGCAGAAAGCTTCAAAATTCACGCAAACTTGGGGCAAGAAGCTTCAGAATCCACGCAGGCTTGGGGCAAAAAAGCTTCACAATCCACGCAGACTTGGGGCAGGAAGCTTCACAATCCACGCAGATGTGGAGTAAGAAACTTCAGAATCCACGCAGGCTTGAGACAGAAAGCTCAAAATATATGCAGACTTTGGGAAGGAACATATAAGTTCATAATACACGCAGACTTGAGTCAGAAGGCTCAAAATCCACGCACGATTGAGGCAGGACTGCCAGCTGTCTTGATTTGACGTGCCTCGACTGACACAAAATCTCTGACAGTGATTGCTTTTGTCAGTCGCATTAAATGACAGGAAGCTCTTTTGGTACGCCAACTTGACGAAGGCTGAGTCTTGCTGAAGAAGATTTCAAAAGTCACGCAATAGTCGGCTGTGATCTCTCGAGTTCTGTGCATACGTGGCATACGAGAAGATATTCTTCGACTGTCGTGCTGTCAGTCATAATGACCCTCTGACAAAATGATGAGCTGTCTTCCAGCGTAATTTTTAAATATTGTCCTGATCAACTCAGCGTGACTTTTGGACTTGTTCTGATCAACTCAGTGTGACTTTCATTTTTAAGGCCTACAGTGTGTTGCTACTCTATCTGCTCGATAAGAATGATCATCTGCTTGTCACTAGTATGCTTGAAAATGTAGACATGTACAGACAAACTTGTACGTGTTGAGATGAACCTGAAGGCACGAATCAAACGTGTCGTATATCTGTGCATGAGTTCAAATGTGTCTCATCTGATAGAACGGCTAGAGCATGCATTTGGTCTCGGACAACTTGTATACAAGGAAACATTTGTCTCTCGGGTGGTATCTGGGGGCACCTGGAACCACTTGGCCTAGGAGAGATTAGGGCCTCCATGTGAAAATGGGAGTCGATCTGAGTCCTTAGCGACGAGCTGAACCAAAGAGTCACAACGGCTAATCATGGGGATAACCCATGGACCAACATGTAGAATAGTCCACCTGCATGACCCGAATGACAACTTCAATATCTACAAGAATGAAACATGAATTACTCATTATGCAAATTGTGCTAACGTGGTTTTGTGCAGGGATGACTGTCGGCGAGGGTAAGTTGCTATGAATTATATTCTAATGTCATGTTCTAATGAATTGTTAAAAAGAACCTAGACAAGTAGAAAGATCACTAGTAAATGTTAGCTCAACATATTGATTTAGTGCAGAGATTTGCGAGTTTGGCCAAAAGCCGCTCGCCAGTACATGATGTGTGCTGACCCACGTTGTGGACATCCTTTTCAGAAAGCAAAAGGAGACAGGAGGATATCAAGTGAGGTACCGAAGCTCGTCTAGCCCAGTAGAGCTCGTGGATCGCCTCGAAGTTTACTTTTCATTCTAGTCCAGTTTCAAGTTTCTTTTACTTCAGAAGGTGTCTTTCAATTCCAGCTTATAATAAAGGATATGATGTATGGGCATTGTGGCTAATTTCAAAAGAGCGTTTCAAAGAGAATCATGTAGCCAAATTATAAGGCAAATCTGAGTTCGCAAAGCTTTGTACTTGTATTCCAATCAAGCTATCAATAAAATGAGTATTTCTATTTCAAATCTCTGTGTCCAATATTTGGTTTTCTGCAATGAATGGGTGCGTGCGTGTGTTTTGCTTAACTAGTGGGTGCGTGCGTGTGTTTTTGCTTGACTAGTTGTTTTTGTGCATGTACATGGCCTTGTGCAAGCGCAACTTAGGCTTGCACGGCATCACGCCTTAGCGAGGACGATCGATCCCGCAGGGATCCAGGCAAGACGGACGACCCTAGTGGGATCGGGGCGTGACAAAGTGGTATCAGAGCACAGTTTTACGTCCTTGGCCTCTTGCAAATATCATTTTCGAAAAGTATATATAAAGTACTTTGACGGCTTTCAAAAGTGTCCCAATTTTGAGTTATGAAAACCAATGCCCCATACAATAAGTCCATAATATTTTATGAGACTGACAGAAGTTATACTCTTTTTGTAGAGAAATGGCCCCTCCTCGCCCATCTTCCTCAATGGATCCTGTAGAACGGATCATGACATTGTTGGAACTGCAGAGGCAGGACAATGAGGAACGTAATCAGATACATCAGGCCCGAATAGAGGCCCAACAAAAACAGTTGGATGCCTTGACCCAGCTTATCACGGCGTTTGCGGCAAATCGAGATACCACCGCAGCGACAAAACCAACGGGAACGCCCGAGATCGAGCCCGTAGAGCGTGATGAGCCCCAGCCAGCGCAAAGGCACACTTCCTTTAGGCCAAAGGACTTCTTAGACGCGAAACCTCCAGAATTTGAAGGCAGGACATCACCCGACAAGGTGATGGACTGGATTGATAAAATGGAGAGTCTGTTCGCGTTCATAGGAGTTCCGAGTAACAAAAAGGTAGTTTGTGCCGTTATGCTTCTACGGCTGCGGGCGAAGGATTGGTGGAAAGCAAAGAAGTCGGCGCTTCTGGCAACGGCTAGGAATGGGAAGATCTCATGGGCCTTGTTCAAAAAGGCATTTCTGGATCAATATCTGCCTCCAGCCATGAGCAAGAAGATGGAGGATGACTTCATCACACTGGAACAGGGGAATATGTCCGTGGAGGACTATGAGTCTGAATTTGCTAAACTGACAAATTTTGCCGCTGCTATGCTCCCCACGGAACAGTCTCGCATAAATCGATTCGTTGGAGGTCTGAATGAAGACATCCAGTTAAGTGTGCTGAATCGAGAATGCGGGTCCTATTCTCAAGCCTTTGAGGCGGCGTTACAGGTGGAACAGTTCCAACAGAAGAAGGCGTCCAATAAAGCACAGAACAGTCGGAATCAGCCCGCCAAGAGATATCATGACGGAGAGAAAAAGACTGATGGGGAACAAAACAACAAGCCTGTATGCGGCTTCTGCGGTCGACGAGGGCATGTCAAAGAAGACTGCCGCTATGTGAATGGCCAGAGTTGCAGTCACTGTGGTAAGAGTGGGCACATCAAGGAGGACTGTCGTGCCGCTAACCACGCTTGTTTTCGTTGTGGCCAACAGGGCCACTCAGTCAAATATTGCCCGAAAAAGAATAGAACGGATCAGAACAGAGATGACACTGAAGAGCGTGGGCAGCTGCCAGGCCCACCGTCGCTTCGAGACCAACCGCACAACCAGCCGCAGCGGACTAATGCGCGCGTCTATAATCTCTCCACGTTGCTTGATCCAGAATGCAACACAAGTGGAGGTGAGTTTGTATCTTAAGTTTTGAGGACAAAACTTTTTCTCGGTGGGTTATTATGTAGTGCCCCGCTCCTTGCGGTCCACTATGTAATACCTACGACTTGTTGACTCAGTCATGAACTGAGTATTTGGTGAAACCTTTGCCGGTATCGATTGATCACGGATGAAATACAATGAACCTTTCCAATTGATGGATTGGCTTCTATTGAAATGAATCCAAGAGTTTTGCTGAATGTTTTCTCTCGCTGCTTGGTTTTGATGAATGCGTTTTCGTGTTGGTTTTCGATGATTGGTTTTTATTGTTCGCTTTCATCGTATTTCGCATTCATTCCGAATCTTGAGAGAAAGAGACGAAGTATGCTAATCAACTGTTGGTGCCAATGTAGGGCGTGTGAATTGTTCATAAACGGCGCGTGAAGTCCCTCCTTCTCTCTACTAAGATTCATCTCGGTGAGTTGCTTCAACCGAACAAACATTGATCTGTACGCCTAAAAAAAATGATCTCTAGTCCACTCTGTTGCCTTGTCCCAATGATCAACGATACCCCAACAAAAGATAAGAGAAGATAATTCAATCGAATCAAATGAAAGAATATGTGTTGCTACTCTATCTGCTCGATAAGAATGATCATCTGCTTGTCACTAGTATGCTTGAAAATGTAGACATGTACAGACGAACTTGTACGTGTTGAGATGAACCTGAAGGCACGAATCAAACGTGTCGTATATCTGTGCATGAGTTCAAATGTGTCTCATCTGATAGAACGGCTAGAGCATGCATTTGGTCTCGGACAACTTGTATACAAGGAAACATTTGTCTCTCGGGTGGTATCTGGGGGCACCTGGAACCACTCGGCCTAGGAGAGATTAGGGCCTCCATGTGAAAATGGGAGTCGATCTGAGTCCTTAGCGACGAGCTGAACCAAAGAGTCACAGCGGCTAATCATGGGGATAACCCATGGACCAACATGTAGAATAGTCCACCTGCATGACCCGAATGAAAACTTCAATATCTGCAAGAATGAAACATGAATTACTCATTATGCAAGTTGTGCTAACGTGGTTTTGTGCAGGGATGACTGTCGGCGAGGGTAAGTTGCTATGAATTATATTCTAATGTCATGTTCTAATGAATTGTTAAAAAGAACCTAGACAAGTAGAAAGATCACTAGTAAATGTTAGCTCAACATATTAATTTAGTGCAGAGATTTGCGAGTTCGGCCAAAAGTTGCTCGCCAGTACATGATGTGTGCTGACCCACGTTGTGGGCATCCTTTTCAGAAAGCAAAAGGAGACAGGGGGATATTAAGTGAGGTACCGAAGCTCGTCTAGCCCAGCAGAGCTCGTGGATCGCCTCGAAGTTTACTTTTCATTCCAGTCCAGTTTCAAGTTTCTTTTCCTTCAGAAGGTGTCTTTCAATTCCAGCTTGTAATAAAGGATATGATGTATGGGCATTGTGGCTAGTTTCAAAAGAGCGTTTCAAAGAGAATCATGTAGCCAAATTATAAGGCAAATCTGAGTTCGCAAAGCTTTGTACTTGTATTCCAATCAAGCTATCAATAAAATGAGTATTTCTATTTCAAATCTCTGTGTCCAATATTTGGTTTTCTGCAATAAATGGGTGCGTGCGTGTGTTTTGCTTAACTAGTGGGTGCGTGCGTGTGTTTTTGCTTGACTAGTTGTTTTTGTACATGTACATGACCTTGTGCAAGCGCAACTTAGGCTTGCACGGCATCACGCCTTAGCGAGGACGATCGATCCTGCAGGGATCCAGGCAAGACGGACGACCCTAGCGGGATCGGGGCGTGACACGGCCAAGTCAAGCCCATGCGGCCAGAACTGTCGTATGAAGGCTCATGCGGCTCGGAATCACTTGCCGCATGAAGTATTCATGCGGTCAAGTCTAGCACTGTTCTTCTTCTCCAAGCTTCCGAGAAGAAGAAGAACGCCAAGAATCCATGCTTCCAAGCTCCATGAAACCTTCATCCGGAGTCCAAATCCGAACTTCCATAGGTCAAAATGGGGTATAACGAGATTCTCTACAACATGGAACCATCAAAACTTAATAAAAACAAGAATAAATAGATCAAAACCCAAAAAATCCAAAAATAGCATAAACTTAGATCTACAAGAATCTAGCCATAGAAAGTGAAAATGCCAAGTACTAAAGTAAGTTAAAATGCTGTAAGGAAGAGAATGAAGCAATAAAATTGGAGTTCCTTTATGAAGCAAGTTGTACTTGCCTAGGCCTCTTTCTCTCCCTCTCGCTGGTAGGTGAGGAGTAAATGAGGAAGAAAAAGATGATTAATGAAGAGAGAGAAAGGAGAAGGAGTTAATAAAGGGGGATGGTGGTGGTAGGTAGGGGTTCACCCCTATGGTTCATAATGAACCAAGCAAACCAAACCAAGCCGAACCAACCCAGGAATAAACCAAGCCAAGATAAACCAAGGTGAATCAAGTCAAGGCCAATAAACTCTCACTCTTTAGCAATTTAAACCAAATGAATCATGAAATAAACCAAGCTTCACTAATCCAATGAACCATTAAAACCAATTAAACTATCAATGACAATAAAACCAAGCCAAGGCAAAATAAACCAAGATAACTAATCATGACTAATAAATTATGGGTCCAAAACACGTATACGTACACTAAATACGTATCACGAATTTGGGACATTACATTCACACACATACTCACACCTATAGGCTATTGGCTACATATATAGGCTCACACACACACACACTAGGCTCACACACACACACACATAGGCATATATATAGGACTGTTTTGGGACTGATTTGAGGGTGATTTGGGGACAGGTTTAGGAGCAATTAAGGACTGAAATTTGGGACAGGAAATAGGCTAAACAAGGGCTGGTATGGGGCAGCTTCATGGCTGATATGGGGGTGCCAATGGCTGTCCAATTAGGACAGCAAAAGGCTGAATTTAGGACTGGTTTGGGACTGCTAAGATGGTAGTTTGGGGCTGCCATTTGGGCTGAAACAAAGGACTGTTTGGGGCTGAGTTTAAGGGTGGTTTGGGACAGCCTAAAGGCTATTTAAGGGTGCTTATATAGGCTGCTATGGGGGACAGGTTAAGGGCTGAAATTGGTGGTTTGTAGGGCTGAATTTAGAGCTAAAATGGGACTGTTAAGGACAGCTATCGGGGCTAGTTTGGGGCTGAAATTATGGACAGGTTTGGGACTGCCTATGGGGGCTAATTTTGGGCTGTGTAAGGGTGGGTTTTGAGGCTGTTTAGGGGGTATTTTAGGACTGGTTTTGGGCAGCTATGGGGTGAACCATGGCTGCCAACAGCATCTAGTTCCCCCTATCACCACTCTCTAAACTCTCACTCTCTCTAACATAAACACAAACACACACTTACAAATTCTAATCCACAACCCCATCTCTCAATCCCCCTATCACTCTCAATCTCAAATTCCCCACACACACAATATCAACTCTACCACCACTCACACATACATATATACACATATGGATACACACACACACACATATATATATATATATATATATATATATATATATATATATATATATGAACACACACACATATATATATATGAACACACTCACACACACACTAAATATGAATATTACACTCCACAACACTAACACAAATATGAATTAGAATGCCTAAATCACTTAGATACAAAATCTAATTATTCTAGGAGTGTCCAAAATTGGGAGAAACTCAAGGACACAATCACAAACTCTAACTTCTCCTAGGACACTCTAAACGGACTCAAACTTGACACGAATAGGGACACGAACACGGGGATCAATCCTACGGGGTCCAATCTAAATATTATGATGAAAAGAATAAGTTAGAGAATAGGTTGTACCTATCGGAAGATGGATTCCCAATGGAAAATTCCTCCGACACGGCTCCGACACAAGGAATTGTTTAGGACACACCCACTTCACTTCTTGCTCCCCAAAGCTTGGAGAATCACTACTTGGGATAGAGGAAGAGTTCTATGGAAGAATATTGGAGAAAAAGGAATTATTTAGAGATGATTTTTAGGGAAAACCTATTCTAACTTTTGAGAAAAGCTTGGAGAAGAAGAAGAAGAAGAAAATTGTGATATTTTGAAGTGGAGAAGAAGAAATAAATGGGGAGAGGGTGGCTGGTCATAATGGGAAGGGTTGGGGTACTTGAAATTACAAGTTTGTCCCTCCCTTAACTTCTATGCTAAGTTAAGTCCAAATTTGGTTTTGTGGGTTAGCTAAAATTAAATAAAAATCAAAATTAAGCTTAAATACTCATGTGGGATTAGTCCAAACTCCTAAACCTAAAAGTTAAGTTTGGGTGGGCCATGGCTAATTAACATGCTAATCACAACTCAAGTCAAAATTTCCCGGAGTCCCGAATTAACTCGGAATGCGATAAAATTCGAACCCGACTCCTATAATCATTAAATATTAATATTCATGAAATAAAATTCCTAAAAATATTATAAAATAGAAAATTACCATTTTACCCCTAATTTGGAAAAGTTAGGGTGACAAATTTGGCCGCATATTGTCGTACAGTCATATTGCCTTGCCTTAACTGCATAAACTCATCTTCTTTTTTCTGTCGCACGGCTGCAGAAAGATATTCAGTCTCGAACGCCTTTTTGAATGTCGTCCATGAGATCGCCGCTGTCTCGTCTTTACGTCGAATAGCCTGCTTCTGTACAGCCCACCAATCGTGCGCGTTCATTCGAAGTAGAAGTTGAGCACACGTGACTTTCTTTGAGTCTTCGACACCCAGAAGCTCGAACTTATCTTCCAGCTCCTCCAGCCAGTCGATCACCACCGAGGGATCTTCTGTACCGTTGAAGGAAGTACGACAGCTTTTAGTGAATTTTGACACATCGAAGTTAGAACTTCTCGGTGCCGCAGTTGAGAGCACGGGCGCCTCTGGTTCAGCTTCGTTAGATCGAACCGCAGGCTGGGTCACGACAGGTGTCATCATTGAGTTGTTGTTGTTGCCGACGACCGACTGTACGATCTGCTGGAGGGTATTCAGCTGCTGCTGCTGCAGCTTGAATGAGCCTCGAACCGATTCTCAAATTGAGTCTGACGAGCCTCTGCTTGCTGACGATGGAGCTCGTTTTGACGTTGCTGCATTTCAAGCATCTGCAGCATACGTTGTATCGGGTCGCCGGAAGGTCCGACTACGGTAGGCGTCATTCCCGTTGGGTTGACGGAATGCTCGGGTCTAGAAGCACTCGAGCCGCTGGAAGCGCTCGTCTCGTCTTCCGCCTGAGCTCCCGTAACTGCAAGAAAAAGGAAAGGCAACTCTCGTTAGTTTCAGAAAATGTCCTGGGTTCAGCGTATGGAACAACTCTTCTCATCGACACGAGGATAACGGTTGGAGACTAGAACTCGACACTGGAGGCCAAGGACGTAAAGTCGTGCTTTGATACCATTATGTCACGCCCCGATTCCGTCGAATCGATAGTCGTCCCCCGGGCGTGATGCCGTGCGAACCTAATTTGCGATCGCACAAGGTCTAGTCATAAGGTAATCCGAGACACGAGATCTAAGAGAGTCCGCAGACAAATTGATACACACAGTAAGTAAAAGAAACTTGATCTTTATTGATAATGAACATCTTTTACAGACTCCGATACAAGACTCTTTGCCGCACGGGCTACAACATGACTCGATTACAAAAGAGTGCCGATGAGATAGCCGTTCCATACATTACACACGTCCCTCAATATACACAAGTACTCTATTGACCTGGATGGGAGGGACGCTGAGTCATTTTCCTTGGACTGTCGAGAGCCTTCAAAAGTGGAGTCGCAGAGTAAGTCTTCGACGCACGGCCGAAGCTTCAAAAGTTACGAACGTCGTCGAGCTAGTTGGCGCGTCCTTCCTGGTTCGTTGGACCTGCAAAGAGCGAGGATCAGCACAAAACACATGTACTGGCGAATGGCTAATTAAATCCAAGCTCTGCATTTGATTCAAGAAATTTCGTAAACATGTTAGCTAGCAATTTCAATGATCTTTCTAACCATCCTGTTCGATTTGCATGTTAACATGTTTTGAGGCAAGCATATGAAATTGTATAACATTGAGCAACTATCATATTCATCCCGTGCCACGTGCATTTGTTAAGCAGTAAGAAAGGTGTGAAGGCCACTGGCAATTTCAAGCCATCGCGGACATATAGCTGAGTTAGACGGTGACCCTTTCGCGTCGGGTAGCGAACCCTGTACGAAAGTTCCCGCATAACTCGTACCGATGAAAGGCTGGCACTTGCTATACACTCGTTCCTCCCGGGCCGAATCGGTTCCTTGGCCTAGGTAACCGTTCGAGGAAACTATACCTTGTCGACAAGTTGTCTAATGACCGTTTTCTTTGGAACTTAGTTGATTTACTCATTTATCCGTATCGTTGCGATAAGCGTTAATTGATTCAGTCATTGGTTTGGCATAGACCAAGTATAATTGCATAGGGAAGCACGTTTTTCATTTCCAAAACTGGCAGTTCGTTAACAAGTGTTTCGTGAAGTATCGTGCCACAATTTCATTGATTCTACACTATTATGACAAACATTTATTTTACTTCATATATTGAGTTTTGAAGTAGAGGGACGGGACGAAGGAGGTCAGCCACTCGCCTTAGCCTTGCTTCCAGTGAGCGACCGGTTGGCTGCGCTGACGTCGCCTACGCGATCACCTGTAATCGCATAAGCAACTGATTAGAACACTGTATAATTCAAGGAAATTCGATATGAACGCGAAGCTCGAAAACGCAAATTACGAAAACTCATTCGGAAAACATTCACGAAAAGCGCATTCACGAAAACCAAAGCCAAGCTAAATCAAGTGCGGCATGAAAAATCAGAGCAACGGGAGGTCTCTCCCGACTCAGCCGCAGAGCCAATCCTCGAGGCACAACCCGCTGAATATGGGACTTGGTTCAGAAGAAGCCATTCCATAACGTGGAATGGATCTTAATTCAACCGTTCCCGTTCGATCGACTCGGCCGATTCCGACCTATCGGTCCTGACCGAATCGATAGCGACAGTGTTCCTTTCTGGCACACCCCGTGGACGGAGACGGGGCACGAAGTAGGGACGGGGTACTACACGAACCGAAAACCGATTTAGCACTCTCGCTCTACCATCAATCTATATATACTAATATTTTTTACTATATATAATATACTAATATTTTTAACCCCTACCGTCAATCTACATATACTAATATGTTTTAACCCCTAACTTAGCACACTTTCTTCTCTTATTTTTCGTCGGTACTTCTTTGAGCACTCTCTCTCTACCCTAAATCTATATATAATAATATTTTTTACTATATATAATATAATAATTCATAAATACAATAATTTTTTTAGATTGTTATTTAAATACGTTCATTTTGTTAAAAAAAATTGGAGGGCCGATACATTGGTCCGGTCCATGAAATCCAACCGACCGAAAACTGAACCGAGTTTCGGCTCGATTTTTATAAAAACAGTTCGATTTTCGGTTTTGAAAAATACACTTATTTATGTTTTCATATATTCGATTCGGTTTGAACCGAACGGACCCGTCACTCACCCCTACTTAGTTAAATAGTTGTGAGCTGCTCGCAATCAAAATGAGCTCGAGTTTGAACATGTTCTTTCAAGTTCGAGCGAGGACCAACCCTAAACGAGCCTTAGATTGCAGCCATAAATGGCAGAAGAATCTCAATATGTTCTCCATCATGGGGCTAATGATCCAAGCTCTTTTGTGGTGCATTTTTGAGTAGTAGTAGCAATTGAGTAAAACTTTGATACACAAGGGTGTTAACTCCTCTCCCGTTCACACTAGAACTGGAGGGAGTTCGATCATGGGAAGCCATGGCTTCCTCTGCAAAAGCTTCTCGTAACAGAATCAAGAACTTCAAGGAAGAAGAAGAAGAAAAAAATAAGGAGATAAGTTACTAAATTCCAGTCTGATTATTATTGCAGTCAATTCTTCCTTTTATAGTCAGAATACAATTACAATTGCAATTACTGCTGAGTCATCTAACTAACTGCTGACTCATCTTAACTGTCTTTGCTGACAGGAAGATGGCAGCTGGCAAATGGCAGTTGGTTGAGCTGGATGAAGGCAGTTGGTAGTTAGTTCCTCCTGGTAGCTGGCCTTCATCTCTGGCACCAGCTTGGTCTTCCCCCTGCTGCAACATTTTATGATGTGGGAGCTTATCAATACCTCCCCCTCATTTGGACCTTGCCTCAAGGTCAAAGTGTAGAAAAGATTTGACAAAATCCTCATAAGTAACCCAAGTATTGTTGTCAGTATCCTTCCACTGGATCAAGAGTTCAACTGCTGCTCTATTTCCCTTCTTAACCAGCCTTCTCTCTAACACCCAATCTGGCTTATCAATGGCTTCTTCAGCTGAATTGGGAAGTCCTGTTTGGACTTCTAATCTCTGACTGATATGTTTCTTCAGTTGTGAGACATGAAAAACTGGGTGTATCATAGCATCTGATGGTAGGTCAAGCTTATAAGCTACTGTCCCAATTTTCTGCAGCACTTTGAATGGACCATAGTACTTAGGAGATAGCTTCTGAGGTCTCCTCTGTCCCACAGAAACCTGCCTGTAAGGCTGCAACTTCAAATAGACCCAGTCCCCTTCTTCAAAGCTCCTGTCAGTTCTATGTAGGTCTGCAAATTTTTTCATTCTGTCCTATGCCAGTATCAGGTTGTCCTTCAGTATTTGTAGTGCGTGGTCTCGGCTGGTCAATGCTTGAGCCACCTCCCTGTCCTGCACTTCCTCTGGAACATATGTGAGTATATTTGGGGGGGGGGGGGTCTCTCATACAAAACCTCAAAAGGAGTGGTTTTGGTTGCTGTATGCCAGTTGGTGTTAAACCAAAACTCTGCCCAAGGCAAGAGTTTAGCCCACTCCTTGGGTTTATGGTTACAAAAACACCTCAAATATCCCTCCACACATCTATTGGTCACCTCTGTTTGTCCATCAGATTGTGGGTGATAAGCAGTGGTGTACTTCAACTGTGCCCCTTGTAATTTGAAAAATTCTTTCCAAAAATGACTTGTGAAAATAGGATTCCTGTCACTCACCACAGACCTAGGCATCCCATGTAGTTTAAACACTCCTTCCACAAAGGTTTGTGCCACTGTAGCTGCAGTATAGGGGTGCTTTAAAGCAAACAAATGTATGTACTTTGATAGCCTATCAACCACCACCATGATAGTGGACTTGTGATGACTGATTGGTAAGCCTTCTATGAAGTCCATTGAAATGTCCTCCCATACTCTTTCAGGAATAGGCAAAGGGCTTAACATGCCTGCAGGTGATGTAGTTTCATGTTTATTTTGTTGACAAACCTCACAAGATTGTACATATGTTCTTACATCCTTCTTCATTCCTCTCCAATAGCACCCCCTCTTCAGCCTTTGCAGGGTCTTCAATATTCCAGAATGGCCTCCTTCCAAGTTATCATGGTGTTCTTTGAGTAATGTGAGTACAAATTCAGATTGGGGGTCTACTAATAACCTGTGTTTGTAATACAGCAACCCTTGCTTGCAAGCATATTTAGTGTGATCTAACTGACCACTCCCCCACTGATTGATTAAGTTCTGATAGTAGACTGATTGGGCCATCTGTGTTTTAAAGTTTTGAATCCAATCTGCAGACACCAGAGTGATTGCAGTAATTTGCACAGTTCCCCTTCTAGAGAGACTGTCTGCTGCAGTGTTATCTCTCCCTTTCTTGTACTCAACTCTGAAATTGTAACCATGTAACTTCCTGACCCACTTATATTAAGCTTCTGTATGCACCTTCTGCTCAAGCATGTATTTTAATGACTTGTGATCAGTCCTAATTAAGAAGACTCTTCCCCAAAGGTACTGATTCCACTTCTTGACTGCCAATAGTATGGCCAACATTTCCTTCTCATAAGTTGATAAGTCTCTGGCCCTTCCTTTCAGTCCTTGACTTAAGAAGGCTATAGGCTTCCCTTCTTGCATTAACACTGCCCCAATCCCCTCCCCAGAGGCATCACATTCTAACACAAACTCCTTTTGGAAATCTGGCATTCTCAAGACTGGGGGTTGTGTCAGGACAACTTTCAACTTTTCAAAAGCTTCTTGGGCTTGATCACTCCAGTGAAAGGCATCTTTCTTTAACAGGTTGGTTAGAGGATTAGCTATCATGCCATACCCCCTGATGAACCTTCTATAATAACCTGTTAACTCCAAGAATCCTCTTAATTCCTTAATAGTGTGAGGAATAGGCCACTGCAGCACTGCCTGAATTTTGTCATTGTCAACTTCCACCCCCTTTGCAGATATTATGTGCCCCAAGTATTTCACCTGTCCTTGTGCAAAAGAACATTTGCTCCTCTTGACTTTTAATTGATTATCTGCTAACTTCTGGAAAACCAATCTCAGGTGCTCCTGATGTTCCTATAGTGACTTACTGTACACTAGTATATCATCAAAAAAAACCAACACAAACTTCCTTAAGAACATTCTAAACACATCATTCATCATGGATTGGAAGGTTGAAGGGGCATTGGTAAGGCCAAAAGGCATTACTAAGAATTCATAGTGGCCTTCATGTGTTCTAAAGGCAGTCTTGTGCACATTTTCATCCTTCATTCTGACCTGGTGGTATCCAGACCTTAGATCCAACTTGGTGAAAACAGTTGCCCCATGCAATTCATCAAACAGTTCATCAATGAAAGGAATTAGAAATTTATCCTTAACAGTATTTTGGTTTAAAGATCTATAGTCAATACACATTCTCCAACTTCTATCTCCTTTTTTAACTAATATGACTGGTGAAGAATAGCAACTATTACTTGGTCTAATAATACCTGTCTGCAGCATCTCTCTGACTTGCTTTTTAATTTTATTTTTGTGTGTATAAGGATGTCTGTAAGGTCTGTTGCACACAGGTGAAGCCCCAGGTAGGAGTGGTACTTGATGGTCATAGCTTCTTTTAGGAGGGAGGTCCTTTGGTTCTTCAAACAACTCCATATATTCTTGCAGTAAGGTATCTATCTCAGTGTTATGTTCTGGGTCTTCAACTGCATTTCCAGTTTCAGCAGCCACTTGGGTACAGAGCTGTATCACAAATACTTGTCCCCCTTGTCTGAGATCCTTGTTAACAGGTTCTGCCCACTGATGGCTATCATTCCTGATCCCTTTAAACTGTTGTACCTCTCCTTTGACAGTGAACTTCATGGATAAGTCTTGAAAGTTCCAGATTATATCCCCAATGTGCTCAACCAGTTTGCTCCCAAGACTACTTGGCACCCACTTATAGGTAGTTGCAACAAATTGGCAGATATCTTCTTGCCTTGGCACTCTATGACTACCCCTTTGTACAGACCTTGACTTGTCAATTTGTCCCCATTGGCAACTAGAACTTCAAATGGCTTATTATCACTCAGAGGTAGGTTCAGTCTGTCACTGAACTTGGCATCAATGAAGCTATGAGTTGAACCAGAATCTACTAATATGATTACTGGTTTGTTCTAAATAGTACCTCTTAACCTCATAGTAGAGTGGTTCAAGGTCCCAGATAGAGCTTGCAAGGATATGGCAAAGGAATTCTCCTCGTTGTCTTGGACTGGACCTTCATGTTCTGGCTCCTCTTCTTCAGTAAACTCATCATCTGCAATCAGCATGCATAGCTTCTTATCCTTACACTGATGTCCCCTCACCCATTTTTCATCACATAAGAAACATAGGCCTAAATTCTTTCTTCTCAGGAGCTCACTTGGAGAGATAGTAGATGGCTGTCTTCCTGCAGGATGTTGCCATTGTCCTCCTGCTGAGGCTGGAGTGAAATTCCTTTTAGCAGGATCAGGTTGATTTGGAAGAGGACCTGAACCTTGGTGAAAAGCTGATTTGCTCCCATAATAAGTGCTTTTATATGTTTTCTTCATGGCATTCATTTTTGCCTCATGGAGCCTTGCTATTTCCATAACAGCAGGTAAGTCTTCAGGATTTGCAAGTTGGACCTCATATCTGATCTCTTCTTTCAGCCCACCTATGTAGTGGCTAACCAAACACTTTTCAGATATCCCTTGGATTCTTTGGGACACTTTTTGATAGTTCAAATCATACTCCTGCACAGTTGTTTCCTGTTTGAGGAGCCTAAGATCTATCATATAATCAGTAAATTTGGAAGGTCCAAATTGTGATTTAATAGTCTTGCAAAAGTTTGCCCAGGTTATGAACCCTCCCTTCACCTGCATAACCCAATCATACCAGTAAGAAGCTGTTCCTTTGAGTTGTACTGAACAGGCCTTCAACCTATCCTCATCTTGAACCACCCCATAGTAAGAAAAATAACGGTTAGCTCTCAAGAGCCAATCCTCTACATCCCCTGTACCATCAAACTCTGGGAATTTGAGCCTCAAGATTGGCTGATTTCCTGTATGCCCATAAGGAGTATTGTTTTGAGAGTTCCTCTGGAATTCTCTGGTTGTCTGAACATTTCCTCCATCATGTGTCCTCCCTAATGCAGCTGGTATGAACCCTGGCCCAGGGGTTGGCACTCCCATTGCAGGTGCCATAAACCCTGGTAAAGGGGCTTGTCCCCCCATTGCAGATGACATAAACCCTGGATTCACAGGTGCTTGAAAGAATGGCACAGACATGGGAATTGTGGCACTGGCAACATGATTGTTCATGGAATTTCCATGAAACATTCCACCATGAACTTGAGGATCACTCAGTTGAGCCTGATGAAGCTGGGGTGCATTCAACAGGGGTGGCAATCCCAATGTGGATTGGGGGAAGAATGGGTTTCCCACCAAGTTGGGGTTAACTTGGGGAACTTCAAACCCTCTTCTTGATCTTGCTAACTCCTCCATTAATTGATCAAATTTGGAGTTCAAGGTTTGGATTGTACCTTCAATGGCTTGGAACCTCCTCTCTCCTTCTGGTGGAGGAGGATTCCCCCTGGAACTTGGGACGAGGTTGGGATTGGCCGCACCATTCTCCCCATAGGACTCGTGCACCGGCTCTGATACCAAATTGTTAACTCCTCTCCCGTTCACACTAGAACTGGAGGGAGTTCGATCATGGGAAGCCATGGCTTCCTCTGCAAAAGCTTCTTGTAACAGAATCAAGAACTTCAAGGAAGAAGAAGAAGAAAATAAGGAGATAAGTTGCTAAATTCCAGTCTGATTATTATTGCAGTCAATTCTTCCTTTTATAGTCAGGATACAATTACAATTGCAATTACTGCTGAGTCATCTAACTAACTGCTGACTCATCTTAACTGTCTTTGCTGACAGGAAGATGGCAGCTGGCAAATGGCAGTTGGTTGAGCTGGATGAAGGCAGTTGGTAGTTAGTTCCTCCTGGTAGCTGGCCTTCATCTCTGGCACCAGCTTGGTCTTCCCCCTGCTGCAACATTTTATGATGTGGGAGCTTATCAAAGGGGCATCAAAGTTTTAATATTTTCTGTGTATGACAAATGGGCTCTCTTCAATATATATATATATATATATATATATATATATATATATTTTTTCTTCAATATATATATATATATATATATATATATATATATATATATACACACGTTTTACGAAAATGGAGGGGGGCTCACTTGTTATATATAGGGGGTATCAAAGTTTGATACCCTCATCTGTATCAAAGTTTTTTCAGGTAGTAATTATGGTAGGGCAGCAGAGAGTAGCAGTAGGAGATCATTCTTCGTCAAAAAGTATGGCGTGGTCCTTAAAAAGTATAATGTGGTCCTTAAAAGAGTTAATTAGTTGTACCATTTATGGTTTGTAAGCATTTTGAAAACTATCTCCGTTGTTTTAAAACAAAGAACAGTACTCCCCTGGTTTATAGAGTTAATTAGTTGTACTCCTGGTGCATAGAAGAAAGTGAGTGAAAAATTAAGCACCCAGATGGGTGTTCTTTGTTTTTAAAACAACGAAAATAGTTACCAAAATACGTACAAACTATAGGAAGGTATTTATAAATAACCCTTCTTAAAATTACATTTTTGAAGAAATTGTTCCTAAATTTTGCAGGCCTGCTGGTTAGAATCCTATCTTTTTAATGTTACGGTTCTGTCGCAATGACAGTCGCGCGGACTACAGACAGGAATGAAACGAGAGGGAGCAAGCGAGGAGCCTTCCCCTCCAAATACAAAGAAATTCAGAAAAAATGCCTCCAAAATTTTCTAAAATATTATTATATTATATTATATTATATTAAATAGTATTATTTTTATATAATAAAATATTACATCGCATAGTTGTTCTCTAATTAGCCCTAAATAAATAAACTAAACAAATATCATATCTTTCATTTGTTTCCAATGACATGACTCGTGAACAGGATCAGTGTGAAAGCATAGAGAGATTAGATTAGATTAGGAAAGGCCTGGAGAAAATTAAAAAAACACTAATCAATCACTGTACATGCTTGCCGTTCTGGTGGCAAATCATCAATGCCTACAAACAAGTAGTTGATATTCTTTTTTTAAATTGGCAGCTTGCAGAAACAGTACTACTATTAACAATCTACATGAACATAGATAGTGACAAGGAACTATAATATAATTACAATAATGAACTAGTATTAAGAAGTCAACGGTGCCACTTAAGGGGAATGTATTATTTTTTAAAGCAAAATAATAAATAGATTTTGGATTTGTGATGTCTGGTAATATGATTCATTAGAAATAAAAATGAAAACTATTCTTAAAAATAATAAAATCGCGAAAACTGTTTTTCAAAGTTAACGTGTTCCTAACAAAACATCCGTAACTCAAACTCGGTAGTCGACTTATTATAAAAAAATTAAGATTAAAAAAATAAAATAAAGACACATTAATTCAGTAAAAAAAATTAACTAGTCAAAAAATTACCGGAAGAACTAGATCAATACTAGATAACGCTAAAAGTCTTTATAAGATCGCTATAAATTTGTAACGCCCACTATCAGAGAAAATATACAATAAGATCTAAATTTTTTTCTTCTAGAAATTACACCCAAGAAAATTAGATAAGTTCATGTTCTCTTTTCTTCAATATCTTTATTTCTTTATTCTTTCTCTAAACTATTGGTGGATACCAAATACCTTTTTTTTAGCGCACGCTGATCTACAGGGAACTATAAGCCCCTTTATATAACATGTCATGTGCCCATGTATAAATTCAATCCTATGTAAGGCTGCCATAAGAAATCCATTGACTAAGTAGAACTATAACCAGTGGCGAAGCATAAACTGGACTGTCCTGAGCTGTAGTCCAGACTTAAAAACAAATAAATACTAAAAGTTATCAATATGTTACCACATGGAAGTCCTAACTAAGGCGGTTGAGTGCTTGGTTGGTAACAAGAAAGGTCCATGGTTTGGTTCTTGTTGGGATTGAGGGTTTGTAGATTTTGTATTTTGTTTTCAGCCCTCCTATAAAAATTTTCTGGCTCCAACCTTGCTATAACTTTATTCAAATCATGTTACTATTATGATAACTAAGAATGAGACAAATCCTAGATTTTGTTTTTTTTTTCCTTCAGCCCTCCACAAAATAAAATTTTTCTGGCGTCGCCTTTGTAAGACCCAGTTTTCTGAAAATGGGGTATTTTTGAAAATTTATTATTTTAATTATTAATAATGATGATTTAGTCATGATATGATTTTGGTGATTTTTAGTTAGATTAAAACCATTTTCTAAGTCATGACTTATGACTTTGTGATTTACTAATGAAACCCTAGTGTAACCTTAGAGTTACTTGTCCTAGAGGCTAACCATGATCATGTGAGCCTAGTCATAAGTTTAGAACATCAAAAATTGTGGTTTTAGCCTAAGGGGTATTTTGGTAAATTTCTAGAAATTAAGTAGGATTAGGAAGATTTTACTATTCATGGACTTTTGATTAGTGACTTGATAATCCCTAACCTAGTTACCCTAATCTATAGGTTAGCCACTAACCTAGAATGATAAGGGGATAGATATTTGCATTGGTTAAAGGAGGATAAATATCTTGATATTTACTTTGTGGATATTTTCCACAAAATATCCAAAATATCAACCCTTTTGCCATGAAAGTCTTTCCCTTAGCTTGGAAGCAACCCAAGGACACCCCCTCCCCTTGTCATGGCAGCCAAGAACACCCCCCCTAGCCCTACACCATTCTATATAACCCCATTGCTTTCATTCATGACCATTTACATGAATTTAAACCTAGAAAAATCCCATTTCTACAAACCTTGATAACTTGACCAATTTTGATCTAAATCACCTCTAGTTTCTTGCATTAGACTCCCCTATACTAGAGGGTACTAGTTAGGGCCTGCTATCGAGGATTTGTGGAGCTTTGGACATTGGGAGTTGAAGGGGGTTTTCATTCAAAAAGGCCTAATATTGAGGATTTTGCACTCATAGGTAAATACCTTTAAACCTAGCTAATATTGTGTTTTCTCTTCATATTTGCATGCATCTAGGTAAACCCTAGCTCTGTTTTTAGGTTTGGTAAATTTTAGGATTTGTTTGGTGTTGTATCAGACACGTATCCTATTTGTTAAATCATTGAATTTTAGTGTAAATTGCTCACTGTCATAGTATAAAATACACACTGTTTTCCAAATGTTTTTGAACTAAAACCTAGCCTAGCTAACCCTAACCCTAACCCTGTGTCACTGAGCACGTATTGGTTTGTGTCGTGTCCAAAATTGGACACAACAGCTCTCAGTTTACACTGTTTAGACACTGCACAGTGCACATGAAATGTGCCCTGCTACCACAGTGTCCAACCATACTCTACACGCCACTTGGACACGTCAAACTTGACACACGACACGGGGCAATGACTGACAGGTCATCCCCAAAGTTTAGGATGACCTCGTGTCCTGTCGGACACGGAATCGACTCATGAAGGGTCGTTCAGTACACAGTGTACACACACAGACACTCGACTTTGAGCGTGTCGTGTCCACTGTACACGACACGTAGACACTTCGTAGTGTCATGGACACGAAGCCTATCCATAGGCGAACACATTGGACACAACCACGTGGTGTCACGTGTCCCGTGTCGCGAACACGAGACACGCGAAAACACTGACACGCAGTCTGAACACGTATTTTAGGGCTTCTGATACGTGTGTCGTGTCCCCTCTATACGACACGTGAACACATATCAGGCCCATAGACACGAAGCCCAACCCTAGGCGCACCTTCGGGTACGAGCACGAGGCCTGTGTCGCTTTGTATCGTGTCTTAGGTCATTTTCTAAATTGTACTGATACATGTGTATCAGTTTAACCTAGTTTACCCGTGTGACTTTGAAACCTCGTGGACACGCCGTGTCGCGTCGTGACACCGTGTCAGGCTACTAGGGACCTAGTCTAACCTAGGGGCTACAGTTACCAACCAACCTTGGGCCATTTTAGTTTGATTTAGGTGGTGTTTGGTTTAACCTAAGATCTAGGTTTGCTGTCCTATTTCCAGTTTCTGTAAATTTTCCAGTTTTGTAAAAAAATGAATTTTGATTGTATATTAATGTTGATTTTTACATATAATGCTATGTTATTATTAGGTTAACATGTTGTATATATGTTAGTGTGAGTGTGGGTCAATTTTGGGGGTATTTGGTAATGTGTAGGTAGAGTTTTGTATATATATACATATGTATGTATATATATATTAGTGTGTGTGTGTGTGTTTCTTTGGAGTGTTCAGTCACTGTTAAGTGACTGAACAGGGACCCCCCCAGACCAGTTTTCTCTCTCTCTCTCTCTCTCTAAGATTCCCTCTCTCTACACTCTCATTACTTCTCTCTCTATATATATATTGTATATAATATATATTAGGTATATTATACATATACATTATGTATGTATATATGTTATATATATATTGTAGTGTGTATATATGGTTATATATATATATATATGTGGGGTATATGTGTATTTATATATAGTGGCTATATATATAGGTTTTACATTATATAGTGTATGTATATATATATCTATATAGGTAAACCTAGAACTAGTTGACCTAAGCTACTAGCCTATGGGCTATAGCTATTAGCCTATGACCATTAGGGCTAACCCTAATTGACCAAATACCCATGACTTAACTAGTTTACCCCTTGTTTGACCAAGTGTTGACCAAGGTCAACCTTAGGTCAAACTTGACCTAATCAACCTAGTTTGACTTGAAACTAACCTTAATGACTAAGGTTTGACTAAACCCTAACTAGATGATTAGGTTGACCATATAGATTATGAGGATAATCCTATATAGATGAAGATATGTATGGGGTTAAGTAGAATACTTAGGAATTAAGTCTTGATTTGAGTTAGACTATGGTTTTAGCTTGATTATAAGGTTAAGGTTGTATTGTACTGTATATTTATATGTGGTATACCTTATATAGGAAGTTGGTTATACCTTAGCTTTGTATTATGGTATCTTAGGTAACCTAAGACAAGTTAGCCTATGGTTAGTTGAGTTAACCTTATAGAGTTGACTTGGATAGTTTACCCTTGACCTAATTACCTTATTGACTAGTCTATGATTAACCAAAACCTTAGTTAGTCTAAGATTAACCTAGACTTTGATCATGTTGACTAGTATTGACTAATCTGACAATTATTGACTAAACCTTAGATAACTTAACTAGTTTGGCTAGAATGTTTGACCAAGAGTTGACTTTATGACTTAGTTTAACTTCTTGTGACCTAGTATGACTTGATTTGACTTAGTTTGACTGTAGTGTTGACCTAGTTTGACTTTGACCTAGATTGGCTTAGAATTTATATAGATTGCATTGTAGATTTCATTTACCTTCATTTTGGACATGTCATAACTGTATTGCTCTATTTTAGGACATTGTGACCCTGGTACAGTCATCTGATATTACACTACTCTTTCCAGAGTAATAGGCGAGTACATTCTCTGATAATTCTCTCATTTATTTGTCGATTACTGTATTTCAGTTCTAGTTAGTTCTATGTGATTCTCTGTGTCAACACGTATGGATATTTCTGGATTCATGTATCGACACATACCTTACTTACTGATCTCTATTACTGGAATCACTGGAATCATTCTGGAATCATTTCTGGAATCATCATTTGGCCGGACTCATCTCGATTTTTGTGTCTTGTACTGGATTCACTTGCTGGGCGGGGAAATATTGAGTAAGACATGTAGACATACCCCAAATCTGGAATCTCCAACTGGAATCTTCTGGAAGCATAGCCATCTCTTGCCTGATCAGTAAGAGATGTGCCTGATACCTACAGCCGTTTACATATCGACCTCGGTATTTTAAAACACACTGTTAGATCATAGTTGGACTCACCCTGGTTTCATTGATCACTGTTGGACTCATCTTGTACTGGAAATTATCTGGTATCAGATTATATAGACTGGACTCACACTGGAATTACATTAGACTTATATCGTACTATCTGGACTCACACATGATATTCTAGTTAAGTTAGCTTTTATTACAGTCTTCATTGCCATGATTCTTCTCTTGTTTTAGTTACCTTTCTTTTCTTGTATCTTACTGTCCCTCTATGCCATCATTACCTGTATAGAACTGCCATGCTCATCAATAAAACTGTCTATAACTGCTTTATAGTTCTTTGTCATTTACTTGGGTTTTTCTTGATGAGTTGTACTCGTTTTCGTCCTGATTGGACCTGTTGAAAATATTACAGATGATAATCCTGAGGACACATGCCCTGCTTACCATGGACCTGGCGAGGGATTAGCTACCTTTGGTTCTGACTCTCAGGAGTGATTCAGGAGATTAGCTAGTAGACTACTTTAGCTTTCATGTTTTGGCTTGTTGTATTAAAGTTAAGATATTGAGTCTGTATTAAGTTGGTTTGAGATATTGGTGTATTATTTAGCAGTTAGTTGTTGTTGTCTTTAATTCCTTAGGTATAACTTCTGTGTTATCTTTTCGTGCTTAGACTGTGTTTGAGTAGATCATACCCTTTACTTGCCCTCCATTCGGAGCTGATATCTGGACAAGTACTTTTTATATTCACTGCATGAGATTAGTTAGCAACCTAGAACAGCTTACTACCGCCGACACTGCGGCGTAGGCTAGACGTAACCACTTCTCGTGCCCCTATACAGGGTGCGGGTCGTGACACATTTTTAGTGGTGGCCCATGCAGGTCGAGAGTCGCATTTGTACGATTTTGTAGTAGCACGACGACTTAGTTGTACTGCTACGAGCCTGCGATAGAATATAGGAATTAAGGTATTAGGATGAGAGTATACCCAATCACTGTTAGGATTTCATGAGAGATTCCGGGACGACCCTTGAGAATCTTATTTTGAACTTCGATATTGAAAACCCTTTTCCTCTTGTTTTAATTCACCCTCACTTCTTGATGTTTAAGGGATCTTGGACTATTTAACCTTATTCATCATTACCTCCCTTATATTTTGACCTTCTTTACTGCTAATTTAGCCTTAGTTTTGCAAGCTTATATTTTATCGAGCTTGATCACGACATATTTTATTGGGGGCTAGTACCCACTAACATATTGTCTAATCAGGGCCGGTGCATGATGGTCTGATCAACCTATTGCACTTTGGTTCGCTTTCATATATTATTCTATATGGATGGAGCCACTTGCAGGTTCTGTTCTTTCAAATCCATTCCCATCTTGTTTCATTATATCTGTCTTGAAATCCAATTCCATATGCTCCTACCTATTTCTTATTTTTGATGAATTTGACCTGATAGTTCTTTTGATTTTATCTCTTACTTAGGAGTGGGAGTAGGAGTAGGAGTAGGAGTAGCTCTAATTGTTAATATAATCCTTTAGGAATGAATTGATGTATGTGCTATACCTTTGACTTAGAAGAGTAGCTCTAACCATAGAATGGTAAACCTCTTAACCCTATTGATTCATTGTTTTCTTACCTACCTAGTCTAATACCCATAGTCACAGACTATCCCATTTAACCTATCCTTGTACTACTATTGCATCACAACTTCTGGTTTAAATTTAGGCCATTGACCATTCCCACTCTAATTATGATCATCGTAGGCACATTACCATGACTTTTAAATTAGGAGCACAAGACTAGTTGTTTTCTCAAAACCAATTTCACAGGCATGACCTAGACTTGACAACCTACACCCATGACCTTAGTATCCCACTAAGGCACACCATTTTATACTTCAATTGCTTAGTATGACTTTCCTGACACAAGACTTCATCCTAAATTATCCCATAGAGTTACTTTTGATTCCAATTTAAATTGAGGACACCCTTGACCTAAACCTGCCAGTCCAATTTATTGGACATGACCCAGTATAGGTCTACTACCCACATTTTACTTGTTGACCTTGTATGCTGCTAAGTAGTAACTCTGACTTTGATTGTTGAGGGTTTGACCTAGAAGGGGTACGACTATCTTAATTTCGAGGACGAAATTTCTCTAAGGAGGGTAGACTTGTAAGACCCAGTTTTCTGAAAATGGGGTATTTTTGAAAATTTATTATTTTAATTATTAATAATGATGATTTAGTCATGATATGATTTTGGTGATTTTTAGTTAGATTAAAACCATTTTCTAAGTCATGACTTATGACTTTGTGATTTACTAATGAAACCCTAGTGTAACCTTAGAGTTACTTGTCCTAGAGGCTAACCATGATCATGTGAGCCTAGTCATAAGTTTAGAACATCAAAAATTGTGGTTTTAGCCTAAGGGGTATTTTGGTAAATTTCTAGGAATTAAGTAGGATTAGGGAGATTTTACTATTCATGGACTTTTGATTAGTGACTTGATAATCCCTAACCTAGTTACCCTAATCTATAGGTTAGCCACTAACCTAGAATGATAAGGGGATAGATATTTGCATTGGTTAAAGGAGGATAAATATCTTGATATTTACTTTGTGGATATTTTCCACAAAATATCCAAAATATTAACCCTTTTGCCATGAAAGTCTTTCCCTTAGCTTGGAAGCAACCCAAGGACACCCCCTCCCCTTGTCATGGCAGCCAAGAACACCCCCCTAGCCCTACACCATTCTATATAACCCCATTGCTTTCATTCATGACCATTTACATGAATTTAAACCTAGAAAAATCCCATTTCTACAAACCTTGATAACTTGACCAATTTTGATCTAAATTACCTCTAGTTTCTTGCATTAGACTCCCCTATACTAGAGGGTACTAGTTAGGGCCTGCTATCGAGGATTTGTGGAGCTTTGGACATTGGGAGTTGAAGGGGGTTTTCATTCAAAAAGGCCTAATATTGAGGATTTTGCACTCATAGGTTAATACCTTTAAACCTAGCTAATATTGTGTTTTCTCTTCATATTTGCATGCATCTAGGTAAACCCTAGCTCTGTTTTTAGGTTTGGTAAATTTTAGGGTTTGTTTGGTCTTGTATCGGACACGTATCCTATTTGTTAAATCATTGAATTTTAGTGTAAATTGCTCACTGTCATAGTATAAAATACACACTGTTTTCCAAATGTTTTTGAACCAAAACCTAGCCTAGCTAACCCTAACCCTAACCCTGTGTCACTGAGCACGTATTGGTTTGTGTCGTGTCCAAAATTGGACACAACAGCTCTCAGTTTACACTGTTTAGACACTGCACAGTGCACATGAAATGTGCCCTGCTACCACAGTGTCCAACCATACTCTACACGCCACTTGGACACGTCAAACTTGACACACGACACGGGGCAATGACTGACAGGTCATCCCCAAAGTTTGGGATGACCTCTTGTCCTGTCGGACACGGAATCGACTCATGAAGGGTCGTTCAGTACACAGTGTACACACACAGACACTCGACTTTGAGCGTGTCGTGTCCACTGTACACGACACGTGGACACTTCGTAGTGTCATAGACACGAAGCCTATCCATAGGCGAACACATTGGACACAACCACGTGGTGTCACGTGTCCCGTGTCGCGAACACGAGACACGCGAAAACACTGACACGCAGTCTGAACACGTATTTTAGGGCTTCTGATACGTGTGTCGTGTCCCCTCTACATGACACGTGAACACATATCAGTCCCATGGACACGAAGCCCAACCCTAGGCGCACCTTCGGGTACGAGCACGAGGCCTGTGTCGCTTTGTGTCATGTCCTAGGTCGTTTTCTAAATTGTACTGATACATGTGTATCAGTTTAACCTAGTTTACCCGTGTGACTTTGAAACCTCGTGGACACGCCGTGTCGCGTCGTGACACCGTGTCAGGCTACTAGGGACCTAGTCTAACCTAGGGGCTACAGTTACCAACCAACCTTGGGCCATTTTAGTTTGATTTAGGTGGTGTTTGGTTTAACCTAAGATCTAGGTTTGCTGTCCTATTTCCAGTTTCTGTAAATTTTCCAGTTTTGTAAAAAAATAAATTTTGATTGTATATTAATGTTGATTTTTACATATAATGCTATGTTATTATTAGGTTAACATGTTGTATATATGTTAGTGTGAGTGTGGGTCAATTTTGGGGGTATTTGGTAATGTGTAGGTAGAGTTTTGTATATATATACATATGTATGTATATATATATTAGTGTGTGTGTGTGTGTTTCTTTGGAGTGTTCAGTCACTGTTAAGTGACTGAACAGGGACCCCCCCAGACCAGTTTTCTCTCTCTCTCTCTCTCTAAGATTCCCTCTCTCTACACTCTCATTACTTCTCTCTCTATATATATATTGTATATAATATATATTAGGTATATTATACATATACATTATGTATGTATATATGTTATATATATATTGTAGTGTGTATATATGGTTATATATATATATATATATATATATATGTGGGGTATATGGGTATTTATATGTAGTGGCTATAAATATAGGTTTTACATTATATAGTGTATGTATATATATATCTATATAGGTAAACCTAGAACTAGTTGACCTAAGCTACTAGCCTATGGGCTATAGCTATTAGCCTATGACCATTAGGGCTAACCCTAATTGACCAAATACCCATGACTTAACTAGTTTACCCCTTGTTTGACCAAGTGTTGACCAAGGTCAACCTTAGGTCAAACTTGACCTAATCAACCTAGTTTGACTTGAAACTAACCTTAATGACTAAGGTTTGACTAAACCCTAACTAGATGATTAGGTTGACCATATAGATTATGAGGATAATCCTATATAGATGAAGATATGTATGGGGTTAAGTAGAATACTTAGGAATTAAGTCTTGATTTGAGTTAGACTATGGTTTTAGCTTGATTATAAGGTTAAGGTTGTATTGTACTGTATATTTATATGTGGTATACCTTATATAGGAAGTTGGTTATACCTTAGCTTTGTATTATGGTATCTTAGGTAACCTAAGACAAGTTAGCCTATGGTTAGTTGAGTTAACCTTATAGAGTTGACTTGGATAGTTTACCCTTGACCTAATTACCTTATTGACTAGTCTATGATTAACCAAAACCTTAGTTAGTCTAAGATTGACCTAGACTTTGACCATGTTGACTAGTATTGACTAATCTGACAATTATTGACTAAACCTTAGATAACTTAACTAGTTTGGCTAGAATGTTTGACCAAGAGTTGACTTTAACCTAGATTAGACTTGTTTAACCTTGTTTGACCTTGTATGACTTAGTTTAACTTCTTGTGACCTATTATGACTTGATTTGACTTAGTTTGACTGTAGTGTTGACCTAGTTTGACTTTGACCTAGATTGGCTTAGAATTCATATAGATTGCATTGTAGATTTCATTTACCTTCATTTTGGACATGTCATAACTGTATTGCTCTATTTTAGGACATTGTGACCCTGGTACAGACATCTGATATTACACTACTCTTTCCAGAGTAACAGGCGAGTACATTCTCTGATAATTCGCTCATTTATTTGTCGATTACTGTATTTCAGTTCTAGTTAGTTCTATGTGATTCTCTGTATCAACACGTATGGATATTTCTGGATTCATGTATCGACACATACCTTACTTACTGATCTCTATTACTGGAATCACTGGAATCATTCCGGAATCATTTCTGGAATCATCATTTGGCCGGACTCATCTCGATTTTTGTGTCTTGTACTAGATTCACTTGCTGGGCGGGGAAATATTGAGTAAGACATGTAGACATACCCTAAATCTGGAATCTCCAACTGGAATCTTCTGGAAGCATAGCCATCTCTTGCCTGATCAGTGAGAGATGTGCCTGATACCTACAGCCGTTTACATGTCGACCTCGATATTTTAAAACACACTGTTAGATCATAGTTGGACTCACCCTGGTTTCATTGATTACTGTTGGACTCATCTTGTACTGGAAATTATCTGGTATCAGATTATATGGACTGGACTCACACTGGGATTACATTAGACTTATATCGTACTGTCTGGACTCACACATGATATTCTAGTTCAGTTAGCTTTTATTACAGTCTTCATTGCCATGATTCTTCTCTTGTTTTAGTTACCTTTCTTTTCTTGTATCTTACTGTCCCTCTATGCCATCATTACCTGTATAGAACTGCCATGCTCATCAATAAAACTGTCTATAACTGCTTTATAGTTCTTTGTCATTTACTTGGGTTTTTCTTGATGAGTTGTACTCGTTCCCGTCCTGATTGGACCTGTTGAAAATATTACAGATGATAATCCTGAGGATACATGCCCTACTTACCATGGACCTGGCGAGGGATTAGCTACCTTTGGTTCTGACTCTCAGGAGTGATTCAGGAGATTAGCTAGTAGACTACTTTAGCTTTCATGTTTTGGCTTGTTGTATTAAAGTTAAGATATTGAGTCTGTATTAAGTTGGTTTGAGATATTGGTGTATTATTTAGCAGTTAGTTGTTGTTGTCTTTAATTCCTTAGGTATAACTTCTGTGTTATCTTTTCGTGCTTAGACTGTGTTTGAGTAGACCATACCCTTTACTTGCCCTTCATTCGGAGCTGATATCTGGATAAGTACTTTTTATATTCACTGCATGAGATTAGTTAGCAACCTAGAACAGCTTACTACCGCCGACACTGCGGCGTAGGCTGGACGTAACCACTTCTCGTGCCCCTATACAGGGTGCGGGTCGTGACAGCCTTGGCTATAACTTTATTCAAATTCTATTACTATTAAGATAAGAATGAGACAACTATTATTCAAATTCTATTACTACGATACAACACATCGAGAGTAATCTCATCATTCGCCGAGCGCCAGTTGATGAGAGGACTTTTATGCTATGGCATGACCGGCTGGGTCATCCGGGTCAAAATACGATGCTTTGCACTATGAATGCATCACATGGGCATCCTCTTGGAGGAAAGAATTTCGTTATAAATCCGAAAAGCCTATGCCAAGCTTGCTCGATTGGGAAGACGAATCTCAAGCCACTCCATGTGAAACCTACGAGATTAGTTTCTCAATTCCTTGAGAGAATTCATGGAGATATTTGTGGACCAATCCAACCAACATGCGGACCATTTAAATACTTCATGGTTTTGGTTGATGCATCGACTAGATGGTCACACGTAGTGTTGTTGTCCACCCGAAATGCAGCGTTTCCTAAACTCCTCGCCCAGATCATTAAGTTAAGGGCTCACCATCCGGATTATCCGATAAAGTCTATTAGACTTGATAATGCCGCGGAGTTTACATCGAAGACTTTCGATGACTATTGCATGACTTTGGGAATAAATCTTGAACATCCTGTTGCGTATGTTCATACCCAAAATGGCCTAGCAGAAGCTTTTATAAAGCGACTGCAAGTGATAGCGCGGACCTTGGTTATGCGCACCAAACTTCCACTATCTGCATGGGGCTATACAATTTTGCATGCTGCAAATTTGGTCCGTCTGAGGCCCATGGCCACCCAACCACTTTTTGCATACCAGCTGGTTACTGAATGTGAGCCTGACATCTCACATTTACGCGTGTTTGGGTGCCTAGTCAATGTTCCAATTGAGCCGATAAGGCGTTCAAAATTTGGACCTCAGAAGCGACGGGGAATATATGTCGGTTATAACTCCCCGTCCATCATTCGCTATTTAGAGCCCTTGACAGGCGATCTCTTTACCGCGAGACACGCGGATTGTGACTTTGATGAGGCAATCTTCCCGTCGTTATGGGGAGAAATTGTCACGACCCGTACCCGGATATACGGATACGGATACGTGGGCCACGTCCAGCCTACGTCGCAGTATCGGCGGTAGAACGCTGTCAAGTATACTATACTAACTACAACATCTAAGAATCCATAACTAGAAATGTACTCATGTCACATCACGAAAACTAAGGAAGATAAGACAAGAATTAATAGCAATATCACTAGAACAACTAGAATCTATAATGATCATAAGACAGGAAAGTAAAGAAGGAACAACAAGACTAACTAAGATATCTACCAGACAACTCATAGAGAAGAATAGTGGGAACCACCTCAGCTAGCATCAACATCTGTAATATTTTCATAACGTATCCAGTCAGGAGCGGAACGAGTACAATACATCTCACGCAGTTCATATCATGTTGGGAAATGTAAAGCATGCATAGAGTAAGATACATGGACTGTAAAGAATATATGTAAAAACGAGAGAGATTTGATAACTGGAAATATCTATATATATGATAAGTAAGAACTGTAGGTAACCTGTGATTTAGAGCATGATATGGTTATATAAACGGGTTTAGGACATATACAAGATTTCACAAGATTTCACAAGAATTTGTACAAGATGAGATTTGATCACAAAACCATTTCCTACTCACCCTCCCCAATCAATACACAAGGATCTAGTCAAGTTACGTTACCTTGTACAAGAGATTTTTATCATGTTTGCTCACGTGATCATGAGAGTACAAGATTGCACAAGAGTATACATGAAAGCGGTGTACAAGAAATATAAGATGTTCGTGAAAAGCACATGACAACTGTATCTGATGCACCCCGAGGGAGATAATATCGCATAACAAGATCCATATAGTACCAATCCGTGATAATGACGTGACAGCATCATGTAAAGTAATCTAAAGCAAGAATATAAGTCCTAACAAGTATGAAAAGATCAGAGAATGTACTCGCCTGCGGTCCTGAGCTGTTAAATGGGGTCGATGCTCAGAGTGATGCCACAGACCTAAATATAAGATATATATAAGCTAATTAGGGTTCAACAGTGTTAGGCTTGATTCTATAGTATAAACTACGTAATCTAGGTCAGACTCAGTCCACTAAGTCAAACTAGGTCACGCTGAGTCACACTAGGTCAAACTAGGTCAAACTGGGTCAAACTGGATCAATGGTTGACTTACAGTTGACTTTTAGTCAACTGGTCAACTCTAGGTCAAACTAGGCTAATATTGACTCTACTTTGACGTTTAGTCAAAGTAGTCAACCATGGTCAAACTGGGTCAAAGCTAGTCTCTATAAACATCCACAGGGTCAATTTATGAATTTCAGTGATTTAGAAATCACTGAAATCGACGGGTCTCTAAAACAACCAAAAGGAGAAAATATTATAATAATAGGGTGAAAACCTACAGATGTTGTCGGATGGTGAAACAACCATTACCAACGTGTCCAGAATGGTCAAATCAGTTAGGATAGCCTGTCCAAAAGTCCAATTTGGAGACAGGGACAAAAACGGTAATTTCGGGCCAAAATAATGTCCGCCGTTGGACACACTTTGCACCGAAAAACGTGCCAAAATAAAAGTGCACAAAATCTAACAAATTATATGTCCAGAAATGCAGAATGACGATACGAACCCAACGGTATATCCAGAATTGGATTCCGTTGACCCGATCTCAAATTGGTCCGTTGACGAGGACATTGGAAACCGATTTGCACGGAAAGGCGTGTCGGAGCTAATGTCCTCAAAACTCAGCAAATTATATGTCAAAGAGTCCAGAATGATGATACGAACTCAACGGTATATCCGGAATTGGATTCCGATGAGCCGATCTCAAAATGACCCGCTGACCCGGATATTGGTATCCGACTTGCACCGAAATGCGTGCCGGAACCAATGTCCACTAAAACCTAGCAAATTATATGTCAACGAGTCCAAAATGACGATACGAACTCAACGGTATATCCGGAGTTGGATTCCGATGAGCCGAACTCAAAATGACCCGTTGACCCAGAAAGTGGGACCCGCTTTGCACCAAAATGCGTGCCAGGGCCCACGTTCTCCAAATCAAGCAAACTTTATATGAAAACATGCCAGAACGACGCCACGAGTCTATTGGTGGTGTCAGAAATTGAATCCGGAGTCCCGGGTTCAAAAATAGAATTTTACAAGTGCAACACTAAGAATTCGAACGACCAACTTTGGCATCGAATTCGACCGACCTAACAAGCTCAAACAGAAATAAAATCTAAAGGGGGCAGGAAGAGGGTTATACCAGCTGTGCACCGGAACTGACGGCACGCAAAACGGAGCTGCGACGGAGGAGATACGAGTCGACGAAGTCGTCTCCACAAAACTGTCCAAAAATAGTTCAAATTAAAATGTCAATTTGGTGGCCAGTTTTGAGGTATCAAACAACATAATTAACGGACGAAAATTGACAGGAGCGAAGGAGTATATACCGAGATTGTGACGGAGCGAAGAAATTATCGATCCAACGGTCAGATTTCTCGAAAAACGTGTACGAAGTCGCTGTCCCGAAACACAATTTCTGGATTCAACCCGCGCGCGCGCCGACGGAAACCCGTGCCAAACGCACGAATCGTCTTTGCTGTGCATCGGGGAGGAAGGTAGGCACATCGGGGAGGCCACCGGAGTTCGCCCAGCCTAGGGGGGGCCGGCCACGGCGGCCGTGGCACCGGCGACGGCGCCTGAACGGCGGCGGAACCGCGCGGCCATGCATGCAAGCTGCGCTACTGCATGCTTGTGCTGCTGCGGCGCTGCTGGGCAGGCACGCGCGCTTGCGCGGCGGCGCTGCTGGCCTAGTATGACGGTGGCCATGGGCACAGCGGAGGTGATGGTGTGATGATGATGGAGGTGGTGTTGATGGTGGTTCGGTGGTGGTAATGAAGAAGAATAGGAGGATGGGGAGCTCGGGGTGGTGAGCTTGGTGATGAGGATGATGACAGTGGTGGTGTTGTGTTGACGTGAAGAAGAAGATGGGGGTGTCGGCTAAAGCATGGGGGGGCTGGTGGTGGTGTTGTGTTAAATTGAGAGAGGGAGAGAGAGGAAGAGAATTAATATATATAATATATATATGTGTGATATATATAATATATATAAGAGAGAGAGAGAGATATTTAGAGAGAGGGGGGGAGATGTAGGTCGGCTGTGAGTGTGATGGGGTGTTCGGCTGAAGAGGGTGAAGGAGTGAGGTGAGGTGATGTGAGGGGGGAGGGGTGAGTATAAGAATAAAGAGAGAGAGAGAATGTATATATATAATATAAATGGAAAGAGAGAAAAGAAATATTTATATAAAATTGGAATATTTTTGAGTAGGAAAGAAAGGAGAGAAAATATCAGTGGAGTGTAGGGGTAGTCATGGTAGGGCCTACACCCAATTGGGTCGGGTATTGGGCTAAGATCGGACAGGTTTGGGACCAAGATTTAATTTAAAATAATAATTTAACTATTTAAAATCATGGACGAAAAGGAAGCACAAGGGAAATCAATTCGATGGCACGCAAGTGGCACGTGCACAGTAGGCTCAAAACAGGCCAGGGCCATATATTGGGTCGACTGGATTGGACCGATGTCGGGCCCGGAAATTAAGTTGGAAATTAAATCACGAATTACGGCAGACGATAAATTGGTCTAAATTGACCCGAAGTTGCGCGAATCAAATGGAGCACAAGGGAACAAGTTCGAGTGGGACACGATATATCAACATGAAGATAATCTCGTCTACTACAAACTCCAAGAAGGAAGTTTCCAGAGATTGGCATCCCTGATGCTCTAGAAATCCAAGTCACGGTAAAGAGCATTAAATCAAAATTAATCAAATCGAAATTAATTATATAGAAATGAATTATTGAAAATAATTCATTAGAAAATTTGAAAAATAATTCGGAAAATTCAGGGGACTTACATCCTACCCACCTTATAAAAATTTCGTCCTCGAAATTAAAGGTTGGTAGTGGGGTTAAAACATGATAGAAGATTTAGGCAATATTTTAGGCACGAGTTTGAGGCAAGATAAAATATATAGTTATGATCGTTAAAATCACGGTCAAGGAAATCCCAAGTTGTCTTAGTCATGCCCAATCATCTAGGCACGACTAATCACAAGGAATTTGGATGTAATCAGGAAATGAAATCAGGGTCGAAAAGAGTTTAGACACGAGTGTCCAAAATCCAAACATGATCAAAATCAGAAGGCAATGCACGAGGGTTAATAACATTGAAATCCAACCACGATAAAGAAATTTGTCTCAACACGATCTAAGTTGATCAACTTTCGAGTAAATCAGAATTTGGGCAAGATGGAGAATAAGATCAACGAAGGCTGGGCACGAGAATCCAAGGATGGAAATCCAGGTCCCAATGGAAATTGGAACTCATTCAAGTCTAGTCAGCAACTAAGACCCTTTGGCACGATAAATAAGACGACCAAAATTGATTGGTCATGGACAGAAGGGAATTAAAATCTTAACATTATCGAAATTTAAGAAACAATTGAGATGTGAAAATTTCAAAATTTTCAGAGTTTTTAAGTGTAGATGACAGATGTAGATACGAAATAGTTGATTGGTGTAATCAAGACATAGCTAAACAAGGCAAAAGAAATGACGGTAAGAAAGAAAAAATCATCATGCGATGGGAACGAAAACAATGATAGACAAGAAATAATGGTAGGAATTATCTTGCTCCATTGGTAAAAGAAGTAAATCAACTTAAGATATGACCTGATAACCATACACGTCTATCCAAAACCATGCTGCCAGAATTTTTGCCACGTCAGTAAACATAGCTGCAATAAACGATAGAGTCCATAACTAGGGTATACACCCTAAAATCATGTCATCTAGATTCCTTACCACGCCAACCGGTATGGCTGTAAGAGAATCTAAATGCCATAACCAGGATAGTATATCCAAAATCAGGCTCCATATCCTTGTCAGGCTAGCTAATATGACTGCGATAAATTCTAAACTCCATAAATAAAGTAGACATTTATCGTTTCCGTCGCCCTCATATAATATGTTTATCAGAATATCTTAACTCAATCCAGAGAAACCTATCTTCAAACCAAATCAAAATCGAAGTCAACAACGAACATCAAGATTCAAAATTTCAACAATGAATCAAGGATAAGTAGATGGAAACTAACGGGACAGATTTCGAGATAGGATTTAGAAGAAAATTCTCAGGAGATGTCCAAAGGTACTATCAAGGTCAAGATAAAAGGAAATCATTGGAATATAATCTAAAACAATCTCAACCTGATATGAGACTGGCAAATCATATTCTCGTCTCAACCTAGAAGATATATAAGTCCAACATATACCTTCCCTCTGGGGTCCACAAACTCATTCCAAAGAAAGAATAAAGTTTGGTAACGGACAGATGTTTCAGGAATCAGGACGGACAGAAACAAATAGGAAAAGTTTCAAAAAGTTCGAAATAAGATTCCCAGGGGTCATCCCTGGAATCTACCAAGAGTTCCTAATATGTGACTGAGTACCAAATTCCTAAAATATTCCATGACTCAACCTTAATCCTAGGGCAGGCTCGCAGTAGTACAGAAAAGCACAAGTACTACCACGACTTCGAATTAATTGCAAAGACTGACCTACATGGGCCACCACTAAAAACGTGTCACGACCTGCACCCGGATATACGGATACGGATACGTGGGCCACGCCCAGCCTACGCCGCAGTATCGGCGGTAGAACGCTGTCAAGTATACTATACTAACTACAACATCTAAGAATCCATAACTAGAAATGTACTCATGTCACATCACGAAAACTAAGGAAGATAAGACAAGAATTAATAGCAATATTACTAGAACAACTAGAATCTATAATGATCATAAGACAGAAAAGTAAAGAAGGAACAACAAGACTAACTAAGATATCTACCAGGCAACTCATAGAGAAGAATAGTGGGAACCACCTCAGCTAGCATCAACATCTGTAATATTTTCATAACGTATCCAGTCAGGAGCGGAACGAGTACAATACATCTCACGCAGTTCATATCATGTTGGGAAATGTAAAGCATGCATAGAGTAAGATACATGGACTGTAAAGAATATATGTAAAAACGAGAGAGATTTGATAACTGGAAATATCTATATATATGATAAGTAAGAACTGTAGGTAACCTGTGATTTAGAGCATGATATGGTTATATAAACGGGTTTAGGACATATACAAGATTTTACAAGACTTCACAAGAATTTGTACAAGATGGGATTTGATCACATAACCATTTCCTACTCACCCTCCCCAATCAATACACAAGGATCTAGTCAAGTTACGTTACCTTGTACAAGAGGTTTTTATCATGTTTGCTCACGTGATCATGAGAGTACAAGATTGCACAAGAGTATACATGAAAGCGGTGTACAAGAAATACAAGATGTTCGTGAAAAGCACATGACAACTGTATCTGATGTACCCCGAGGGAGATAACATCGCATAACAAGATCCATATAGTACCAATCCGTGATAATGACGTGACAGCATCATGTAAAGTAATCTAAAGCAAGAATATAAGTCCTAACAAGTATGAAAAGATCAGAGAATGTACTCGCCTGCGGTCCTGAGCTGTTAAATGGGGTCGATGCTCAGAGTGATGCCACAGACCTAAATATAAGATATATATAAGCTAATTAGGGTTCAACAGTGTTAGGCTTGATTCTATAGTATAAACTACGTAATCTAGGTCAGACTCAGTCCACTAAGTCAAACTAGGTCACGCTGAGTCACACTAGGTCAAACTAGGTCAAACTGGGTCAAACTGGATCAATGGTTGACTTACAGTTGACTTTTAGTCAACTGGTCAACTCTAGGTCAAACTAGGCTAATATTGACTCTACTTTGACGTTTAGTCAAAGTAGTCAACCATGGTCAAACTGGGTCAAAGCTAGTCTCTATAAACATCCACAGGGTCAATTTATGAATTTCAGTGATTTAGAAATCACTGAAATCGACGGGTCTCTAAAACAACCAAAAGGAGAAAATATTATAATAATAGGGTGAAAACCTACAGATGTTGTCGGATGGTGAAACAACCATTACCAACGTGTCCAGAATGGTCAAATCAGTTAGGATAGCCTGTCCAAAAGTCCAATTTGGAGACAGGGACAAAAACGGTAATTTCGGGCCAAAATAATGTCCGCCGTTGGACACACTTTGCACCGAAAAACGTGCCAAAATAAAAGTGCACAAAATCTAACAAATTATATGTCCAGAAATGCAGAATGACGATACGAACCCAACGGTATATCCAGAATTGGATTCCGTTGACCCGATCTCAAATTGGTCCGTTGACGAGGACATTGGAAACCGATTTGCACGGAAAGGCGTGTCGGAGCTAATGTCCTCAAAACTCAGCAAATTATATGTCAAAGAGTCCAGAATGATGATACGAACTCAACGGTATATCCGGAATTGGATTCCGATGAGCCGATCTCAAAATGACCCGCTGACCCGGATATTGGTATCCGACTTGCACCGAAATGCGTGCCGGAACCAATGTCCACTAAAACCTAGCAAATTATATGTTAACGAGTCCAGAATGACGATACGAACTCAACGGTATATCCGAAGTTGGATTCCGATGAGCCGAACTCAAAATGACCCATTGACCCAGAAAGTGGGACCCGCTTTGCACCGAAATGCGTGCCAGGGCCCACGTTCTCCAAATCAAGCAAACTTTATATGAAAACATGCCAGAACGACGCCACGAGTCTACTGGTGGTGTCAGAATTTGAATCCGGAGTCCCGGGTTCAAAAATAGAATTTTACAAGTGCAACACTAAGAATTCGAACGGCCAACTTTGGCGTCGAATTCGACCGACCTAACAAGCTCAAACAGAAATGAAATCTAAAGGAGGCAGGAAGAGGGTTATACCAGCTGTGCATCGGAACTGACGGCGCGCAAAACGGAGCTGCAACGGAGGAGATACGAGTCGACGAAGTCGGCTCCATAAAACTGTCCAAAAATAGTTCAAATTAAAATGTCAACTTGGTGGCCAGTTTTGAGGTATCAAACGACATAATTAACGGACGAAAATTGACAGGAGCGAAGGGGTATATACCGAGATTGTGACGAAGCAAAGAAATCGTCGATCCAACGGTCGGATTTCTCGAAAAATGTGTACGAAGTTGCTGTCCCGAAACGTAATTTCTGGATTCAACCCGCGCGCGCGCCGACGGAAACCCTTGCCAAACGCACGAATCGTCTTTGCTGTGCATCGGGGAGGAAGGTAGGCACATCGGGGAGGCCACCGGAGTTTGCCCAGCCTAGGGGGGGCCGGCCACGGCGGCCGTGGCACCGGCGACGGCGCCTGAACGGCGACGGAACCGCGCGGCCATGCATGCAAGCTGTGCTACTGCATGCTTGTGCTGCTGCGGCGCTGCTGGGCAGGCACGCGCGCGCTCGCACGGCGGCGCTGCTGGCCTGGCACGGCGGCGGCCATGGGCACAGCGGAGGTGATGGTGTGATGATGATGGAGGTGGTGTTGATGGTGGTTCGGTGGTGGTGATGAAGAAGAATAGGAGGAGGGGGAGCTCGGGGTGGTGAGCTTGGTGATGAGGATGATGACAGTGGTGGTGTTGTGTTGACGTGAAGAAGAAGATGGGGGTGTCGGCTAAAGCATGGGGGGGCTGGTGGTGGTGTTGTGTTAAATTGAGAGAGGGAGAGAGAGGAAGAGAATTAATATATATAATATATATATGTGTGATATATATATAATATATATAAGAGAGAGAGAGAGAGAGAGATATTTAGAGAGAGGGGGGGGGGAGATGTAGGTCGGCTGTGAGTGTGATGGGGTGTTCGGCTGAAGAGGGGGAAGGAGTGAGGTGAGGTGATGTGAGGGGGGGGGGGGGGTGAGTATAAGAATAAAGAGAGAGAGAGAATGTATATATATAATATAAATGGAAAGAGAGAAAAGAGATATTTATATAAAATTGGAATATTTTTGAGTAGGAAAGAAAGGAGAGAAAATATCAGTGGAGTGTAGGGGTAGTCATGGTAGGGCCTACACCCAATTGGGTCGGGTATTGGGCTAAGATCGGACAGGTTTGGGACCAAGATTTAATTTAAAATAATAATTTAACTATTTAAAATCATGGACGAAAAGGAAGCACAAGGAAAATCAATTCGATGGCACGCAAGTGGCACGTGCACAGTAGTCTCAAAACAGGCCAGGGCCATATATTGGGTCGACTGGATTGGACCGATGTCGGGCCCGAAAATTAAGTTGGAAATTAAATCACGAATTACGGCAGACGATAAATTGGTCTAAATTGACCCGAAGTTGCGCGAATCAAATGGAGCACAAGGGAACAAGTTCGAGTGGGACACGATATATCAACATGAAGATAATCTCGTCTACTACAAACTCCAAGAAGGAAGTTTCCAGAGACTGGCATCCCTGATGCTCTAGAAATCCAAGTCACGGTAAAGTGCATTAAATCAAAATTAATCAAATCGAAATTAATTATATAGAAATGAATTATAGAAAATAATTCATTAGAAAATTCAAAAAATAATTCGGGAAATTTAGGGGACTTACAGAAATGTACGCTAACGTTGATGAGGAACGACGTGAATTAGCGTGGCATGTGCACGCTGTTGATCATCATGATCCCCCCTCTGCACATAGTGATTAGGAAGTGCAGAGGATTATAGGTCTACAAGATATTACAAATCAAATGCCAGACGCATTTATCGACCTAGCAAAAGTCACGAGATCAATTATACCTGCTGCAAATGTGCCTGCAAGGATAGACGTCCCTGAGAGACGCCATGTTCCTGTGAAACATGTTGCTCCGGTCGAACCCGCCGAGCAAAGGACGCTGCCATCGGCCGTCCAGTCCGCCGCTATTCCCAAGAAGAAGGGAAGACCGGTTGGTTCCAAAGATGTTCTGTCCCGGAAGCGGAGAAATCTTGTTAAAAGCATTTTGCCACATGAGATCATTAAGGATCACGACGATGTATTAGAAGAGCGCGTTCCAGATGAAACGCCTATTCCTAATCATACCGATAACCTCGAAATATCCGTCGAGTATGCTAGCTTAGACGATATTTTGAAGCGAAATGAAAGTGTCATCGATGATGTGTTCATATATTCAGTGGCCACTGACATTATGAACAATGATGACATGGAACCTCGTAGTGTTGCCGAGTGTCAACGACGAACGGACTGGTCACAATGGAAACAAGCAATCCAGGCTGAACTAGACTCCTTAGCGAAAAGAAACGTGTTTGGACCTGTTGCTCCAACACCACCCAATGTTAAACCAGTTGGTCACAAATGAGTTTTCCTAAGGAAGCAAAATGAGAGAAATGAGATTGTGCGATACAAGGCTCGCCTTGTGGCGCAAGGCTTCTCACAACGCCCTGGAATTGAACAAGAACTGGGACATTCAGGTACATGTATCGGGTAGGAACACTTTGTTCTCCGGGGTCACATTAGTGCTCATATCATGCTCGGGATAAAATAGGCATATAATATCTGATAAAATATCAAAAGCGTATGCACAAAAGCACGCACGCTCAAGGGGAGCTGCGTACGTGAAAAGTAACGCAGGCTCACTCAAGACAGCGTAGATGAAAAGTCATGCACGCTCACTAAAGGCAGCTTACGTGAAAAGTCACGCACGCTGAGAGAGCAGCGTAGGTGAAAAGTCACGCACGCTGAGAGAGCAGCGTAGGTGAAAAGTCACGCACGCTACAGAGAGCAGCGTAGGTGAAAAGTCACGTACGCTGAGAGAGCAGCGTAGGTGAAAAGTCACGCACGCTACAGAGAGACACGCTTCCAACAGGAAGCGTACCCAAGTCTGCGTACGCACGCTAAAGAGCGCGTGCAGCTCAGTGTGCGTAAGCTAAACAGCTCTGCACACTGCTCACTGTCTTCTCCAAACAGCAAGAACACCATGGATGAACCCAAGGCTTCAAAGCATCACAACTTGGCCATCCGAACTCCAAATCCGGATTTCCAAAGTTCCATCTTGGGTGAAATGGAATTCTTTTCCACATGGAAGCATCAAAACCCACAAAACCCCAACGAAAATAGATCAAGACCAAGAAAATCCGAAAATGATTAAAACTTAGATCTATAAAAATCAAAGCTTCAAAATGGAAATTTCTAAGTTCTAAACTAGTATAGATTGAGGAGAAGAACATATTTTGGCAAATAGTTTTGGAAGAAATCATTGACAAAATTATGGATCCATCTCTTGAGCAAGTTGGTACTTGCCTTGGTTGGTGGAGGAAATAAATGAGAGGAAGTAAATGAGAGAAGAGAGAATGAGATGAGTTATATATAAAGATCTTGGACCCATGGGTTCATGATGAACCAAAGGGTTCATGATGAACCATTGGTGAACCAAGAATAGGTTACCCAAATGAGCCAAAACTGTAGGCCCAAATGCAGAAAATAAATTAGGAAATAATATTTTGTCGAATATTTTTGGAAAATGCATGAAGAAATACTGCACAATAAATATCGTATAAATTCAAGATAAATATAATTTATCGGTTTACGTATTAAAATACGTATTCCAGGATTGGGGAGTGACATCTCTACCCTTCTTAGAAAAATTCTGTCCTCGGAATTCCAGCCAAGACAGGATAGTAAAATCAGGGCAAGCAAGGCACAATCATATACAAGTTAACTATCATAGCAGTTATTATCATACATCACAAAGTACAAAACAAGCAGGTGCAGATAAGCATGGAATCGTGTCAATAAGGTGCAAAAATATACCTTATTAGTCAAACAAATGCGGATACCGAGATCTGATCTCGTCCTCGCGCTCCCTGGTTGACTCTTCCGAAGAGTGATGGTTCCAAGAAACACGGACAAGGCTTATCGTCCGATTATTGAGTACCTTCTCTCGCCGGTTCAAAATAGACACGGGTTGTTCCTCGTAAGTTAGGTCGGTACCAACGACTAACTCAGAATGGTCGAGGACATGACTCGGATCCGGGACATACCCACGTAATTGGGACACATGAAACACATCATGTATGCCAGTCAACGAAGGCGGAAGGGCAAGTCGATAAGCCACATCACCTACTCGAGCGAGAATCTTAAAAGGACCAACGTATCTTGGACTAAGCTTTCCTCGAGTTCCAAATCTGATGATACCCCGAGTAGGCAAAATCCGCAGAAACACTTGGTCGCCAACTCTAAACTCTAGAGGCCTACGATGCTGATCTGCCCAATGACGATGTCGGTCCTGTGCAACTCGAAGGCGCTCTCTGACCAACTTAACTATCTCCACAGTCTGCGTGATCATCTCTGGCCCCAATAACTTCCGTTCTCCGACGTCGTCCCATGCCAAAGGGGACCTGCACTTCCTTCCGTACAATGCTTCGAACGGGGCCATCTGAATGCTAGCCTGGTAGCTGTTGTTATAGGAGAACTCCACTAGATGAAGGTGATCCTCCCAAGATCCGCCAAAATCCAAGGTACACGCCCGTAGCATATCTTCTAATGTCTGAATGGTTCTTTCTGATTGCCCGTCAGTTTGTGGATGATAAGCAGTACTGAATCTTAACTTGGTTCCCAAATTTGGTGTAAGCTCCGCCAAAAATGGGAAGTAAATCGCGTATCCCGATCTGATACTATACTAACTGGAACACCGTGCTGCCTTACTATCTGTTTCATGTATATTTCTGCTAGCTACTCAGTAGTCTGTCCAACTCGGAAGGGAAGGAAATGAGCGACCTTCGTGAGTCGATCTACTATTACCCAGACAGCATTCTTACCAGTCGGGGATCTAGGTAAACCGGTCACAAAATCCATCGTGATGTGCTCCCATTTCCATTCTGGGATAGGAAGCGGCTGTAGCAACCCTGCTGGTCTCTGCTGCTCGGCTTTTACCTGCTGACATACCAGACACTTGGATACAAATCTCGCTATCTCTCTTTTCATGCCATTCCACCAAAAGTACTGCCTGATATCTCGATACATCTTCGTTCCTCCTGGATGAATGGAGTAAATAGAACTATGAGCTTCGGACATAACTTCTTCCCGAAGGTCTCCACTCGGTACACAGAGTCTGTTTCCAAACCTGAGCGTACCATCTTCATGAATCACTAACTCCTTCCTACGGCCTGATTCACACTCCGACCGCAACTTCTGAATCTGTAGATCTCCTGCCTGTGCTGCCCTTATCCTTTCTACTAAGGTTGACTGAATCTGCATACTGGTCATTCTTCCTATATCCCTTGGCAAAACTACTTCGATTCCCATACTCTGAAGGTCTTCTAAAATATGCTTCTGCGAGGTCAAGATAAAGGCACTGTCTCTCCTACTCAGTGCATCTGCGACTATATTTGCCTTGCCTGGATGATAGTGAAGATCTAAGTCAAAATCCTTCAGTAGTTCTAACCATCTTCTTTGCCTCATGTTCAAATCTCGCTGCGTGAATACGTATTTCAAACTCTTATGATCAGTATAGATCTCTACCCGATCTCCGTATAAATAATGCCTCCACAACTTGAGTGAAAACACCACAGCTGCTAACTCCAAATCGTGAGTCGGGTAATTCTTCTCATAGTTTCGAAGCTGTCGAGACGCATATTCTATCACCTTTCCGTGCTGCATCAATACACATCCAAGACCCTTCCCAGATGCGTCACAACATACTGTAAAGCCTCCCGCTCCTACTGGAAGCGTCAAGATCGGGGCTGAGATCAATCTCTTCTTCAATTCTTCAAATGATGCTTGACAGCTAGCTGACCAAACAAACTCTACGTCCTTGTGCGTCAAACGCGTTAAGGGCGCAGAGATCTTGGCAAAGTCCGCCATGAACCTTCTGTAGTAACCAGCTAATCCTAAGAAACTTTGCACTTCTGTAACCGTTCTCGGGACTGGCCAGTGTTCTACGGCCTCAATCTTCTTCGGATCCACTGACACTCCTGCCCCAGAAATTATATGCCCCAGGAACGAAATGTGATCTAACCAGAATTCACACTTGTCGAGCTTCGCATAAAGTTGATGCGCCCTCAATGTCTGTAAGACAGTCCTAAGATATTTCTCATGCTCCTCTTCACTGCTGGAATAGACAAGAATGTCATCTATGAACACCACCACAAATTTATCCAAATACGGCAGAAAGATGCGGTTTATTAAATCCATGAATACTGCGGGGGCATTGGTTAGTCCAAAGGACATTACTAAAAACTCATAATGCCCATATCTAGATCTGAATGCTGTCTTCGGTATGTCTTGCTCCCGGACTCTTACTTGATAGTATCCTGACCGAAGATCGATCTTGGAAAAGATGCTGGCCTTGCTCAACTGGTCAAACAGGTCATCAATCCTTGGTAGTGGGTACTTATTCTTCACTGTTACTGCATTCAGCTTGCGGTAGTCGATGCACATCCTCGTCGACCCATCCTTCTTGGGAACTAGAAGCACTGGCGCGGCCCAGGGCGATTTACTATCTCGGATGAATCCCTTAGACTTCAACTCTTCTTTATGCTGATACAACTTATCCTGTTCTGACGGCGACATTCTGTAAACTCTGTCTGCAATAGGCCTCGTTCCAGGGTTCAACTCAATGCTAAATTCTACCTCTCTGACTGGGGGTATTCCTGGGAGCTCATCAGGAAAGACGTCGAGAAAATCTTCGACCACTCTCGGAATCAGTCCTGGCTTTGACACTGCTGCTGCGATGACGCCTCCGGCCTGATTCTTCAAGGTTCGAGTAAAGATGAACTGCTCCATCCCAGGAACGCTGAATATAACCCTACCTCCTCTACAATTAATTGTCGCATGACTGTCTCTCAACCAGTCCATGCCAAGAACAACATCAAAATTTCCCATAGGGAATTCAATCAATGATGCGGGCAGTAAATGCCCACACACCTCTACCGGACATAAAAAGCGCACTCTGCTAACTTCTACGAGCCCATTGCCGGTGAGTATATCCATCCTCTCCGGCAATGCCTCAAACTCTAATCCAATCCGTGTAGCATATTGTGCAGAGATAAATGAATGAGTAGCGCCTGAATCAAATAATGCAACAGCGGGAAATGAGGTGACGAGAATTTTACCTGCCACCACGTCACTAGACGCTAGAGCCTCTCCCAAGGATAATGTGAGAGCCTGTCCCTGGCCCCGCTGAGCTCCTTATTGCGGCCTTCCTCGACCATGCTGTTGCTGCCTCTGAGGGCCTTCGACTTCCTGTGCCTGGCGGAACATCTGAGCCTGCGTTGGTAGACTCTGGGCTAGGGGCCTTACTGCTAATACTGGCCCTCCACTCGAAGTTGCCATCGGAGCTGGCAATACTGGCCCTCCTGGCCCTCCTGGCCTCTGCATCACAGGACAAGTGGAGATACGGTGGTCTGAACTACCACACCTCAAGTATAAGCCATTCGCTGACCGGCATACCTCCCTCTTGTGCCCTGCCTTCCTACAGAATGTACAGCCCTGGGGTGCTCCCTGACGCTGTTGTTGGTTCCTCGGCTGCTGATGCCGAACTGGCGCTGTATTAGTTGACACGGCCGTCCTCCACGGCGCTCCTGCATCATGAATACGTACACCGGGTGCTGGTGCCGATGTTCGCTGCATTGCTCCTCCTCCAACCTGGGAATGAGATCTCTTCTGACCTCCTGTCCTCGATGCCAACCTCTGCTGGGTAAGCTCGTGCCTCCGAGCGACCGTCAAAATAGCGTCAAAGTCTGGTAGTCGTGTCCTTCCACAAGCTGTAATAGTTCTAAATGAAGTCCCTGCTGGAACCTCATAGCTTTCTCTGGCTCCGTTGCCACCATTGCTGGTGCAAACTGGCACAATCTGCAGAACTCTGCTGCATACCCATCTACGGTCTTGCCTGCTTGCTTGGGACTGATAAACTTCTGCTGGAGCTCATATCGAGCTACTACGCCAAAATACTTGGCCTTGAATCTGTCACTGAAGGTGGTCCAACGAACAGGGCGTCTTGCACCAACTTCTTCTGATGCCCACCAGTCGTGGGCAAGATCCTGAAGTACCAGTTTGACCTGATCAACCTTCTCATCCTCTGGAACCTTGGCTGCCACAAGAATGGCTTCGATGTCTTGAATCCAGGCATCCGCAGTGATGGCATCCTCCGTGCCATCAAAATACCTCGGGTTCAAGCGATGAAACCTTCATGATGCTCCCGAGTCAGCCCCGACACTCCTCTCAAGAGCTAACTGAATCCCTTGGTTCAGCAACACGTTCTGCTCCTGCTGCCGAGTCTGTTGCTGTTGGTTAGTGACAAGAAACACCCGGATGATCTCCAGGGGTGCTACGGCATCTGGTACTGCCGTCGCTGCTGGTGCTGCAGGAGTTTCAATAACCTGCGGCTGCACTGCCTCTGGTTTCATTTCTGCTCGTGTCTGCCCTGGGGAAGGTTCTCTCCCCTGTTGCTGCCCAGTCGAGCCATGCTCTTGCTGTTCTTCCTCATGGGCCTCACCCGCTACTGAGAATGAAGCACACCTATAGAGAAAGATATAAGATTATCAAGTCCGAACGAGAAAGATTTCGAGGATGCAAGTCAGGTTAGAGATCAAGGCAAGGACAGAGAATTCGAAACAGAATTTCAAGAGGAACAAGTTTTGATTGAGACTCCTAATAATTTGCAATACCCCACAAGTCTGAAAAAGAGACCTGCATGGGCCACCACTAAAACCTTGTCACGCCCCAGTACCGAAATACGGAGACGGACTAGGCCAGCTACTCCATATGAGGTACGTAACGTCATACGGCGATCGTGGCTGTCGAGAGACTAGGGGGTACGTGCTACAATCAAGTCTCCTATGGTCCCACAGAGTTCTATGTCTCAATCAATCAAGTCACATCAGCAATTAAATGAACATTAAAGATAAAGCAGTAAGGCGTCCCTGACGCTTCATCAAAATGATCATGAGAGACTAGCTTTATAATTTAGCTATCTCAGAGAGTCAGGAGTACAAAATTATACACAGCTGCAGTCTGTTTATTTATAATTCTGTACTGACATAAAATATTATGTAATCCGGCTAACAGGTGCCGGTGGCTAAATGCCGCACAAAATATGAGCATGAGTGGTGGAGAAGAAACCCACTCGAGTCCCCGAACTGCCATGCTCCTAGTATACTCCATGGATGTCAGGGAGGAAGATCGTGTCCTCTGGCTCTGCTACGAGATCTGGCCAAACAAAACCAGCGGGGTCAGCCCCGAATAGCAAGTACCTCCAAAGTGGCACAAGAGTTAAGATTAAAAACCCTGATAATAGAATGATTGATAATAGTAATACTTATGCAACTATTATAGGGTAGCGCGACATCCTCGAACCCATATGGCACCCTTACAACCAAACAAGGACAAAAGGTGCCGCATAGAGTCGGGACGTGTCGTACTCTATAACTTTCACATAAGTTAAAAAGGTATAAACAATAAAATCTCCTGATCGTGACTTCGGTCGATAGCCTATCGCAGCACAATAACCAACCCAACAATCAAACAAGAACATGGGTTGGATTATGTACCATGATAGACCATGTTCCTCAGTCATTCACAGAAGTAGCACTTCACAACCAGAATAAGTCTTCCGTTCATAACTTCGGTCCACAGCCTATCATAGTACGATAACCAACCCAACAATCAAACAAGAACATGGGTTGGATCACGTACCATAACAGTCCGCTTCCCTCAGTTATTCACGGAAGGTAATAAGATACACGCAAGTCGTTTTCGTGGCCAATCAAGTCTACGAGTTTCTAGTGGGACGAGGTTATCCTCGCATCATATTATTTAGAAAATCCTCAGATCGTATCTTTCCAGCAAGGCTAGCCAACCCAGGGGTTCGCGTAGACAGGTATGATTGAGCACAGGTCCCTCGTAAGGCCACCTTGCTAAAACATATAATATATAGCAGGAATTAATCGGATGCAGTCATCCACTCGTTACAGATGACACAGTATCCGTGGAGACCAGCCGGCGCGTCGAGACAATATCTCAAGGCGGCTGGTGTAACACGATCTCGGGATTTTGCCCTCCCCATGCATCTAGTATGTTTAGTTGCCTAATTTAACCCTAGGTGAAATCTTGGACTCACATGCTGTGGCCTGCATGATTATCCTCCTAAAGTCGTACTTTAGTACGAGTACCCCAAAGAGGATCCATGTCAATCAGTATGTCAACATGTTCTACCCTCCTTAGTGTAATGCATCATTGCAAATACGCCACGTGGAGTTACGAGTCATTTGTCGAGCATGAACAAGAACTGGGATATTCCGGTACATGTATCGGGTAGGAACACTTTGTTCTCCGGGGTCACATTAGTGCTCATATCATGCTCGGGACAAAAGGCGTAAGGATATAAAATAGGCATATAATATCTGATAAAATATCAAAAGCGTACGCACAAAAGCACGCACGCTCAAGGGGAGCTGCGTACGTGAAAAGTCACGCAGGCTCACTCAAGGCAGCGTAGATGAAAAGTCACGCACGCTCACTCAAGGCGGCTTACGTGAAAAGTCACGCACGCTGAGAGAGCAGCGTAGGTGAAAAGTCACGCACGCTGAGAGAGCAGCGTAGGTAAAAAGTCACGCACGCTACAGAGAGCAGCGTAGGTGAAAAGTCACGCACGCTGAGAGAGCAGCGTAGGTGAAAAGTCACGCACGCTACAGAGAGCAGCGTAGGTGAAAAGTCACGCACGCTGAGAGAGCAGCGTAGGTGAAAAGTCATGTACGCTACAGAGAGACACGCTTCCAACAGGAAGCATACCCAAGTCTGCGTACACACGCTAAAGAGCGCGCGTAGCTCAGTGTGCGTAAGCTAAACAGCTCTGCACACTGCTCACTGTCTTCTCCAAACAGCAAGAACACCATGGATGAACCCAAGGCTTCAAAGCATCACAACTTGGCCATCCGAACTCCAAATCCGGATTTTCAAAGTTCCATCTTGGGTGAAATGGAATTCTCTTCCACATGGAAGCATCAAAACCCACAAAACTCCAACAAAAATAGATCAAGACCAAGAAAATCCGAAAATGATTAAAACTTAGATATACAAAAATCAAAGCTTCAAAATGGAAATTTCCAAGTTCTAAACTAGAATAGATTGAGGAGAAGAACATGTTTTGGCAAATAGTTTTGGAAGAAATCATTGACAAAATTATGGATCCATCTCTTGAGCAAGTTGGTACTTGCCTTGGTTGGTGTCACGCCCCCGAACCAGAATACTGGAGAGCGGGGGCGGACATAGCCAGCTACGTATATTGATATAGAATACATCTCAACTATACGGTCACGGCTGTCTAGATATAAGGGTTTACTACAAGCCAGCAGTCTCTTAAGGTCAAGCCTATTGTCTCAATCTTCAGCAATTAACAGAGTTACAAGATGTTAGAGCATCAAATATATATATAAGGCGTCCCAAATATTACATATCGGATGATCATGAAGCTAGTCGTACAAAATGATAGGACTAGCAAGAGTTCGGTCATACATGATCAACCCTAGGATTTGTTAATCATGTTTACAGCCCGTAGGCAAACAGTAAATAATTGTGCATCGAGCTAACAGGTGCTCGTCGGCTAAACGCCTCAAAAGAATAAATTTACATATAAGTGGGTGAAACAAAAAGGGAAAATCCACTCGTAGCCCGGGTTCCGTCTAGTGTTCACCATTGGACTGGAAGCTTGGTAGATCCTCGGGAGCTGCTCCAAAATCTGGCCACACATAACCAGCTGGGTCAAACCCCAGAAAGAGCAAGTGCCATAAGGAGGCCACAAATAAGAACAAAAGCCAGCTTATCAGAACATAAAGAATAAAAGAAAGTACAAGTAGTAAAGTATACAGGGCGATAAACGACTAGGGACGTGGAACCATTCCGGGAGCCAGGTTACAATCCTTAAACCAAACAAGGACCGGGATTGTACCCCTTCGCCTGAATAGCTCACTGTCTCTACCCATTTATTATTAGAGATAAGTAAAACAATCATGATCAAGAGTTCCAGGTACAGGGGCTAGACAAGACTTAGACAGAGCTGAACACCATTCATTCACAATCGGCCAAGCAAGTACTACGGCTAACTACTTTAACTAACTAGGGTTATCACAAGCCTAATTACTAACAAGATGCAAGTTAGAATTTCCAGTCCCAAGTCCTGCAGACCATCCAGTTATCCTTCCGCGGGTTGAGAGTTATAGGTGGGTACATTGCCCGGGAGACAAATGTACCCTTAGGTGACTTAGAGGGTGCAACACATGACAGTGTGCTGGAAATGTGCTCTACTCGTCGGCAAGCTACAAGTCCATTAAAGCGCCCAGATAACGAGATTGCCTGTGACTGGGAATTCTTCATGTTCTAGTTTGATCTAATAATTAGCCTAATCCAATTTAGCGCGAGTCCCTGGCCGTGGTACCCAGGAAGTCACGTCCTAGACATGATGCAAGACAAGACAAGTGGATTGTACAAGCAAGCAAGCAGGAGCACCCACGGTGTCAAGTTGATTATACGAGTCAAGTTACAAGTTACAAGTCAAGTCAGGTCAAGTCAAGTACATGTCAAGAGTGTGCCGCCACGGGCCACTATCAAGTCAGGTTGGTCATGTCAGGAGTGCACCACTACGGGTCACTGTCGTGTTATGCTAGTTCCTTGTCATACCATGCCATGTACAATAGTCATTCCAAACATATTAAGTAAAAATCAGTTCGTGACAAGGGGGTCAGGGGTTGGGCTGCGCAGGGTGTGTACTGTGCATGGAAGAGCTGCGCAAGAGTTGCCTTGCGCAAGGGTTACCTTGCGCAAGGGTAGACTGCACAGGGGGTCAAGGGGCACAGGGTTAAAGGTGCACAGGGTTAAAGGGGCATAGGGTTAAAGGGGCACAGGGGATGCCTTGCCCATCAATTGGATTGCGCAAGGGGGGATTGCGCAAGGGAGGATTGCGCAAGGGTAGACTGCGCAGAGTATGGACTGCACAATGGTCGAGTGCACAGGGGTTACTTTGCGCATGGCTGGCTTGCGCATGGCTAGCTTGCGCCAGCGCAATCCAGCGCAGCGCAAAGCACTGGCTGAGCCTATGCGCAATCGGCCATGCGCTAAAGAGCACGGGCCGGGGTGCGCAAACGGTCAAGTGCTAAAGAGCACTGGCCGAGAGCCTTCACCAAGGCTGAGATGAACTCCTCAAGAACACCAAAAACTTCAAATCTTCATAACTTAGCCAAATCAAAACCAAATCTAGATTTTCAAAGTTCTAACTTGAGTAAAATCGAATTCTCTTCCACATGGAAGCATCAAAACATACAAAAATCGAAGTTTAATGGATCAAAACCAAGGATTTTCGAAAATGGTTAAAACCTAGATCTAGAAAAATAAAAGCTCCAAATCACAAAATGTCAAGTTCTAAAGTTGTTCTCCATGGCCTAATCTAGTTAATGGACAAATAGAAAGTGGTGCCTATTTGATGGCAAGGTGCACTTACCTATGGGTTGGGGAGTTGTGTGGAAGAAGGAAGAAGAAGAAGTTGTAAAAAATTAATGGAGTTATGGAGGAGAGAGAAAAGGTTGGTAGGTTTTAATGAGGGTGGTTGTGATGGAATGGAGGTGGAGAATAGGCTAAGGTGTTCCACTCATGATGAACCAAACCAAACCCAACCAACTCCATAAAATAAAACCAAGCCATGGTCTAAAACCCATTTACGAGAACCCGAATCCATAAGTCGAGAAAATAAAATACGTGCCGAAATCAAATCACGAGTACAAATACGAAATATAGAAAATGGGGGTGACAGTTGGTGGAGGAAATAAATGAGAGAAAGTAAATGAGAGGAGAGAGAATGAGATGAGTTATATATAAAGATCTTGGACCCATGGGTTCATGATGAACCAAAGGGTTCATGATGAACCATTGGTGAACCAAGAATAGGTTACCCAAATGAGCCAAAACTGTAGGCCCAAATGCAGAAAATAAATTAGGAAATAATATTTTGTCGAATATTTTTGGGAAATGCATGAAGAAATACTGCATAATAAATATTGTATAAATTCAAGGTAAATATAATTTATCGGTTTACGTATTAAAATACGTATTCCAGGATTGGGAAGTAACACAAGTAGTTCCCGACCATGGAACGCGTTCTCGATTAGACTGAGGCGTTCGCTATATGGATTGAAACAATCCGGGCGAATGTGGTATAACCGCCTAAGCGAATACTTGATCGGTTTGGGATACATTAATAACTAACTTTGTCCGTGCGTGTTCATAAAGAAATCCACTTCAGGATACGTAATCATCGCGGTCTATGTAGATGACATGAATCTCATAGGAACCGAAAAAGACTTGTCAGAAACTGCTGATATCCTGAAGAGGGAATTCGAGATGAAGGATCTTGGGAAGACACGATTTTGTCTCGACCTGCAGATCGAGCACCGTAAAGATAGAATTCTTGTCCATCAAGCGAACTACACCCAAAAGGTGTTGAGACGCTTTAGTCATTTTGACGTTAAGCCGTCCGCTACTCCCATGATCGTCCGCTCTCTAGACATTACTAAGGACCCATTTCGTCCAAAGGAGGACGACGAAAAGATATTGAGTCCTGAGTGCTCTTATCTGGGTACAATAGACGCTTTATTGTACTTGACCCAATGTACTAGACCGAACATCTCGTTTGCTGTGAATTGTCTAGTTCGATACAGCACCGTGCCAACACGCCGCCATTGGAATGGCATAAAAGACATTTTCTGCTACCTTAAGGGTACTACGAACTTGGGCTTGTTCTATCCCTACGCGGTTTTGAGTGAGTCCAACGCTCTTGGCACTCGAAGCAACGCGACCCTTGTTGGCTATGCCGATGCGGGATACTTATCTGATCCGCATAAGGGGCATTCCCAATCTGGTTTTGTCTTTACCATTGGAAACACGACGATTTCTTGGAGGTCTCGCAAACAGAACTTAGTGGCTACTTCAACGAACTACTCTGAGCTACTCGCGCTCTATGAGGCGACTAGAGAGTGTGTATGGCTTCGAGCTGTTATTGTAATGCCCCGCTACGTACGGTACATTACGATGAGTCATTGACTCGAAGAGTTACGTTGACCCGATGAGGTATCGATGCGAATCGATGCAAGAGTTACGTTGGCCAAAGGTAAGCTTTGAGTCGGTTGGAATCTATAAATCGAATCGATGCAAAGGATAAGTCCCGTTTGAGCAAGTGCTGACTTTAATTGATCTGGTGTGCAGGCTATGCTTTTACGCTGGACGATAAGAGGTCGGCATTTTGCCTTATGCAATGAAGTGTCCGCAAAACCAAATCGTGGCCTTGCAACGGATTATGGCATGGGCGCGATAGGCCAAATCAACCGAGTAGTTCAAAGGAATGGCTAAGTCCGGGAGTTAGCTATGCGATCGAGTTATGGAAGCGAGACGCTTCAATCGGCAAGACGGCAAGGTGTATCGGCTTAAGGTGGGCGGGTTCTTGACTATCTCTCCCTATTCCTTCACGTCTAATAAGTGATGTCATTGTATGCATAATATGTTATCAAGTTAGCGAGCGTGGCTCGGCGAGTAAGTGTCTAAATATACGTTAAACACTAAGGTAGAACATTGAACAATCGAACAAAAGAAGCGACGTGCATCAAGTGTACAAGTCGCGGTAGGACAATAATGACAGAACATTGAAAGACGATATTGAGATGTGCATCATGTGCACGGCTCCGAGAACATTAAACACTAGGCGTAGAACATTGATTACGGTGCTGAGCGTGTCCTCGGGCACTTATGCTACGAAAGGACTAAGTAACTACGGAGTTAGGCTATGAGAATAACTTACGAATGTTACGCGTTGAATATGAGTATAAGATGACTAAGCCGTTGGGCATCGTGCATTAATATGGATGTGTTGGGGCATAACGCCGACGGAGCTCCCCATATGGATGGTGGATTATGTTTATGAGACGCGAATAGGTTTATGGTATGGGACTATGTTTATGGAACACGAGATTGGTTGGACGATATGACTTGTATGCTATGGTACGTATTGTATGGTCAATGGACTCGGATGGCCCGTGCACGGGTACGGCTTCCCTCGGACGGTTACGCCGGGGCACCGGGACTGTTCGGCCTAGGAGGAAATTATGTGTGGTATTTATGGTGCACAACATTCGGACGGATTACGACCGTCCAGTACTGTGATAAGCTATGATATCCGTAAGTTTGGGATCCTTCGGATACTGGACTAGCAACCCGTATCGAAGTGATTGTAGGCTTACACATAAGAGATGCCAAGTCCATTACGGTGTGAAACACCGTGACCTTCATATAGTTAGGGCCAGTGGGCTGAGATGAGAGTTGGGTGCAGGCGCAGGACCTGTGACCCTTATGCATATGTCTAAGTTTATGATTGGTTGGTTGCGTAAAATCGTATGTTTGCTTATACAAAGTTCTAACGAGTGCAGGCTAGGCGAAAAAGGACGGAGATGAGCACGAACACTATGTTTACGTTCATATTATGGCTAACTGTATCTGCTACAGGAACACGGTATGGGACACATTTATGATAAGTTGCTATATATGAAGATTGCCATGAAACTGATCCTAAGGCTAAATGGAAAGTTCACCAATTAAGATGCATGTTTCACTAAATGGATTAAGTGTTTGGTTTGGTGCAAGCGGGTCTTGATCAGTGCGAAGCGAGGACGAAAGCACTAATCCCCTACTAGTTTATGTGCAGGCTCAGGTTATGATCGGCTCGGGACGGAGCTTGGCTTGGACGTGCCGAGGCATGGAGTCTTTGGCGTTCAAGAGGAGCTACCGCATATGCGTTCGGACTTGTGACATGGAGATGTTCGACCGAAGACTACTTGGTGGCTGTAAAGAGACATAATGTATGGACAATGTAATCCTTTGTGAGCTAGAGAGATCATGAGCGTTGTAGCCAATTGGCATATATGTTGGGCTATTCAGAGCCTTTGTAACCTTCGTTTTATTATGAATAAAAAAGAGATTCGTATTGTATTGTTTGTTTCCTTTCGCTGCTTATGTTATCAAATTGAGATAGTTCTATGTGAACCTGTTATCTTGCCTTGCACGAGCGTAACTCCAGGCTCGTGCGGCATCACGCCCCAGCGAGGACGATGATTCGGGTAAAATCTAGCGAGGACGAGCGATTTCCCGGATCGGGGCGTGACAAGTTGGTATCAGAGCGGTTCCATCCTTTGGACCGTGCATGAATCTCTTTGACCCTCAGTTGCTTCGCTATCGAAATTCAGTTGACTCTAAGTTGTTTTCGCAACCGCATGGCTCATGGATCTGCTTGACGCTACATTGGATGTTCCATACAATAAGTCTATATTAAGTGAGTACGTTTGTCACAAGTATGTCGTGACTATCACGTGATCTCCGGGTGCCATCGGAGAGTGATGATTGCACGAAGTGCAACGGGTTATGGGATGTTGGTCGCATGAAGTGCAACGAATATGGTGATGTTGGTTGCACGAAGTGCAATGATATACGTATAGTTGATCGCACAAAATGTGAGAAGTTATGTGTTGTTGGTCGCACGAAGTGCGAGGAGTTATTTGTCGTTGGTCTCACGCAGTGCGAGAAGATACGTGTTGTTGGTTGCACGAAGTGCAACGGGTCGATATGTGAGGCGATGTGTGTTATGTTGCTATGAAAACGGTTATGTGTTACTGGTTACACGGAGTGCAGCAAGTCGTGGATCATTCGTTGCATCTGTGCAACGAGTCGATATGGTATGATGCGTGTTGTATGGCTATACGGATGGATAGCGATATGTTGCACGAAATTGAGTAAAGACCTTAAGTATCGAGAATGAATTGTTGTACGAGTTGTAACGAGTGAGATTGGAAGATCGCGGAGGTGATAGTACGAGTCGAGTTGGTCGCTAAGTTGAGTTGAGTAGGCGAACATGTATGTTGGCCGAATGTCGCGTTGAGCTTTGAATAAGCGAATGTTGCGGGCGTGATCGATATGATCGCTAAGATACGGTGAGACTTGAACGAATGTCGAACTTGAGCGAACGCTAGAGCTGGGATCAGAAGGATCGCCATACGGGATAGTTGATCGGGGAATAGATGTCGGACCTATGCGGAGTGTAAAGTTGAGTAATGACTCGATTTCGAGTGGTATATGTAATATCACTTGTGCGAGCAAGTGTAGCGAAGTATTGTATCGATAACGATAGGCTCGATTTCTGAGTGGTATATGGAGTACCACTTAGCGATAGCTATGTTAAGCCGCTTGGTGACTTACGATAGATCGCATCGAGATGATTATGTTGTTACGATATGTTTGTCCTCAACGGATGAAGTAGTACCGAGACTCAAGCAGGAATGACTTGATAGGAGTCGATGCAAGTATGCCTTGATGAAATGAGTTGAACGATTATGTGCGAAGTTATACCTGTGGATGATACGTCGGACGAGGATTCGTTAAGTGTAAGTCGAACGATAAGTTGAGCATAGCGAAGGATTGTTACGTGGAGGAAATAGTCGACCCGGTCGAACTTATGTTGAGTTAGTACGGAGATTTCTTCGGAACGAATTGAGTAAGTACGAAGAAATCATGCGGACGAATTTCGGGTAGTGCAATGAATCGGTAGCACGATTTGGAAGTGCGAGTTAAGGAATACGAGAATGGATATATGAATTGGAAATCGTATCTCGATGATGGTAGTTAGTTACAACAGAATGGATTTTGGTACGTGAGAATTGATTCGTATTCGAGTTCGGAAAATAATAGTGATTGCAACGAATTGGAGCTTATGAGAGACGAAGATGTTCAAGTTATGCATATCGACGATGGTATTGAGGCGTATCAAAGACGATATGCAATAACTCGGGGATACTCTGATCGAATGAACGAAAAATATGTTGAGCATTGTCGTTGGATGAATAGGATACAAGTTAAATTATGGCAGTTGGGACGATAACGGTAGGAGTGCTTCGGAAAAATTCGAGAGGGGATGTACGTTACTTGGATGAATCGAAAGTGCTTGATTGTTTCGAGGATAACTACAATGTTGACATTCTTGTCTTATGCGAGTGCAACTCCAGCATCGCACATACGTCATGCCAAATTAGGACGATCATTCTGCGTGAGCGCTGTAGTGCCCCGTCCCTACATCGTGCCCCGTACTCTGTCCACGGGGTGTGCGAGAATGGAACACTGTCGCTATCGATTCGGTCGGGACCGATAGGTCGGGATCGACCGAGTCGATCGAACCGGAACGGTTGAATTAAGATCCATTTCTCGTTATGGAATGTCTTCTTCGTAACCAAATCCCATATTCAGCGGGATTGCGCCTCAAGGATTGACTCTACGACTGAGTCGGAAGAGACCTCTCGTTGCTCTGCTTTTTACGTCGCTTGCGTTGGTTTTGGCTTTGTTTTCTGAATGCGTTTTCGTGAATGTTTTCGATGGTTTTCATGGCTTGCATTTCGAACTCGCATTTCCTATCAAACTCCTTGAATAATGTAGTGTTCTAATCGGTTGCTTGTGCGATTTCAGGTGATCGCGTAGGCGACGTCTAGCGCGACCAACAAAGTTCTCTCGCCAGAAGTAAACTCAAAGTGAGTGGCTGACCCTTCTCTTCTCGACCCCCTTCTTAGGTGAATCGGTAGTGTTGATGCGGATGAAAGAATGAATGCAAGGGAACGAACATGATAAAAATGAACAAGTTTCAAAGAGAATGTAGGCTATATCTTCATAATTAAAAAGAATTGTCTTTGCACGGTCATTGGACAACTCGTGCACGAGGAACGGCTCCCTCGAGCGATACCCCGAGACACGGGATCGTTTCGGCCTAGGAGGAAGCAAAAGATAGCTGTGCTCGACGAAAGCAAAAATATGGTTAGTCGGAAGAACTTACAGCGTGGCTCGCTACCCGCGCTGAAAGGATCGCCGTCTAACCCAGCTATAGTCCAAAATGGCTTGTGGTGCCAGTGACCTTCACGAACATAAATTGCATACGAAATGATAACAACTAACAGGGAAGAACATGGTATGTCTCAAAGGCGCGACGCGGTCCGCCGGGGGTAAGTTCCGACGTAAATTATATTATTCTTGTCATTGCTCGCTTGAAATTCATTAGAATGGTTAGAAACATTCATGAACTAAGTCATATAAACTCTTCAACCAAATGAGAGCTTGGAACCTAAATTTGTCACGCACCAGTACAAGTGTAATGTACTGATCCTCGCTCTCCACGCAGGTACCCCGAATCCCGAAGGGCGTGCCGCTTAAAGTCTAAAGGCGGCGTGGACACTTTTGAAGCCTCGTCCGTGTAAAGGCTTGTTTCTGGTTTTCTTTTGAAGAAGACCCCGCACTCAGTCCAAAAGAAGATGGCGGCTCGACTCGCCTCGATTGCAGGTGGAAAGATGTTATATTTTGCTTGTAAAAATGGATGTAATGTATGGAATGACTATCTCATCGGCGTTCATTTTGTAAGTCGAGTCTTGTTGTAGCCCGCACGGTAATGAATGTAATAAAGTCAATGTAAATGAAGTTTTATTATCAATGAAAAAGTTTACTTCTATTTCAAATGTGTCAATCAATTTCTCTGCGTACTCTAACTTGATGTTGTGTTTCGGATAACCTTATGACTATGTCTTGTGCGATCGTAACTTAGGTTCGCACGGCATCACGCCCGGGGGACGACTATCGATTTTACGGAATCGGGTTGTGACATAATGGTATCAGAGCACGGCTTTACATCCTTTGACCTCGCGTCGATGAGATAAGTTGTTCCATACAATGAGTCCGTAATATTTTTTGACTGATGTGTTTGCCTTCGTATCGCAAAAGTGACGGAACCCACGGCCGAGCGAGAGCAGAGCGCGTCTAGCGGCTCTAGTAGTTCTCGTCGTTCGCGGGGAGGACCTTCCAACGATACCATCGAAAGGATGCTGCGCATGATGGAGGCGCAGCAAAACCAGTCCGATAACCGGCATCAACAGGTAGAGGAATGATAGGCCCAGTTCGAAGCTTGCTTCGATGCGCACGCGAAACTTCAACAAAAGCAGCTGGATACCCTGCAGCAGATCATCCAAACAATGGCGGCCAACAAAAATTCTGCGACTGTGCCTACCGTCACCGCACCTACTGCCACCAGGCCGACGATCCAACCCATTGAAGTCGACACGACGGAGCCCGAGCGTCAACCAGCGACACTGAAAAAGTACAACTTTGAAGTATCAGAATTCAAGAAGGCGTACCGCACTTCCTTCAGCGGCACCGAGGGTCCCTCCATGGCAATCGACTGGTTGGAAGAGCTGGAAGATCACTTCGAGCTGCTCGACATTGAAGAATCCAAGCAAGTCGCCTGCGCACAACTTCAACTACGGTTGAACGCGCACGACTGGTGGGCCGTGCATAAGCGAGCGATCCGACGCGACAACAACTCAGCGCCGATCTCTTGGGCCACGTTCCGCAAAGCCTTTGAAGTAGAGTACCTTCCATCAGCCGTTTGTCAAGCGAAGGAGAATGAATTCATGCAGTTGAGGTAGGGAAATCGGACAGTAGAACAATACGCCGCAGAATTCAATAAGTTGTCAAAGTTTGCTAGTACATTTCTGCCTACAGAGGAGTGCCACATGCGACGGTTCAAAGTGGGTCTGCGACACTCTATCGGTGCGCATGTCGGGGTCCCGGAGTACAAGACCGTAGGCGAGGCTCTGAATCACGCACTCTGCCTTAAGAAACTGCATCCTTCTGGTGCTGGCGACGTTGTGCGCCACTCCAATCACAAGCGTCCTAGCTATACGGGAGGCAACAATCACACAGCAAAGCGTTCGAACAACGGGGGCTACCAAAGACAAAGCACTAGGTCTCTTTGCACAAAATGTAATTACATCGGACACGATGCCAGCGAGTGCCATACCCTGAACATCGACTGTCACTCTTGCGGAAAAAAGGGACACTATGCTAAAGATTGTCGTTCTCGACCGCAACGACAAGATGCGCTACCACAATCAAATCATCAAAATCGAGGCCCAGTTCCTCGACCTCCTCAGCACACTCAATCCAACAACCAAGACCGACGCCCCAACACTCAGGGCCGCGTCTATGCCATGACTCGAGACGAAGCGCTGGCGTCAGATACAGTAGTGTCAGGTATACTAAAATTCAATAATGTACCTACTCGTGTGTTTTTTGATTCAGGCGCTTCACATAGTTTTATATCAGCGGACTTTGCCACCGAGCATAAATTCTCTGTAATATTATTAGATCTCGACCTTAGCGTAAGCACGCCTTCGGGCACACTAATTCTCACAAACTTAGCTTGCACCGATGGAATTATCTGTATCGGCGGTCAAAATCGGTCTGGATGTGATAGTTCTAGACATGAAGGACTTTGACATCATTCTGGAAATGGATTGGCTCGGGCCGTGCAACGCAACCATAGACTATGCTGAAAAGAAGGTCACATTCCGCATGCCTGGAGTGCCTGAATTTTGCTACTCGTGTGGTGAGGCGTCGCCGACCTGCATGGTGATCTCCGCAATATCTGCTCGACGGATGCTGCATTCCGGGTACGAAGGCTATCTAGCTTCCGTTCGAGACATGAGACATGATGGTACAAACGTAGGTCAGACCGACGTTGTGGCAGAATTCCCAGACGCATTTCCGGACGAGCTACCCGGCATGCCGCCCGATCGAGAAATAGAGTTCACCATCAACACATTCCCCGATACCCGGCCGATCTCGAAGGCTACGTACAGAATGGCCCCTGCAGAATTGAAAGAATTGAAGGCACAACTTCAGGAATTGCTCGACAGAGGGTTTATCCGTCCGAGTGTCTCGCTGTAGGGTGCGCCCGTGCTGTTCGTGAAGAAGAAGGATTGATTGATGTAACTCTGCATCGACTATCGGGAATTGAATAAAGCTACCGTCCGAAACAAATACCCCCTGCCCCGCATCGACGACTTGTTCGACCAGCTCCAAGGTGCAACGGTGTTTTCGAAGATTAATCTACGATCGGGTTACCACCAACTCAAAGTCAAGCCAGATGACGTGCCGAAGTCTGCCTTCCGCACTCGTTACGGCCACTACGAGTTCTTGATAATGTCGTTCGGTCTGACAAACGCCCCTGCCGTCTTCATGGATCTAATGAATCGAGTGTTCCATCCGTTCGTTGACAAGTTCGTAGTAGTCTTCATCGACGACATCCTCGTCTACTCGAAGGACCGAGCGCAACATGCAGAGCATCTGCGGACGGTACTCCAAACCCTTCGAGAGAATCAGTTGTATGCGAAGATGAGCAAGTACAAGTTCTGGCTGAACAGCGTCTCATTCCTTGGGTACATCATCTCCGCCGCGGGCATTGCAGTCGATCCGAAGAAAGTCGAGGCAGTTGCTGATTGGAAACGGTTCGCATTAGTTAGCGAAATTCGAAGCTTCCTAGGCTTGGCGGGATACTACCGACGCTTCGTGATGGACTTCGCGAAGATCGCATCGCCGTTGACTTGCCTCACCCAGAAAGGAGTCGCATTCAAGTGGTCAGACGACTGTGAAGCTTCTTTTCAGGAGCTCAAACAACGGCTTGTTTCGGCCCCGATACTTGCTCTTCCTGACGGGACGGAGGGATTTTAAATCTTCAGCGATGCTTCTGGCCAGGGCTTGGGGTGTGTGCTCATGCAGCGGGATAAGGTGATATCTTTTGCTTCCCGGCAGTTGAAGCCGCACAAGAAGAACTACCCCACGTACGACCTAGAACTAGCGGCAGTTGTGTTTGCGTTGAAGCTGTGGCGTCACTATCTCTATGTCATGGCGTGCAGGATTTATACGGACCACAAAAGCCTCAAGTATCTCTTCACCCAGAAAGAACTGAATTTGCGGCAGAGGCGATGGCTCGAACTAATCAAAGACTATGACTTATCAATTGACTACACGTCGGGCAAGGGAAATGTGGTAGCGGTTGCTGTAATGCCTGTGTTCGTATTTCGTATTCTTGGAATACGTGTACGTATTTATTCTTGTATTGCATGATTTTCTTGCTTAATTTCCTTCCTGGGCTTGGTTTATTCTTGGTTGGGTTGGCTTGGTTCGGTTTGGGATTGCTCTTGGTTCATCATGAACCAAGGGGTGAACCCCCAACCTACCACCACCTTTGATATTTATTGCCCTTTCTTATTTCTCTCTCTTCATTACTCATCTTCTTTTTCCCCATTACTTCCTTACCTACCAGAGAGAGGAGAGAGAGGTCTAGGCAAGTACAACTTGCTTCATGGAGGAACTCCAAATTTTATTGCATCATTCTCTTCCTTACTGCATTCTAAAGCACTTTAGTACTTGACATTTTTAATTTCCATGGCTAGATTCTTGTAGATCTAAGTTTAGTTCATTTTCAGATTTTTTGGGTTTTGATCTACTTAATCTTGTTATTTCTATGTTTTGATGGTTCTATGTTGTAAAGAATCTCGTTCTACCCTATTTTGACCTATGGAAGTTCGGATTTAGGCTCCGGATGATGGAGTTATGGAGCTTGAGGACTTGGCTCTCATGGAGTTCTTCTTCTCTGAAATTTTGGAGAAGATGAACAGTGCTTGACTTGACCGCATGAATATTCATGCGGCAAGTGTTCTATTCAGCCGCATGACTGGAAGTTCTTGAGCCGCATGAGAGTCGGACTCACTTAGCCGCATAACCCACTCAATTCCCAGCCGCATAAGTTCTGAACTCTGCAGCCGCATGCGCCCTTCCCGCTGGCCGCATGAGACTTGCTTGACCCAGCCGCATGAGGACTTCACCCTGAGCCGCATGAACTCAACACTCGCGAGCCACATATGCACACTTGCTCCCAGCCGCATAGGCATTGTTCCCCCGCAGTCGCATGAGTACTCTTCCCTTCTGAGCCGCATATGGTTCCCTTCCCCCGCAGTCGTATGGGTTGCTTCTTCTCGAGCCACATGGAACCACACTTCCCCCCCCCCGGCCGCATGTACCTGATTGGCCAGCTAGCCGCATAAGACCTATTCCCCTAGCCGCATGAGTTTCCTATCTTGCTGACCGCATGTAAGCCCCTGTTTTTCAATTTTAGTTTTATTAGTGCTAATTAATTTTTAATGTTAATTTTAGCCTTAAAATAATTATTAGGATTTTTAGGAATTTTTCTAGAATTTTTAATTAATATTTTAATGAGTTTTAATACAAAAAATATCAAGTTGTAATTTTCAAAAAATATTTTAATATCAATTTGCAATTACTAGAATTATTTTAATACTGTTTTGTAATTATTCAAATTATTTTTATATCAGTTTGCAATTTTTATTTTGCATTTGCTCACAAAAATGCCTTTGTGTAATTTCCTAATCCCCAAGGACCTAACTGCTAATTACCAAAACCCTCCCCCACACGACACTCTCTCTCCTCCAGCTCTCACCCGCTCCCGTTGACCCCTGCCCCGACCGACTCACCGCCCTGCCCCCGCCTTTCCGGGCTGACCCCACCGACCTCAACCCCCCTATTTAAACCCCCACTCTCCCCTGACCTAAACCCTAACCCTAAACTCTCCCCACAGCAACCGACGACCCCCCTTCTTCCCCGACGAACCCCCAAACCCTAACCCTACTCCGGCGAACACTGCTCCGCCCCAACCGTCGACCTTCACCGCCAACCACCACCACCATTCGACGTGCCCCGACGAGACGCGTCGATCGCTACCGCTCCGCCACGGTCCCGACCGCTCCTCGCCGTCCACGATCGTCGAACCCCCCCAGATCTGGACATGTGAGTATTTTGTGTCAACTGTGTCGTGCGTGTCTCGTACGCATGTATGTTGTTCGCCGTGTCCTGGCGAGCATAAGTGTGGAACTGGACACGCGAGATTGAACTCGTGCGTGTCGTGCAGGCCTAGGACACGAGGATACCTGTGTCCTTAACTGTCAGGACACAGGATGGTTTTTATATTTTTTTATGTGTAATCTAACCTAAATGAAATAAAAGAAACAAAACCCTATCCCTAACACGACCCACGGGCTGACCCCCTTGCCAGCCCGACAGAGCCTAACCCCCCCCCCTCCCCCCCCCCCCCCCCCCGCGCTGTGTTGGCCTGGGTTCGAGTCCCCCTGGCTGACTTTGCTTTCCTTTTTCTTTTTCTTTTCCTTTTTCTTTTTATATACATATTTATATATATATGTATATACATTTATTTGTGTATATATATATGTATTACTATATATACTATATTTATGTATATATATACTTGCTGTTTTAATATATATATATATATATATATATATATATATATATATATATATATTATATATATATATATATATATATATATACTTCATCCTTTATACTTTATTATTTTATGTATATATATATATATATATATATATATATATATATATATATATATATATATATATATATATATATATATAAAAAAAAAAAAAAAAAAAAATATATATATATATATATATATATATATATATATATATTTCCTTGTGTATATATATATTATTATTATATATATACTATTATATATGTATACATTATTTTGTATAAATATATATATATATATATATATATATATATATATATATATATATATATATATATATATATATATATATATATTATATAGTTGAGTATTTTCTTATATGTATGTATATGTACATATATTTGTATATATATATATAATATATAGTTGAGCATTTTCCTATATATATAAATATCCCTATATTTATATATATATATTATTTCCTATATGTATTTTACTTAGCTTAGTGTAAATTATTTATATAAAATAATGTTCATACTTTTATAGTTACTATGTAAAACTTTACCTTATTAAAATAATAATATTTATTTTGACTATTTATCAAATTGTATTTTTATTGTATTTAAATTACTGCAACCATTTGGTGTCCAAGCCTAGCATGGGTATTTGGGCCCAAATGTGTTTTCACACATTCAAGACCCTGTACAAGTCATATTGGACTTGATTCATGGCCTTGGGTCCTGTATTTGAACTTTGGTTCAAATTATATATATGGACAAAATACGCAGATAATTAATTATTGTGTGCAATGCTATTTTTGATTTTCTAAAAATACTTAAAGTACTGCTAAAATTATGGAAAAATAGTATTTAGATACTATATTAAGTTAGCTAATTTAGTATAATTTTTGTAGTATTTAATTTACTGTTTTGCCACTAGTTTGGCATATGAAACCAAAACTCATTTTCTGTATACTTAGGAAAACTGATTTTTATAAAATATTTGTACTGGTTAATAAATTCCAGAAAAATTATAATAAATTTCTATGATTAACAAGGATCACCTTGGTACTTTACTTTAAGAAAAACTAGGCCTTTGTCTACTTCAAAATTGATTAGAACACAATGATCTTTTGATTTATTTATTGATTAATTACGACTTGTAGCTTTTTGTGTTATTTGGAGTTTTAGTCGTGTTGAACCCCATCCCTCACTAGTGTAAAGACCCTAGAAAATTAGTTAACATAGTGTGTCACCCCATGTTGGTCTCCTATGCCAAGTCATCATTTTGGCTAGGTGCCCAGTCACAAGTCGTGTTTCACCAATTAGTGTCCTAGTGTTTTAGCTTAGTGTAAAACTAAGTTATTGTATTTACTTCTACAGCGACGAGTTACTGGACATCCATAGCATTGTTATCGCAGCTTGTTTTATTTTGCTTTGCTAGAGGCAAGTACTTTCTACGAACTTTACATACTGCTATAAACCATAAAACTGTGAATCACCAACCATGTTAAATGCTGATCCTTGGGGTAGCAAGTTAGAACTTTACATGTTGTATTACTTTCAGTCTTTACCATGTTTATACCGTATCTCATAATCTCTCTCACATGCTTAAATAACGGATTAAGGGAAAACTGCTAGTAGTGTACGTGATCATGACCCCTTCTCCGTATGTATTTACTGAGCACCGTTACATTCTATATGTATCTGTGTCGTATGTCTGGTCCCGCGTTTGTGTATGGATATACACCGATGCCGTTATGTGTATGTATGTGCACATCAGAAAATTGATATGTACCGCTGTACATCCTGATTACCTATTGACTGATCACTCACCTACTATAGTTTTAAACTTAAAATGTATATCTATCGCCATGCTAAAACATACCTAAAACTGAACCAACATGATATGTCATTTCCTTTTCATCACATGATCAGTATTATATGTTTGTTAGATTTAGTACTTGCTCCCGTCCTGACAGGATAACGTTGTAGGTGTCCTTACTGAGGAGGAGTTACTCTGCGACACATATTATGGGATTACTGCCGAGGACCCGGCTCTGCTTTACGAGGATGTTCCTGCAGGGGACCTCGCCTAGTTGTCTTTTGTTTACTTAGACTTTTTAGAGTAGACATGTATTAGACTATATCATTTTGTAACTGGACATGTATCCAGTTTTACATTTCAGTTTACTTGTACTTGGATATTTTACTATATACGACGACTTTTGTGTTTGGAGTATTTATGATTCTTCTTCACTTATAGAACTGTTAGCACATTTAGTCTTATCATGTTGTCTTTAGAACAGCTTACTACGTTTTATCTCAACGTAGGCTGGGCATGACTCGGCCTGGCCCAACAATTTGGGTAGCGGGTCGTGACATATTTTTAGTGGTAGCCCATGCATGTCCTGACTAAACTGTTTGGTTACGTTATTGTACCAAGCATGCCTGCAATTAGGAACTTAAGGTAATTAGACAACATTAGGAAAGACGCTTAGAACACTTAGAGCCATGCTAGGATTGTAACATAGGAAATACATCACATGTTTGCTATTATAATTAGATTTTCTTGCATATGATTACTTACTTTAAATAAGTCCTTATAAGTCTTTTTATGTGTAATTTAGATGGTGCTTACTCGTTCATCCTAGTATGTTACCCCCGAGAATGGGGCCCTCCATATCCAGTCAGCTGACCAGTTGACTGATACACCTCCACCTACCACATTCCCCCACTCCACAGATCTACAGACCCAGATACCACCTTCCACATCCCAGTCCCAGCAGGCCCCGATACTTCCACCACCCCCTATCACTATACCCACTCAGGCTTCCGTCACACTCGATGGGACCCAGCTGCTCACACTGATCCAGGGGTTCCTAACAACCCATCAGGAGCAGACTACCCTACTCCGCCAGAGCATGGAGCGTTCCGAGGGACGTCCCGTGGTCCCACCACATGTAGAGCCACGGCAGAGAACGGGGACGGTCAAGGACTTCATGGGTCTGAATCCCAAGGAGTTCTCAGGGACTGAGGGCATAGTAGTAGCAGATGACTGGCTAGATTCAGTAGAGAGGAAGCTTCTGGGAGTTAGGATGCCGGATGACCTTCAGGTCGAGGCAGCAGGATTTCTGCTGATAGACTTAGCAGGAGTCTGGTTCCAGAATGAGCCGTTGTTCGCGAGAGGTAGAGCCACCTGGGACCAGTTCAAGACCCAGTTCAAGAAGAAATTCTTTCGACCACTGCTAGAGTAGCCATGAGGCTACGATTCCAGAACATCCAGCAGGGGAACCGTTCTGTTGACGAGTATGCGGCAGAGTTTAGTCGCCTAAGCCGTTTCGCTCCTAGTCTGGTTGCTGATCCAGAGGAGATGACCCGTAGGTTTTGCCATGGTCTAGTTCCAGACATTGGCATTCTTATAGTGGCAAACGGTACGACTGACTACTACCAGAGCCTAGAGTTAGCTCGGGGCATCGAGGAGCGTCTTCTGTCATGCAAGAGGCCGGCTTCTGTACATCATGAGGGACCGTCCAAGCGTCAGGCTTTCCAGCAGAGAGCACCGACGCCACCCCAGCAGATTTACCGTCCCCCTATATCACATCATCAGACCCCGCCAGTTAGAGCTCCGGGACCCCGACAGCAGCCGAAGGGAGGTATTTGCATTCTGCAAGAGGGTGGGCCACGACTCTTCATCTGCAAGAAAGTTGGGGCAGTGTTTGGCTTGTGGGTCTGCCACCCATCAGCTTCGAGAGTGCCTAGCAGCGAAGACTAGAGGACCGCTCCCGACTCAGCAGCAGAGGTTCGGCAGCATCTGCAGCAGCAGAAGGGACCTCAGGGGAGGGTTTATAGTCTAGCCATTGAGCCAGAGCCGGAGCAGGTTTCGGAGCCGGATTACTTAGCTGACGTCATCACAGGTCATGTTTATTTGCATACTTTTTTAGCTGTATGTTTGTTTGATTCTGGTACATCTCATAGCTTCCTATCATTAGAGTTTGCATAAACATCATCTAGTAGCTACACCTACTGCAAGAGATTATAGGTGATGACGGGAGAAGGACCAGTGCCTATTAGATCTATCTATAGATGTTCTATTTTATTGGGAGAGAGTTCAGGGGGCGATTCTTTGTGATGCCACTCCCCGGTTATGATATCATATTAGGATGACTGGCTTAGCTATGCCCATGCTCTATAGATTGCCATGAGGCTAGTATTTGTTCAGTCCCCAGGCACACACCATTCAGTGTCAGGAGGCAGGGCCGGAGATCAGCCTAGAGCCGACTGTTGTGCACAGTCGGGAGCGCACACCGCCACACCCTATCATTAGGGAGTTTATGGATGTATTCCCAGAGGATCTTCCAGGACTTCCGCCTGACATAGATGTGGAGTTCACTATAGATTTAGTGCCGGGTTCATCACCAGTATCCCGGGCTTGCTATAGAGTGAATCCCAAGGAGGCCATAGATGAAGAGCAGATTGATGATCTGTTGAAAAAGGGTTTCATTCGATCCAGTGCTTCTCCATGGGGAGCGCCAGTGCTCTTTGTGCCTAAGAAAGATGGTACAGTCCGGTTGTGTATTGACTATCGGGCCTTGAATGCATCACCATCAAGAACAAATATCCTCTGCCCAGGATAG
>JANAVB010018993.1:16880696-17089827 GCA_029216955.1 Iris pallida | reverse complement strand
TATATATATATATATATATATATATATTATATAGTTGAGTATTTCTTATGTATGTATATATATATATTTGTATATATATATATATATATAATATATAGTTGAGCATTTTCCAATATATATAAATATCCCTTTTATATATAATATATTTCCTATATGTATTTTACTTAGCTAGTGTAATTATTTATATAAATAATGTTCATACTTTTATAGTTACTATGTAAAACTTTACCTTATTAAAATAATAATATTATTTTGACTATTTACCAAATTGTATTTTTATTGTATTTAAATTACTGCAACCATTTGGTGTCCAAGCCTAGCATGGGTATTTGGGCCAAATGTGTTTTCACACATTCAAGACCTGTACAAGTCATATTGGACTTGATTCATGGCCTTGAGTCCTGTATTTGAACTTTGGTTCAAATTATATACATGGACAAAATACGCAGAGAATTAATTATTGTGTGCAATACTGTTTTTGATTTTCTAAAATACTTAAAGTACTGCTAAAATTATGGAAAAATAGTATTTAGATACTATGTTAAGTTAGCTAATTTAGTATAATTTTTGTAGTATTTAATTTACTGTTTTGCCACTAGTTTGGCCTATGAAACCAAAACTCATTTTTTGTATACTTAGGAAAACTGATTTTTATAAAATATTTGTACTGGTTAATAAATTCCAGAAAAATTATAATAAATTTCTATGATTAACAAGGATCACCTTGGTACTTTACTTTAAGAAAAACTAGGCTTTTGTCTACTTCAAAATTGTTAGAACATAATGATCTTTTGATTTATTTATTGATTAATTACGACTTGTAGCTTTTTGTGTTATTTGGAGTTTTAGTCGTGTTGAACCCCATCCCTCACTAGTGTAAAGACCCTAGAAAGTTAGTTAACATAGTGTGTCACCCCACATTGGTCTCCTATGCCAAGTCATCATTTTGGCTAGGTGCCCAGTCACAAGTCGTGTTTCACCAATTAGTGTCCTAGTGTTTTAGCTTAGTGTAAAACTAAGTTATTGTATTTACTTCTACAGCGACGAGTTACTGGACATCCATAGCATTGTTATCGCAGCTTGTTTTATTTTGCTTTGCTAGAGGCAAGTACTTTCTACGAACTTTACATACTGCTATAAACCATAAAACTGTGAATCACCAACCATGTTAAATGCTGATCCTTGGGGTAGCAAGTTAGAACTTTACATGTTGTATTACTTTCAGTCTTTACCATGTTTATACCGTATCTCATAATCTCTCTCACATACTTAAATAACGGGTTAAGGGGAAACTGCTAGTAGTGTACGTGATCATGACCTCCTTCTCCGTATGTATTTACCGAGCACCGTTACATTCTATATGTATCTGTGTCGTATGTCTGGTCCCGCGTTTGTGTATGGATATACACCGATGCCATTATGTGTACGTATGTGCACATCAGAAAATTGATATGTACCGCTGTACATCCTGATTACCTATTGACTGATCACTCACATACTACAGTTTTAAACTTTAAAATGTATATCTATCGCCATGCTAAAACATACCTAAAACTGAACCAACATGATATGTTATTTCCTTTTCATCACATGATCAGTATTATATGTTTGTTAGATTTAGTACTTGCTCCCGTCCTGACAGGATAACGTTGTAGGTGTCCTTACTTAGGAGGAGTTACTCTGCGACACATATTATGGGATTACTGCCGAGGACCCGGCTCTGCTTTACGAGGATGTTCCTGCAGGGGACCTCGCCTAGTTGTCTTTTGTTTACTTAGACTTTTGAGAGTAGACATGTATTAGACTATATCATTTTGTAACTGGACATGTATCCAGTTTTATATTTCAGTTTACTTGTACTTGGATATTTTACTATATACGACGACTTTTGTATTTAGAGCATTTATGATTCTTTTTCACTTATAGAACTGTTAGCACATTTAGTCTTATTCTGTTGTCTTTAGAACAGCTTACTACGTTTTATCTCAACGTAGGCTGGGCATGACTCGGCCTGGCCCAACAATTTGGGTAGCGGGTCGTGACACCGCATGCGCCCCCTTGTCTTAGCCGCATGGGATCCAGTGACCCTGGCCGCATGCGCTCTCCTAATTGGGCCGCATGAGTCTACCCTTTCCTGCCGCATGTGCCTTAGCCGCATGGCTCTACTATAGCCCTGTATATTGATATTTTATTAGATATTCTGAATTTACAATTATATAAAACTTCAATGTTTTTTATATAAAACTTCAATGTTTTTTACAATTATATAAAACTTCAATGTTTTTTATGCAATTTTCTGAATTTACAATATAAAGTTGCAAATTCCAAAGTGAACCAGTACCACCACCACCAATACGCAGCTACCTCTCACCAACCCCCTCTTGCTGGCTCTGCTCTGTCTCTGTTGCAGTAGTAAGTACGGACCGATCGACGGCTGGTGGTGCATGCCTGCCATGCTATGCGCCACGAGTGGTACCTGTGTGTTCCCCGGCGAGGGTGCAACCCAAGATACTCTAGATTTTTATTCAGATATAACGTACACTCATACATGTGAACAAAAATAGAAGGAGAAAAAAAATTCAAAGTAAAAAAATATATAATTTCTTGGGTACAAGTCTCTCGAGTTTCTTAGTAGGGGTGCAACTCGGGTGGGTTGGGTCGGACTTGAGGTCAATCCGAATCCAATCCGATGAATCATAAGCCTAGTTCGAGCCCAAGCCCGGCCCGACCTCGGGTTCAACATATGAAGTCCAAGACCAAGTCCGGAGGCTCGGATTTGGCTCGGGTTGAACTCGGGTTGGGTCGGATTCATCGAACTGTAATATACTAACTGAAACAATTTTAAACAAAAATAATATTAAACACATAATTAAATAGCAATCAAGTCTATCATTACAAAATACAAATTAAAATAAGATTTATGATAAGGAGTTGAAGAGTTTGGGTGAAGAAGTTTAGAATTTAAACTTTTTATTCTATATATATATATATATATATATATATATATATATATATATTGAAGCCTTATTTATATATATATATATATATATATATATATATATATATATATATATATATATATATATATATCAATATATATATATATATATATATATATATATATATATATATATATATATATATAAAAGTCGGGTTTCGGGTTCTTTCGGTAACCCGGCATATGAACCCGAGCCCAACCCAATTTATGATCGGATTCAAATATTTGAACCCAAATCCGAGCCCGAACCCGAGTATCTTCAACCCTAATCCAACCCATTAACGGATTTATCCGATCGGACTCGGGTTTAGCCCGTCCAAATTGCACCCCTACTTCTTAGCATTCAAAATTGATAAAATGTTTGGGTGTGTTAGGGTCTGTTTGGTTTGATGATAGTGGGTTGAAACTGGATACTTTTTTTGCATTCTGGAGGAAGTCAAGTGACTTCAGTTGTTTGGTTCTTTCTTTCTGAAATGTGTTTTTTATTTGACAAGACTGGTTGCAGTTCTTGTCTCTTGCAAAAGAGTCCACTTTCACCTCCACAAAAAAATAGCGGAAGTGGAAGAGAAAAGAGGACTTTCGAAGAAATGAAAGTCGACTGAACTTCTTGGAACTGCCGGATGGATCACCCCTCTAAAAAAAACTCCGAAGACAAAAGAGGAGATGAAGAAAATGACAAAAGAAGAAGAAATTGGTGTTCGATTTCAGCAGAAGGACCCAGCAGAGGGGACGACGTCGACATCGGCGGACGGTCCTGGCGTCGGCATCGACGAGAGGTCCTCAAACCGGCAGGAGGATCCGGCAGAGGTGACGACATAGGCATGGAGGTACTTTCTTCATTCTTCCCAAAAAAATATTAAGAAGAAGAAGACAAATGGAGAAGAAGAAGATGATCAGATATTAAGGAGAAGAAGAAGACGGAATGGAGAAGACTACGACGAAGAATGGAACAAAATGAGTTATCATTTTTTTTAATGGGCATGTGTTTATAATGAAAGAAATGAGTTATCATCTGTTTTATAATAATAACAAAATGAGTTATCATTTTTTTTTAATGGGCATGTGTTTATAATTAAATTTTTATCAAATTAATAGTTATGAAAATTTATTATTATAATGTGTGAAGGAGAGTTTGTGGTAATAATAATAATAAATTTCCATAACTATTATTATTATTAATATTATTATTATTATTATGGTAATTAATTTAATTTTAATGTGTGGAGGAGAGTTTGTGGTAATAATAATAATATTATTAATAATATTAATATTAATAATAATTATTGTTATTATGGTAATTAATTTAATTATTAGTTACCATATCTCCAACTCCAACATCTACTTACCATCCAAACCGAACTACTTCTTTTCCACTTACAACAACCATCCAAACATCAAACTCATTTTTCTTCCACTTGCAGCAGACAAAAAGTACTATATCCAAACATATTTTTGAAAGTAGAATGTATTGTAAGTGAAATGAGTTACACCTCATGAAAGTGTCACTTTCACACTTCTATGCACCTACATCGAACCAAACAAGGCCCTTATAGTTAAGAGTCCCCTAGCATGTTGTTTTTATGCACAACATATTTGGTTTTCACTTGGGACTGTTTTATGCAACCCCAGTTCTTCGTAGAAACAATAGCTTCCAACAGAGTTAAGAAAAGTTTCATGGAAAAGCTGGAGGGACTTTGAAAAGACCCAACATTTGTTTGTCCATGTCATCTCCCGTCGAACATAAACATTTCAAACAACATATCAGTAAACAAAAAAAAACCTCATAATACATAAAAACTAAAAATATTTAAAAATTTTATAGAGAGAGGGATAGGACGACATCTTAGATGGTACAAAACAAAATATTTGGATTTGGTGCCATGACATCCAACATCTTTGTGGAACTTGGCACCATGTGAGATGTTCGGATAGGACGACATCTTAGATGGTACAAAACAAAATATTTGGATTTCGTGCCATGACATCCAACATCTTTGTGGAACTTGGCACCATGTGAGATGTTCGGTGCCATCTGCTATGGTGCCTACATTTTTATTTAAATACTCGGCGTCATCGAAGTTGGCTCACAACCAAATTTTGGCTCCTAATTTGATTTTTGATTTTGGGCGCCATCTTATATGGCGCCATTCTCTAGAATGATTTGGAAAATGTAGGAATGTTATTGGTTGAGATGAATGTTTGATTGAGTGGATCGGAGATGTGATGGTCGACGCTATCTAAGATGACTCCAGACACTAAAAACAAATTGGAGGGCGAAATTTCTCTACTTAAATACACTTAATTTTTTTTTCTGGGAAAAAAAAGAGAGGAGGGTTCGGATTGATGATAGTGATGAAGCAGAAGAGAGGCCAGTGGTTGAAGGTTAAGAAACTAATCGTTACTTCACTCCCTTTCAATATTGATTTTAGGGTAAAGTGCATATAAACCCTTCTTAGATTTAAGAAAAAATGCAATTAAAGACTTTTTGTTTAGAAAAATCTATTACGTTTCAATTATGCTTAAAAGACCTCAATGAAAATTTTCTGTTAACCGGTGTTAAATAGAGACTGTGCTGACCATTTTACCTGCTGGATATAACCGACCATTACCGTGGGCGCTGAGGGTGCCCGGCGCGGTACCGGAGAGCATCCGAGAAGGGGCGAGGGGCAGCGGATTCGTCTGCGTGGGCTGGGTTCCTCAGAGCATGGTCTTGGCGCATCCGTCGGTGTGCAGGTTCCTGACGCACGGCGGGTGGAACTCGACCGTCGAGGGGCTGTCGCTGGGGCGGGCGATGGTGGTGCTGCCACTCGTGTTCGACCAGGGGCTCAACGCGAGGAACCTGGTGGAGAGGAAGCTGGCAGTCGAGGTGCCGAGGGATGGCGACGGCGACGGCGAGTTCACCGGAGAAGGGATTGCGGACAGCTTGAGGCTGGTCATGGTAGAAGCACAGGGGGCAGGTCTTGAGGACCAAAGCCAGAGAATGTGTAGACATCTTTGGCAATGAAGATATTCAAGGCAGGTGTCTAGATGACTTTGTACTCTACTCAGACCATAGTAATTCTCTTGATATAAGTAATTTGAGAAATCTATATGGAACTGCAATACCAATTTTCATGTGTTTGTTTGGCACAAATTGGCAGGCAGTTATTTTCATGCAAGGTTATCAGGATTGGTATCGGATTTTTAGTATCGGAATCAACGGTATCAGCATTATCCATAGTTTTAGATCGGGGTATCTGATTTATTTTGATATCGGAAACAAATAACTATTAATAAATAAATTTCTTTAAAGCATTTAGGCATAATTTTAGATATTTTCTGTGTTATTTCATAATAATTTTGAAATTGAATTAAATAATAGTTGCTCTTTAAAGCATTTAGGCCTAATTTTTTTTCTTTCATTTACATAATTTTAAAATATTATTATGCTTTTACATCCTTGTTGGTTAGTTTTTTTTTTTAATTTTCTTTGACGAATTACTGTGAAAGCGATCTTGTCGGTACCGGTATCAGTTAGTATCGATATCAAATTGGAATATGCCAATTTATATCGTATGTATCGGATCGATAACGGCCGATGCTGCAAACTATTCTATTTTGGTTTCCCTTTTTTTTTTTAGTGTATCTCATGAAATGCATAAGATAGACCAACAAGATCTGACGTACAAATTTTTGCAAACAAAGTCTACATACCAAACTAATTTCTTAGACATTAAAAATCTGTATATTGGCAAAATGTGCAGGCAATGCAGATGGTTCCTTCTGCGACTGTTGAACAAATGCAATCTGTTGCTTATACTGTTATCGTTGCTTATACTTTTGGTATTTTGGTGAACTCTAATGTGTTCATATTTTGTAATGTATTTGGATGTCTTCATATTTGGTTAACAATTTTGGTGATGCATATTTGGTTATACTGTTACTGTAAGGAATAAGTAAAAAAAAAAAGCTTCAACACATTAATTGAGTTCAAATAAGTAATATATATATATATATATATATATATATATATATATATATATATATATATATGTTAAAATTATGATTGTTTTTCCAACAAACCTGTACAAAATTTATAAAATAGGAAGGGGTTGAAGCTTGTATGTTGGTTTTGAAAACCATTGTCTATATATAGAGAATGAAATGGAGCAGCCATTTGGTTAATGTTAGGAAGTGGGGGTGGGGGGAGGATATTTTGGGTAGTCCAAAATTTACTTTTCAAAAAAATATAAAAAAAATGCATGTAACGGCTACTTCTAACGTCTCCTTGACAGGAAGGACCTTTATAAGCAAGTCAAGTTTTGTGGGAGGTGTTAACTATTTAAGTTTTCTAAGAAATCTTATTTTGCTAACGAGACAAATCTAAGAAGGGTTTATATGCACTTTACCCTTAATTTTATCGTGTCCTGGTGCGAGCACATCTATAGTCGCCCGTCTAAATTTTTTATTATTCCGTACCAATTTTATCATATGTTCTCAAGCTGCATGTGATACCTGTCCTCCTATAACGATGGGTAAAAAAATTTAAAAATTGTTATATATTGAAAATATACGACAGAATTGATACAGAAGAACAGGGACAGCAGATCTATACTCTCGTCCTAGTAGCTGGAATATTTTCTTCAGTATCGTACTACCATGTGAGATAAATATAAATGGAGAATAAATAGATCAAGGCGATACCTGTTCCTATGGTGAGTGAAGAGTAGTAGAGGGGGTGAGGGTGAGTTTGGATTGGGACGCACACAGCGTGGCACGACCTGACTCTTTTACGGTGATCGTCCCCCGCTATGTGCGTCTCAATACAATCCCTCTCTCCTTTTTCTTCTTCTTCTTCTTCTTCTTCAACCTCCCTTCCATCCAATCGCGTTTATTTATATAGCCCATTTCTAACCGTCCGTACTAGAACAATAAAAATAAGTTTTTGGGTGCAGTAAAATATTAGAAGAGTGTTTGGTTTTTGTCCGGTGGATGTTGATTGATCTCTGGCTCGTAGTTCTCGCCGTATAATGGCAGGCAGGCAGGCAGGAAGGATTGGCTGCTTTGCCTTTTCTACGAGTGCCCACGAGGTCCCCATTGGGCTCTGCTTCCACCTCCTACCTGCTGCCACTTTGCTCCCCTCTCCTCCTAACGTTTGTCTGCCTTTCCAAAAATTTCATGTGGGGCCCGCTCCCTGCTCCTCCATAGGTGGCTCCTGTCCTTGTCCTGTGGAGGAAGGAAGGTGCTAGAGCGGCAGCAGAGAGGTTGAGGAGGAGGATGCTTCTCTTCTCTTTCCTTTTCTTAAGCACCTATGGGCTTTCCAAAGTTTCGATCAGACAATTTCCTATAAGATTTCTTCTATTCATCAAGTCAATTTCAGTCCATCAAGAAATTGTGGAAGTCCCAAAACTAAGTCAAAATTTTGATCTTAGGTTTGGTATTTTGCCTTGTAAACTCTGTTTTCTTATTTTTTGAAAAGCAGCAGAATTATCAAACCAGGCGTTATCAACTTCAGTATCTATTAAAAAATATACGTATGTAAGTTAAATACAATCGAGCAGAGTAGAGAGTAGGGAAGAGTTGATTGATAAGGCAGTGCCAACTGCCAAGGCTTTGGGACTAACATTATAGGAGGCCCAGTAAAAAACATCTAGACCGAATAATGTAGGGTTCTTCCTGAGACAGATGTCAGCTTAGCCGCTGTGCAGCAACATGGCACGTGCCACATGCAGACACTACCCCACCTTACGTCTTCATCATATATCTTGTGGGAACTGGAAGAAATAAAGTTGATGATAAGAAAAAATAAAATAAAATTCAGTTGATGATGATGATAGCTGCAATAGCCCTTCCCTAGTAATTTGCACATTTTTACTATCATCACATCCCCATTGGGATCTGCTCTTCCCTAGTAATTTGAACATTTTTACTATCATCACATCCCCATTGGGATCTGCTCTTCCCTAGTAATTTGATCAATCGAATGGGGATGAGAAATAGAAATAGTTGTGATAAGAAATTGGTGCAACAAGTACAATGTTGTCACATAAACTAGAACAAATATTTCCTCCATCTACATATGGGGGATTCCGAACCCTTCTGCGGTCCGTCTGTAGAGAGCTTCAATAGTCGCCATGCTTAAATAGGAACAAAGTAGTAACCTTTGATAACTTGAGATACAACATTGTAGACTCCTATGCAGTATGAACAACTTTGATAACTCGGTTAACTTCAGGATTCAGCGCCCAAACCCCTGGCTTTCGGTCGCCTGACTGCTGTCAGTGGGTTAACGATACCCTGAGCGTCCCTTCCCAGCCCACTGCCTTCTACGAAACCCATCTTCGCCATCATCTTCGACCCGAATCCCTTGGTATGCTGCTCAAAGGCTCCGATACTTCCTGTTTCCGACCTACCAACCTTGGTCACCTTCGTCACGACCTTGCTCACTTTCTTGTCCTCGGCCACTTCGTCAAATTGCATCCCTAACCCTAGAGACTTTGGCCTCTGGACGGCCTCAATAGCATGAGCCCTCCCTTGCCTGTCCTTCCCCAACCCGCCACCTTCTATGAAACCCATCTTGGCCAACATTTTCGAACCGAAACCTTTAGTGTGCACCTCAAAAGAACCCACTGTCGAGGAGCTGGGGTCGTTTCGCTTCTCATTAGTTGGGTGTTCGCTTGAATCAGGAGCTGGTGTTTCCGTTGCCGAATCTACTTGCATGGTGCCACAGGAGACGAATGGCACTGGCCTCGCGGAATAGGGGGCTGAGCTTTGCTTCTCATAACGCTTCTTCCGCCCACTCGTTTCACCATTCTTTCCGATCTTCGCTGGAGCAGAATTGATGCAGAGAGAGCTTTCTATCACTCTTTGACCTACCCTTTAGCTGTCTGTCAGACTTGGTCATGGTTTCACTATTAAAAACAAAGTCTTCTCTAATACCTTCTCCAAGAAGCTGAAATGAAATGGGAGTATGCATCAGCAAGAGTTGGATTAACTGACGCACAACTTATTTGCGATAATCAGCTGAAACTTGTGTTACGGTGTAATGTCCTCTCCATACCGAACCAGAAGTAGGGGAAATTAAGTAAGAACACAGTGATCACCAAAACGTCAACGTTGATAACTAACAAATGAAGCATGTTAACATGAGATTCTACAAATGGGTTCCTAAGACTTAACAATGAAGAATTCACAATGATATGGTTACAAGAGGTCATATCTTCAACAACATGTGTTGTCGGTGTGGCATCCCTCTCATGCTAGAAGTAAACTAGATTCTCCATAGTGTTGCTCTCATCACATGACCAGAGATTGCTACATTATTTGCAACGCTAATCGGTGAAGAAAGAAGGACGTCTCACTCGGCAACAATTTGAGAGGATAATTGATAATGTAATATCGGTTCTTCACCCTTCCCTATTATTAAAATGTTTGCCTAGTTAACGATCTAAAGCATAATCTTCTCAATATTAATCAATTAGCAGATAATGGTCATGGAGTAGATGCGTCCTCAAGCTCTTCTACCTTCCTATGAAGCCACACTGGGATGTCAAGCTACCAGCCCCATTTTGAGCATTCACTTGTGTTGGTAGCAGAAACAACACATAGGGGTTATTTGAAGCGGATATCAGAAAGTCCTCTATAGTAGCGACAGAAGTGGAGAAGAAGCGCAAGGCTTGCCCGAAATATCTGGAGGGTAAAATCCAGGGGTTTATCACTCAGTCCCCAATGGTGTACTTTTCCATGTAGTGTCGCTTCTTTTGTAACTTACTAAGGTTGCGATTGAACAATGTATTGATAAATTATATGAAATAAAATGTCCTTTTTGCACTATATTCTGAGATCTTTATTGTTTGCAATTGATGAATATTTATTTTTAATTCCCTTAACATCATTGGGATATCCTGCATAATGAACCATTCAGAGGTGGCGGACGTGCATAATGTGCACATCATGGAATGTTGTAACGACTATATTTATAGTCGTTACTGTGCTGGATGCTTGCACAGTAACAACTATATTCTTGTGACCTGTTTCGGCATCGTTTATAAATGGTTTTGTTGGCCTCATTAAAGATTGACTTCCTCGAGCCATAAATTTTCTACCAACTCATACAAAGCCTACCACACTCACCAAAAGCTTTCAATTGACATTACTATTGTGCTAGAGTGAATTCAACTTGTATTTTAAGTTCAATTATTAGAAGATCAACAATTCATGTTTGAAGTTGAAGTCGACGAGCTCTTCACATCAAAGCACGGGTGTTAGAACTAGAAGTTGACAAGTTCTTTACTTCAAACCCTGTAATCTATTGTTCAATAGTGGATTAAAGCCGGAAAGAGTTCCAGGACTGGATTGCCTCGAGGAGGAGACCAAGATACATCGAGTGTTTGAATTCTTTACAGTATTTCTTAAGTATTATCGTTTTTGAAATGCCCGACGTATATGCTCGAGACTTGGTACAACTCACTCAATCATGGCCCCGAAGGGTATCAGTCAGTCGACTCGGTCCATAAGCCCACACCCGGCACAAGAGTCCCGCTACTGCTACTCCACTCCCACCATTTATTTTTCGTAAACGGAAGGAATGATACATTCCCCTGGCTCGGATGCCTCCCACCTCAGCCAGCCACTTGAGCTAGAGGTGATGTGATTTGCATCTCTCTTCATTACTAATTCTTAATTGTGCAAATTAGTTATAAATATACAATTCACACACCCCCATTGAGTTGCCTTCATTATGTTTATCAGTGTTTGTCAAGAGGTACTAATAAATAACATAATACTCGCACTCAATCCTTATTTATGACAAATATGCAACGTGTTTGACTCATAGGTACTTGGAATGTGGTACGTCGTGGGTCGTGGTACGGGGCATGCTACTTGTATTTATCTTCGGTAAATCAGTACATCCTTGGTTCATTTCAAAGGTAAAGGAAGACAATAGGAAGAGCCGTACTTCTTACATGTGGTAGGAGTCACTGGTAGGCTAGCTACCTTCTCTCGAACCAGTCTCGGGCCTTCCATCGAGCAGGGTAAGGTTTGCAGCTGACTAGAAAAGGATCGATGGACCCAACAGGACAATTGGTTATATAACGGCTTTGTCGACCACTCTGTCCTTAGGCTGATATAATTCAATAAGTCATCTTATTTGGGGTGGGGGTGGGGGGTAAAGAACCATTGCATAGAACATAATAAAATCAAAACTCATAACTTCATTTTATGCAATAAAATAGATAACAAGATATTTCATTGTCATAGATCATCAACTCAAACAAAATTGTTCCCCCCAAACTGCCGTGGGTCAGGCTCACAATGAGGCAGTGGTGAGTCATGAGCCTCCTCCAATAGTATAATGACACATCACTGCCACTTGGTGCATTTCAAGTAAGACTAAATTAGAAAAAGAAAATAGAGAATATATGTCATTATACCATTGGAGGGGGCTCACCACTGCCACGTGGTGAGCCCGGCCCACAGAATAATTTCTCCCAAACTGGTGCAATAGTAGTAAACATGCGAACAAAGTCATAAAACTATGTTAGGATTCATGAGTTCTCTACTTTTTGTCTAGGATATACAGAAATATTTTGGATAATGGAAGGTTTTCTATTTACATATTTTCTTTCTTTATTTTATTGTTGTTTTGATGCTTACCTATGTATCATTAATGCTCCAACAGCTATTTTAACTTGATGCATATTCATAATGAACATAGGAAAACTAAATTGTTAGCCATTATTAATCTCCACCTGTTATCATCCAAACGTGAATTGCTGCATGTATTCCATTTCCAAAAAAAAGCTTAAAGTTCAAAACAGCTGTCAGAAATAGGTATCGGGAACGTAAGATTTGGGTGTACCATAATGATCCGGATCAGAATTGCACTGTATACCAGTACGCTCGTAATGGACCGTGGTTCAACGGCAGTTTTGGTCTACCAGGTAACAATGGCTTGACTATTACCTCAATAATTTGAGGTCGTTGACGATATGAAGCTAATTTATAAATGGATTATCCTGTCAACCAGAAAACAACTTGAAACTAAATAAGCATAAATGTTAATAAGATATACAGACCAAATTATGTTGATGCTCGACGTTTTTGTTCGTTTTAGGTTTCACTCTCGGCATTAGGCTATTGGTATAAAAGAAACCATGCCTAAATTAAAACCATAAGGAGCTATGAAATAATAAAATACGTTTTTTTTCCTTCACTCCCGTGAAAGGCCATATGTCGATGTCAACAAGAAACTGACAGTATGGAGTTGGCTAGGCAGAAGGAGCAATTAGGCCACGGAGAAGTAGAGAGTTAGCCAGGCATTCGGAGGCAACCAGGAGGAAAGTGAAGGAAATGGGAGCATTCTCGGTGAGGAAGACACTATGAAGGAGGGACTGGCAGAAGGTGAGGGTGAAATGAGGAGGGTATGGAGGGTGACAAGGAGGTTGACGGTGAAGAGGAGCAATAGGAAAAGAAGGCATAGCCAGCTTGGGTAACGGGAAGATGCTGGGGAGGAGGAATTGAGAAGGTTGGAGGGACCATGGGGCCACTGGAGAGAAGAAAGAGTATTTATTCATTTTACAACCCCTCTTTCATGATTTCTTCTCTAAAAAATAAATGGTAGGGACTCTTTACACACACACACACAAAAAAACACAATGTTAAGGGTCAACAGCGGCAGGGGGAGCCACCAAAACTAAACATGAGGAAGGCTTCCCGTAAATTATCCTATTCTAATATTATATGTAAGTGGAAACTAAAAGAAACACATTATACAAATACACGAAAGTGAAAGCCACGCAGGAATAAAGAAATATCCAATCAAAGGCCAAAAAGTGGAGGCTGGTCAGTTGGGTACCTTATCAAGGCGGATCTTGTCGTGTGAAGATGGCAAACATGTTTGACTAGTCCGGGTAACAGTCACGTATCTGTAAAAGGCAACTATCAGGAAGATACTAAAAGTGCTGCTCATTCAAGGAAATTGTTGCAAAGAAAAAGTAAAACATTGTTACAACAGTACAACAAGGAATGGTCCAAACCAAAATCCGTTAACCAATAAATTTAATTATACCGTCACCAAAGTCCCATAAATCATCATAGTTTAAGGTGAATGGTGACCTCATTCAAGGAAATTGTTGCAAAGAAAAAGTAAAACATTGTTACAACAGTACAACAAGGAATGGTCCAAACCAAAATCCGTTAACCAATAAATTTGATTATACCGTCACCAAAGTCCCATAAATCATCATAGTTTAAGGTGGAATGGTGACAATATAAGACGCGCAAGGGAAGAGTATAAAAAAAAAAAAAATAAAATAAGACAACAAAATATCATGCTTCTTCTAACCTTAAAAGGCTTGTAGCATGGATAAACCCAGCTACTAAATAATTATGTATGAGAACCCAATTACAAAACTCCTCGACTAGAAATTATATTAAAAACTCCCTTGTTTAGTAAATCATGTAATGCCCCGCTCCGCACGGTGCATTATGCTGAGTCGTTGACTCGAAGAGTTACGTTGACCCGATTGCGTATCGATGCGAATCGATACAAGAGTTACATTGTCCCGAGAAATGCATCAATGCAAATCGATGCAAAGAGTTACGTCGACCCGAGGAACGCATCGAGTAATATCAATGCAAGTGTTAAGTTGGTCCGAGGGAAAGCATTGAGTTGGTTCGAAGATTCTAAGAAATCGAATCGACGCAAGGCAATTGACCGAATCGAATAAGTATTGATTTTAGTTGATTTCGTATGCAGGCTATACGTTTACGCTGAAATATTAGAGGTCGACATTTTGCCTTATTCAGTCAAGGGTCCGCGAAACCGATCGTCGTCCTTGCTGACGGACTGAGGCGTTGGCACGGTAAGTCAAATCGGACGTATAATTCAATGAAGCACGAAGTGCTCGAATGGCTAAGTCATGAGAGTTGCCCGTGCAACGAAGTTATGAAATCGAGCCGCATCGACTAGGCGAAACGACAAGGCGCATCGATTCAAGGTGGGAGGATATTGACTCTCTTTCCTACTCATTCATGCCTAAGTAAAATATATATCATTGTATGCTGAGTTAATCTATCAACGCCACGGGCGTGGCTCGATAGAGAAATAAACATAGTGCGTGTCGAACACTAGATAGAACAACGAAAATGAATCGTACGGCAAATGTACGAGTCGCTATGGAACATTGAATATGCCAAAAGTGAGCGCCTCGGTGCGCAAGCTATAAGAACATGGGATAACTGTATCAACGAGTGCCCCATTGCATAAGTCATTCCGTGCCCCCGCGTACGAGTTAGCATGCTAGAACATTGAAAGACTATATCGGTGCGAGTGCCTCAGTGCACGAGCGATAGAACATTGAATACCTTATCGAGGCGTGCCTCAGTTGCACGAGTCGGAAGGATGGAACATAAGTATAACGCATTGAATACTAAGACGTAGAATATGGAAACACAGCTTCGAGGCGTGCATTGAATGCACGATGCAAGGAAAGACGGCGAATGTGCGCAGCTGCACAATACTTACAAAGGATGGCGTCGTTGCGACGAGGAGAACAGTTGTGGCACGAATGTGGCATAACTGTCGATGCGGCATGGTGCCTTCGAATGTTCGTGGCCTTCGGGGCGTTCATTGAGAACATTGGGACGTTGTGCTAATTGAAATAGATGTAGACAAACTTGCTTAGTTGTATGAAAGATAAGATGCGTTGCATGGTCAAATGGACCTAAAGACATATTGCCTATGCACGGGTGTTATCTTCCTTCGAACGTTGTTCACCAGGGCGCTGGGACCGTTCGGCCTAGGAGGGACTGCGGTAAAATCGGTATTGTTGGTGCACTTCATCTAGAAGGGTAGCGACCTTCTAGTGAATGTGATAAGCCACTTACTCGAGTATTTCGGGGGTCCTCTGATTGTTTGGGTTAGCAACCGCAATAGAGTGATCATCGTCTAACATATTCGATTGATAAATATAAGTCCATTCTAGCCCGGAAAGCTAGTGACCTTTATATAGTTAAGGGCGATGGGTTGAAAGTGCAAGGTATACATATATCGTGCACATATAGATCCTCAATAGAGAGCACTTATAACATGACAGGGAAAGCTGATAGGCGTATTCACCTTGCGTCGGTGCAAGGGCGAGTACGTCGATATTGGTAAGAAGTCACAACACAACATGGGATTGCTATTGGTTGCATGTTTCCTTATGCGAATCGAATAACATGCTTGCCATGATAACATGCTTTACAGTCTTCGAATTATGCCATGAACTGATCCTAAGGAGAACATAGAAATAGGGGTGAGCATCGGTTCGGTTCGGTTCAAACCGAACCGAATATGTGAAAACCGAAATAACCGTAAACCGTATTTATCAAAACCGAAAACCGAACCGTTTTTATAAAAACCGAACAAAATCGAACCGAATTAATTCGGTTCGGTTTTCGGTCGGTTCGGTTTCATGGACCAATGTGCATGGCCTTCAAGTTTTTAGCAAAATGAGCCTATTTTAAAAAAAAAAATTTAAATATATGACATTATTATATTTATGAATTGTTATATTACATAGAGTGAAAGATATTAGCATATATAGATTGAGGGTAGATAGAGAGAGTGCTCAAAGAAGCACCAACATAGAATAGGAGAAGAGAGTCCCCTCAGTTAGGGATTAATAAACATTAGCATATGTATATTGTGGGTAGTTTGATAAATTACTAAATCTAAATCGGTTTTCGGTTCGGTTCGGTTTTTCGGATGAAGAACCGAAAACCAGTGTTCTAAAAATCGGCCTAGGCGCTAGGCGCCCGCCCACCGCACCGAAAACCCCCTAGGCGGTGGGCTAGGCGGCTAGGCGGGCCCTAGGCGCCCCTAGGCGGGCCTAGGCGGGCCCTAGGCGGGCCTAGGCGCCCCTAGGCGGCGGGTTTTTTGAATTTTTTGATTTTTTTTTTTGATTTTTTTTTTTATTTTGTTTATTCTTAGTTGTATTTTGGATATTTGTTTGGGTTTTAAGATAGTATTTGGATTTTTAGAACATTGAAATTTCAAATTTCAAAATTCAAAATTCAAAATTTCAAAAATTTCAAAAAAAAAAAAAAAAAAAAATTTTCTAGGAGGCCGCCTAGGCGGCGCCTATGCGCCGGCTAGGCGGGCTAGGCGCTAGGCGGACCTCCGCCGCACCGAGTCCGCCTAGCGCTTTTTACAACATTGCCGAAAACCGAACCGTTATTTCAAATTTTCAAAATTTTAAACCGTAAACCGAACCGATAACCAAAAAACCGAACCATTTGTCATATTTCGGTTCGGTTCGGTTCGGTTTTCGGTTTTCAACCGTTATATGCTCACCCCTACATAGAAAGAGAACTAAATTGTATGTTTGCATGAATCAATACAATACTAAATGTCGGTTTGTTAAGTGGATTTTTGATCAATACAGCGAGGACGAAAGTACTAATCTCCCACTAGTTTGCTAGCAAGTTCAGGGATTGGTCTGCTCGCGGCGGAGCTTCACTTGAACGCGTTGACGCTTGGAATGCCAAAACGTATTGAGGCGTGCGACCGCATTGACGCTCGGATATTCAACAGGATTGATGCGACCGAGATATAGAAGGCATAATGTATGGAACAGTGAAATCCTTTGTGGGCAAGAGAGAACGTGAGTATTGTAGCCAATCTGGCATATATTGTTGGACTATCGAAAGCCTTTGTAATCTCATTTCGAATATCAATAAAGAAAATTGTTTCGTATACTCTGTTTTCCTTTCGTTGTTAATATCAACTCAAAGATAACCATTTGAGAACTTGTTATCTTGCCTTGCATGAACGCAACTCCAGGCTCGTGCGGCATCACGTCCCCTGCGAGGACGATGATTCGGGTGATTCCGGGTCGGGACGTGACAAATTGGTATCAGAGCTCTAGGCTCCATTTCCTCTGGACACTTGCTTCGTTTCAATTCCAAAGAGTTGCCCACCATCAATCAAATCACTCTTGACTCTACTCGATGCCGCACTGGATGTTCCATACAATAAGTCTAATACAAATCATGTAATTTTGCCACGTGTTGTTTTGGAAATTACATGGTGTTTGCTGGAAAAGTCGTGAAAGGTTTGTTGCTGTAAGTGCAACAAGTTGCGAGATGTGAATTCAAGGATTTGTTGCTGCGGATGCAACACGTCGTGAATTTTAATTTGAGAAGTTCGTTGTTTGCAACGATCGATAGAAGAAATGTTGGTTGCATCAATATAATGAAAGTCGTGGAATGTTGTTACGGCAATTGCCACGCGTTGATTGTAAATAATGCATTGAAAGAAAATGAAAGTTGATATCGAATGTGTTGAACGGATTCACATACTGACTTTGAATATCGGAAATGAATCGTTGCACAAGGTGCAACGGATGTTGGGAATAAATCGTTACACGAGGTGCAACAGATGTCAAAAATAACTCGTTGCACGAGGTGCAATGAATGTCGGAAATAAATCATTGCACGATGTGCAATGCGTATCGAAAATAGATTGTTGCACGAGGTGCAATAGATATCGAAAATAAATCGTTGTCCGAGTGCAATGAATGTTGAAAATATGTCGGTGCACGATGTGCAATGTGTATCGAAAGTAAATTGTTGCACGTGGTACAACGCATATCAAAGTGAAATTGCTGCACGAAGTGCAACGGATATCGAGAATGAATTGTTGCACAAGATGCAACGGAAGAAAACAAAAGTTATAAATCGAGAAACGAAATCGGTTCGGTTGCGCACCAAGCTTGTGTTGGCAAATGAATGCATTGGTCGAGTTGTGTCGGATTTGATTAATCAAGAGTTACGGTTGTGATCGGTATGATCACTGCGGAAATCGTGAGTCGGAAGAGATTGTTGGTCCATACCACGTATGCAAGAAAAATGACTTGATTCCGAGTGGTATATGGCATACCACCGGTGCGATGAATGGCTCGATTCCGAGTGGTATATGCAATACCACTTGTGCGGTGGGTTGCATAACGCGTTGTGAAAATTGCGGAAGATTCATCCGCAACGGACGGGATAGCACCGAGACTCGATTGAGAATTTGTATGACGGCATGTTGATGCAAGCTTTATTCGATGATCGGTTAGAACGGTAAGGCGGAGACTTGTATCATTGAATGATACGTCGAATGAAAATTTATGTGTCAGTCGAATGACGGGAACTAGTGAAACGATTATGCCTCGAGGCAACAATCAGATCGGCGGGATAGGAAACTTGAAACGTTGTAATCGAACCGCACGACTTGCGAGCTCGATGAAAATGTTAGACGATACAAATTATAATCGAATCGCACGACTTGCGATCTCGACAAAAATGTTAGAATACGCGAATGGTAATCGAATCGCACGACTTGCGATTTCAATAGAAATGTTAGCCGATGCAAAGTGAAATCGAATCGCACGACTTGCGATCTCGATAGAAATGTTGGGCGAGGCGAAATATAATCGGAACGCACGATGTACGACTACGATGAAGATGTTGGTTGATGCAGATAAATAGTGCCCAAGAGATAGTTGGTTACGTTACGGCGAAACTCAATTGAGTACAACTGAAAAACACTGCGAAACTTAGAGGACGAGATCGTATGACTTGAGGGTTCGATGTTGGATAATAGGTAACTCAGTTACGCGATCAAAGTATAGCGGGATGCGGCGAATCGAAAAAACGAGTTGATGCGTATGGAAAAGTTCGTTGCGAACTTGGATGTATGCGATGCGAGTTAAGTTGACGTTGGAACGGATTCGAAGTCGGCCCTCTTGCTATCGAAATTGATATGAACGATCAAAATCGACACGCCAAGAAACGTAAGCACGATATGAGAAAACACAACGGGGTAGGCATATGATATCGAAATTTTCGGAAATAACAATGCGAGAATCAACGAGCTGGTTAATCATGTACTTTATGATTTATCAAGACGAGACTATAAGTCATCGACGATTGTTCGATGCTTATAGCATCTCGTGCGTCGACCGCAAATAAGATAGACTCGAACTCGATACGAGTAGATATTTCGTAAATTGCGGAATCATCGACGGCAGTGCATGACTTTACTCGGAGGATAGTTGCGCATCAGTTGCGCCGATAGAAATGGTTTGTCCGAAATTGGGTAGTCGCATAGAAATCGTCGGAACGTGATTTGGCTCCGAAATAAGATATAGCATGGTTCGTAGTAAACTGTTCTTCGGTGATGATCCACAATTATCGAGCGTAGCTTCGGGACAGCTGACCCTAGAAGACTTGACCGCCAAATCAAATTGAATGTGCAGACCGTAAGATGACCAATGCGATGTCGCATACAAAATTGCATCGGTAACCAATACAGTGTGGTGCATGTTGACGATAAGTCTAGGCGATCGAAAATTGTTGGAACAGCTTTCGATTGAAAATGATGTAGCTACTTTTTGAGTATTCGTCGGATGAATGCTTGAATGGTTATGTTGGTCGACGATCGAACTAGAAATTCACCAACGGACTTGGTGATTCGGATAGGTGATTGTGAGAGTCGTGCTATGCACGAGAGGGAACGATAAGGGAATGACCTACAAGTTATGTCGTTAGATTGGATTCGCCTTACAATTGAGTTTACGTAAATCAAACTTATATTCGATGTTGCGAGACGGACGAGTTTAGAATTTGGCTAGAAATTTCCTACTCAATAGGAATCGAACGTAAGACGCATCGTAGAGACCTTCGTGTCAAGGCGATCATCGCCTTAAGCATCGTCGACGTGAATTAAACTTGTGTCAGATAGATTGTGGCCTTCGTGCAATGTCAATTTAAAGTTGCGTCGGAAGAATTTGAGCACGGTGTCTAGGTAAATCACCTAACGAACGTAGTCCTGAATGTTATGCTTTTGCAAGTCAACAAAAGGAAATCATGTCGAGATAAGATACGAAGTGAAACATCAGAAATAGTTGGATAGCGACGTCGAACGCAAGGCGTTGCGGAGACTCGTTGTGACCGGATGCGCGACGACTTGACGCGACGCATAGAATTGATAGTCCCAATGAAACTTACGAAGTGAGAAATGCGATTTTTGAATCGCATCATGTGTCTTGACTTTTGTTGGAGGATCACGTATGTATCAATATACATATGCAATAGAATTGCGAGAACATATGCTAGAGCCCAAGTCCGATCGATAGTACGAGGTAGCAGGTAATTGAGAATAAGAAGTTACATGTTAGCGTTGTTCCGATATCCTACAACTGAGCTTGACGGAAATGCATATATTAGTGGGACGCCAAAAACATGTGTATGATTCCAAACTAAGTTGTATAATCCAAACGATAGTGAGACGAGATCGTGGAACGATCTAGTGAAACCCTTGGAATTTAGTATTGGTTTCGGTTCGAGGACGAACCTTGTTTTGAGTGGTATATTATGTAATGCTCCGCTCCGCACGGTGCATTATGCTGATTCGTTGACTCGAAGAGTTGCGTTGACCCGATTGCGTATCGATGCGAATCGATACAAGAGTTACGTTGTCCCGAGAAATGCATCAATGCAAATCGATGCAAAGAGTTATGTCGACCCGAGGAACGGATCGAGTAATATCAATGCAAGTGTTAAGTTGGCTCGAGGGAAAACCATTGAGTTGGTTCGAAGATTTTTAAGAAATCGAATCGACGCAAGGCAATTGACCGAATCGAATAAGTATTGATTTTCGTTGGTTTCGCATGCAGACTATACGTTTACGCTGAAATATTAGAGGTCGACATTTTGCCTTATTCAGTAAAGGGTCCGCGAAACCAATCGTCGCCTTGCGACGGACTGAGGCGTTGGCACGGTAAGTCAAATCGGACGTATAATTCAATGAAGCACGAAGTGCTCGAATGGCTAAGTCAGGAGAGTTGCCCGTGCAACGAAGTTATGAAATCGAGCCGCATCGGCTCGACGAAACGACAAGGCGCATCGATTCAAGGTGGGGGGGGACATTGACTCTCTTTCCTACTCCTTCATGCCTAAGTAAAATATATATCATTGTATGATGAGTTAACCTGTCAACGCCACGGACGTGGCTCGATAGAGAAACATAGTGTTTGTCGAACACTAGACAGAACAACGGAAATGAATCGTACGGCAAATGTACGAGTCGCTATGGAACATTGAATATCGCAAAGGCGAGCGCCTCGGTACGCAAGCTATAAGAACATAGGATAACTGTATCGACGAGTGCCCCAGTGCATAAGTCATTTCGTGCCCCCGCGTACGAGTTAGCATGCTAGAACATTGAAAGACTATATCGGTGCGAGTGCCTCAGTGCACGAGCGATAGAACATTGAATACCTTATCGAGACGTGCCTCAATTGCACAAGTCGGAAGGATGGAACATAAGTATAACGCATTGAATACTAAGGCGTAGAATATGGAAACACGGCTTCGAGGCGTGCATTGAATGCACGATGCAAGGAAAGACGGCGAATGTGCGCAGCTGCACAATACTTACAAAGGATGGCGTCGTTGCGACGAGGAGAACAGTTGTGGCACGAATGTGGCATAACTGTCGATGCGGCATGGTGCCTTCGAAATGTTCGTGGCCTTCAGGACGTTCATTGAGAACATTGGGGCGTTGTGCCAATTGAAATAGATATAGACAAACTTGCTTGGTTGTATGAAAGATAAGATGCATTGCATGGTCAAATGAACTTAAAGACATATTGCCCGTGCACGGGTGTTATCTTCCCTCGAACGTTGTTCACCAGGGCGCTGGAACCGTTCGGCCTAGAGGGGACTGCGGTAAAATCGGTATTGTTGGTGCACTTCATCTAGACGGGTAGCGACCTTCTAGTGAATGTGATAAGCCACTTGAGTATTTCAAGGGGTCCTCTGATTGTTTGGGTTAGCAACCGCAACAGAGTGATCATCGTCTTACATATTCGATTGATAAATATAAGTCCATTCTAGCCCGGAAAGCTAGTGACCTTCATATAGTTAAGGGCGATGGGTTGAAAGTGCAAGGTATACATATATCGTGCACATATAGATCTTGAATAGAGGGCACTTATAACATAACAGGGAAAGCTGATAGGCGTATTCACCTTGCGTCGGTGCAAGGGTGAGTACGTCGATATTGGTAAGAAGTCACAACACAACACGGAATTGCTATTGGTTACCTGTTTCCTTATGCGAATCGAATAACATGCTTGTCATGATAACATGCTTTACAGTCTTCGAATTATGCCATGAACTGATCCTAAGGAGAACATAGAAAGAAAACTAAATTGTATGTTTGCATGAATCAATACAATACTAAATGTCGATTTGTTAAGTGAATTTTTGATCAGTACAGCGAGGACGAAAGTACTAATCCCCCACTAGTTTGCTAGCAGGTTCAGGGATTGGTCTGCTCGCGGCGGAGCTTCGCTTGAACGCGTTGAGGCTTGGAATGCCAAAGCGTATTTAGGCGTGCGACCGCATTGACGCTCGGATATGCAACAGGATTGATGCGACCGAGATATAGAAGGCATAATGTATGGAACGGTGAAATCCTTTGTGGGCAAGAGAGAACCTGAGTGTTGTAGCCAATATGGCATATATTGTTGGGCTATCGAAAGCCTTGTAATCTCATTTCGAATATCAATAAAGAGAATTGTTTCGTATACTCTGTTTTCTTTCGTTGTTAATATCAACTCAAAGATAACCATTTGAGAACTTGTCATCTTGCCTTGCACGAGCGCAACTCCAGGCTCGTGCGGCATCACGCCCCCTGCGAGGACGATTGATGATTCGGATGATTCCGGGTCGGGGCGTGACAAATCATAAGTTTATTCTCAGTGAGTTTCTACTGTTTCTGTTGTAACTTTCAAAAAGATTAACGTCTTTCAAAATAGGGAGAAGATTAATTAAACAGAAACTTAAATCCAATTGTAGGTTTTCAGTCATCATTTTATTAAGGATTAGAATTCTTTAACAGGAAAAGCAGAATCCCTTTTCAGATATCGAAACATACCACTGGTGGATACTTCCACTTTAAAAACACATAAGATGAGGAGCAGCAGATAAGAAGACGACGAATAGAAGATGCATGCAGGTTATCTACAATTATGCACAGCCACAACGACTAAAGAGAACTTACAAGATCTAATCAGGAGCTTTGATGGCTTTGCCCATAAGAGGTCCGTAAATTTTGAATCCTCTCAGTTGGAGTTAAATAGGAGTTGAAGAATGGGCTAATTAGCGTTTAGACCCTGGATTTTATACCAGCTTAGAGTTTAAGCTCTGACATATCCAATTGGAAAGTTTGGACCCTGGATTTTTATTTTTGGTTTCTTTTTTCCCCCATTTTACCCAACATGAGTACAAGTGCACCAACCAATCCAGGTTGAAAATGTGGGTATAATAGGAAAAAGTAAGCCAAAAATAAAAATACATGGTCCAAACTTTCCAATTTGACATGTTAGGGCTTAAACTCTAAGCTGGTATAAAATCCAGGGTCTAAAGGCTAATTCGCCCCTGAAGAATATATTTATCACAAAATATTATCACAACCATCCTGACATTCTTTCTTCAAGCTTCCGTAGCACGTTCCTCCATGAACTAAATAAAAGACAATGTGCTACTTACCAAGTTACCATGACTATCATACATCTAAATTTTGCTAGCCTACCTACTCTTCAGACAATATTCATGGGTAGTGAACTATGTGGACGAGATGTTCCAATGACCTTTAGCTAGTTTCCATCCATAATTAATAGCAAACTAATACATTGTAAACCAAGCAAAATTCTTGCAAAACCATTTAAGCGGAACTTTTACCTCTTCTTGCCTGAACCCTGACAGCCACTACGGAGGCGATAAATTGACGCCAACCTTTGCACCTAGTGATGTGAGAAACAAATAGGGTGAGGAAAAAATAGTAAAACGCCAAAATATACCTAAGCCAAAAAAGAATTTTAATGATGCAAGGGTGCATTAAGGAGATAAATGTAGTTTTTAGTTTTGCATGATGAATTTCCCAAATCAAGCGGTTGAAAGATAAAAATAATACTTTATAGAAGCAAACTGCAAAGTAAAGAAAATAAAAAAGATGCAAGGGTATAAGGTGGCTGGAAAAACCATAAAGAGGTCAAAAGCTGGAATAAATTTTTAGAAAGCAGAATAAAAGATGAAGAGTCAGCTAAGTACCAGTGATATGCTTGCAGAACAACACACCATAAGAAGACATAAATCACTAAAAGAACAAGAACTTATGCAGTAGAATCTAGACAAACTTTTGTAGTAGAATCTAGACCACGCATGTCACAAGAAACAGAACAACTAAACCAAAATGGATGTAGCCATTCGGAGCTATTCAGCCCACTATCCAAGGCAGAGAATGGTCATAGCAACAACAAAAACAAAGCCTTTACCCAGCTTTTTGCAGTCGGGTTTTTTGAATCCTTTTCAGCTCGGTTTGGGATTGTTGTTTTTAAAAAACTGGCAGCATAAGCAACTTTTGACAGCAGGTGGAAGGCAATTGTCAAAAGCTACCCCAAAATTGAACCGACTTTTAAAAAAAAAAGACGATAAGTTGTTGCTACCAAACAGTCTTTGACCAAAATAAGCAGAAGCAGCCTCCAATAAGCAATACCAAACCCAGCCTTCTTCTAGTCAGCTAAGTCAAGAGCCATTTCCGTTGTAGCATTAAAAAAAAAAGCCATACCATTTGTTACAATTTCAATCCAAGTTTGTTAGGCCTACCCCTTTGACTAATATTTTATCACTCTTCATAATTGGTGCATCTATTATTGGTCTATAACTCTACGTTGGACACGTCTAAACCACTCAAAACGATTTTCTACTCGGCACCACCCACAACTTTCCAATCACAATTTTCACGAATATGCTCAATTCTTGCTTATATTTTAATGTATTTTCACTTATCCATCTTAGCATTCTCATATCAATTGCAGTCATTCATTGACATGTTTTTTAGTTGGCTAGTTCCCCGATCCATAAAGCATGGATGGTCTTCTAGCTTCTTTCTGTATAACATTCCTTTAAATTTCAACAGTATCTTGAGATCACAAAACACTCCAAAGTATTCTTCTATGTCAACTATCATGTTTTAATTATAAACAACATCCTTCTATATCTTTATATCGCGATGAATGGTTATCCTAGATAATGACTACTCTCTCGTTCTTTTTTTTGACCTTTCGTTGAAGCAATGTTATCAAAATTCACCATATATATGGCAATTTGTGTTCCAATTCACATGTACAGGAACGTGGTTCGCCAACGAATTAGTACGTGGTGTCGTTGACCTAATAGTTTAAAGTATCGGCCGATACCGATCCGATACAGCTGATACCGATATGTTTTGCTATGTCCCGATCCGAATTGGTACGTGGTGTCGGTGACCTAATAGTTTAAAGTATCGGCCGATACCGATCCGATACGGCCGATACCGATATGTTTTGGTATGTCCCGATCCGAATTGGTACGTGGTGTCGGTGACCTAATAGTTTAAAGTATCGGCCGATACCGATCCGATACGGCTGATACCAATACGTTTTGGTATGTTCCGATCCGATACCGACCGATACCCGATACCGACATTTGGGGGTCTCTTTTCCGATCAATCCGGCAAAAAAAATTGAACGAAAAAGACAAATCAACAAGGGTTCGAAGCATAATAAGGTTGTAAAAACATGTAAAAGAAAAAAATTGATCTATTGCATATAAACCAATCAGTAAGGGTGACTACTATTTCATTTCTTTTCAAAACTACTAAGAAATAACACTGAAAATACTTAAAATTATGCCTAAATGTATAAAATATATTTTTTTAATGTTAATAATTTATTAATAGTTATTTGTTTTCCGGTACCAAAAAATCCGATACTCCGATCCGAAACCGCCGATACTACCGATATCGCCGATACCAATACTCATAGGAATGGTCCGATACCGATTCGGACACCGTGAACCTTGGTACGTAATATATGGACTTACACTTCAATAAAAATTTAAGATTTTCAATTTGCACATGACGAATTGGTACATGATTTCCATGTTGCGATGACCTAAAAAGGTGACCTAATGTATCCTAATGTATGGAATTACCCTTCGGTAAAGATTTAAGAGAAAATGACTTGGTTGTACTTTTTGAAAAAACATTATTGCTCAAAAGTATTCAAATATTTTTTAAAATTTTGATAACATAATATATTATATTGCATGTGTCCCTAAAAAATGCTCCATATTTGGTTTCAACGTCCTGTATCTTGGATAGGCGTTCCAAAGCGGTCTACCCCAACGTACCGTGTACAGGGTAGGGGTGGCAATCATGTCAAGTTCGGGTCGACCCGTTGAGGTGAACATAACCTATTATACTTGGCCCGTTTAGATCAAACCCACACCTGACTCATTTTAAAATAGGTCAATCCAACCCAACCCGACCCGTGAAACCGTTTAAATGACGGGTCGGACGGCCCGTACAAGGCTCGTTTGGTTCACGGAAAGGAAAGGAAATTGATTCTTTGATATTTCCTTTCCTTTGGAAAATCACAATTCCAATCAATTTCCTTTCCGGTGTTTTGTAAAACCAAGAAAATTGTGAGGGAAAGTGAATCTTTAGAGGTGGAAAATGAATCATTGGGTTGGTGGGAGGAACCATTTTACCCCCTATGTTCCTTCCTCTTGGAAATCAAATTCATTTCCTCCTCGTTTCCTTTGACATCCAAACAAAGGAAAGGAATCACTTTCCTTTCCCAAGACTCAAATTCCGTGAACCAAACGTGGCCTTAAGGTAAAACAGAATGCATATGTACCACAAGATCAATATATGTGATTCTACAACTCAGGCATTGCTATGACCTATGAAAATAATATGAATTTCAATATGCATTTACTCTTGCTAAAATTTTCTTTCTTATAAAATGTCAGTAATTTATGGTTCTTCAAATCATTTTATTGACAATATAGATAGTGATTCCAATGGAGCATTTTTTGTTTTTGAGATTAGGCCAATCACTAATGACCATCCCTGTCCTGGTGGGTACTAGCACCAAGACCCCCTCCCATTTAATTATTGTCCATATTGGGATTCGAAGACATGCCTTCGCCTCCCCATCCTTACTAGTGTCACCACTAGACCCCGGTTCCAATGGAGCATATTACATTATACTTATGTCCAAACATTAAAAACTTCAACTTGAGCCACCAAAGTAACCATCTGGAATATGGTTGGGGTCTCTCTCTTAGAGGCAGCTGAATGAAATTTGGAGATGCTGAGGGAAGGATGGAGACTATCATTTATAGGTGAATCACTAGGTCTTAAACTTGGGCATACAGTTAAGGTAAACTTGGCCCATTAAATAAATGGGTAGGACCCCTAGACCCGAACCCTTAAAATCTGGATCTCTAGCGTACTGTGTGTACCTGTTTTTGTTCCGCCTACCAGAACGTTCCAGGTAACTTTGGATTGAAGTTGACATTTCATATACTTCGTTTTTGTCTTACCAATTTAAAACCCTTGTATCAATTATATTATAAAGTCTAACCCTTCCCTAACTAAATACAATATCATCATCATACAACATACACCACGGAACCTCATTGTGTATATCCTACTAATTCATTCCATAACTAGCACAAACAGGTAATGTGTTGTTCTTTTTATTTGCAGCTTCATCATCAACAACACATGGGAAAATGTTTATTACCGGGAAGTTCTTCTTTTTATTTATCGAAGGACCAAATAAAATAATTTGTTTGCATAACGACCAGTAAAATGCATCATATACATGCCTACTGTGCATTTGTTTGAATAAAACCTACAGGTCGTGTTTTGATCAAAGAGAAGTATTTAATATCTGCTCTAACATAAACACCCATACAGGTGACTAACCCTTGTACTAACTTTATTTTGTAAAAGTATTTTAAAATAACATTATTATCTGTTACTTTAGTGATCACTCATTAGGCATCGCGATAAAACCAGGTATTAAAACCACGAACAGAACTAAACGGTGGATAACTTTACTTGCCAATACTGACCGAACATGATGATCACCCATACAGGTAACTAACCCTTGTACTAACTTTATTTTCTAAAAGTATTTTAAAATAAGATTATTATCTGTTACTTTAGTGATCGCTCACTAGCACATCGTGATAAAACCACGAACAGAAGTAAACGGTGAATAACTTTACTTGGCAATAATGATTGAACATGATGATCACCACATCCATAATTACGAATATTGCATAACCAATAAGCTAATCAGTAAACCTACTGGTTCATACAAAACTAGTATAGATGGCACAGAAGATACCTGGGAACAATCACGGGACTGCATCGGCTGGAATGAGAACATATCAACCTCATGTACAACCAGCTGCCTCAGTTTCTGCAGATTAGATCATTCCAAGTACTTATCATGTTTCGCTATATGATTCAATCATTATACAGGAACTATGCAATGCAATGCTCAAGAAAGGAGTTGAAGTTAATTAGCATGAGAACTTTACCAAACTCCCCTGACATAAAAATTACAGAGAAAAAGTAGGCAATGAGGGAGAATAGTGAATTTCTGTTTTTTAAAGAAAATAATATATCAGATTTGATACGGATGATAGTTGAAGCTAGTACGTGAAAACTGAATGAAGATAAAAGTGTCATCAAATATTATTCAAGTACAACTAAGAGAATGTCCTATTAAAACCACACTGGATCTTAATTTGGACTTTCGACGGCAGCTAATATAGAAAAATGAGCAAAAGATAGCCTCACCAAATTTATTTGATCCAAATCAACACCACGATTGATCATACGCTCTCGGCGCTTTATGGCAATAAGTTCTTTACGATGTTTCTTTCTCCCGCCTAAAATAAACGTAAGAAATATAAGAAACAGTAACAGAAATTGAATAGTAAAACAGTTGTGTATATTATTTAATTACATGAAACTCCACAACTATGATTTTCCTTGATCTATTACATTGAGCTAATTGACTGGTGTAAATACCAGAAAATCCAGTAAAAATTAACAAACCTGAGGAATTTTAGGCAGGTCTGTTCTCCTACCTTACCAATTTCAGCTTCCAAATTCAGTTACATGTGGAGAGTATGTTCATGTATGTTACATTGCATGGACACAACAACGCCATAACACGTTTCAGATAAAGCCCATTTTGGTGCCCTGAATAGTTGGCAGTGTCTATTGTGTCCGATACGTGTTGGACAAGGACACCCAACTGGCATCTTTTCTTTATTTTTTTATTTTTGTTGTTGTTGTGTGTTACACTTGTGCATGTCAATAAAGGTTCAAGTTCTGATATAATATGAGTCTACGAGAAAAATCAAACAAGCTACATCGTCTCAATTTTCAATTCAGGCAGCCATTATCAAACTGTAATCAGTTGTTTTTTTTTTCTCTTATTCATCCAAATATGACTACTATAATCACTTACTAGCATCATCCACCCAAATCCATAACTAATTATCTAGGAAGCATGGACACAACGAGAATTGTGCCATATGCCTGGATGACATCGTGTCAAACAAGCGTCGGACACAACAAAGATAATCCAACAATACACTAGGGCATACCAAAACCAGTAATTATACCTGAATCTCCATAGTACTCCCTACTCCTCTGGCCCTCACGAGGCCACGACCTCGAGAGCTGCGAGAGCGCCTTCTTCTCCTTCTTCCCCCTCCTCCTCGCCGACCTTGGATCCTTGGTAAACATCAAATCATCCATTGCTGCCGATAGTCCAATCTCCACCATCGGCGATCCACTCTTACTTTTCCCTTTCCTGGCCTTCTTCTTCCCCTTCCTCATCATCCCGTACACCGCCGAAGCGTTCATCATATCAACCGGCCCCAGCTTCTCCTTGTCCTCGTCGGAGCTGCTATTGAGCTCCAAGAACCCTCCTTCAGCATCGATATCATTCTTCGCGAGCCATTCCGAGTTCATCAACTCCTCGCTCCCTCCGATCATTTCGATGTAGTCCTTCGCCAACTCCTCGTCGATCTCCGATCCGTCTTCGTCGTCGTCAGAAGACGAACCGTCCGATTCCTCTCCCTCCGATTCCGATGATTCGGATCCGCTGACGTCATCTTCCTCGGGGGAAGAAGTGTCCTCCGCGTAAACCCTAACTCCACCGATCGAGATAAATCCTCCTCTTTCCACTTCCTCCTCCTCCTCCTCTGCCATTTCTTCTTCGACTTCTACTTCTTCTTCGACTTCTTCTCCTTCTTCTTCTTCAACATGAAATCCTAACCCTAGACCGCCGACGATGGCAGGATCGTAATTATAGGAAGGGACGACGGCGGAGTCGAGGGAGGGGTTGGGATCTATGAAGGCGACGGCGGAGGAGGAGGCCAGGTGGATCGGACGGCCGGGATCGGCTCCGGCCTCCGCTTTGCCGCCGGCGTAGGAGTATCCGGTGGCGTTCCACTTCCGGCTGGCTCCGGCGGGCTTGGTGGCGCTGCTAGCGTGGCGGACGCGGTTTGGGGCGCGGGTGAGGGTGGGGGTGGGGGTGCGGTGGGGCCTACGCTTGCCGCCGGCCATGGGTGTGGCTTTGGGTACAGAAATGTTCCGGGTCCATTTTGGAAAATGGGGGTCGGAACTTTTATCAATTGGGAGCAGATGTCACGTGTATGGCACGCGAGGGAATACGTGATATGCGAATTATACGATTCTCGGTATATTCGTCTATATTGTGTCTTCGGGCTTTGGGTCGTGGACTTTGCAAAGTTCAATATGGGCTTTTGAGATTTGTTTGGGCCTCCACTACACTTATCTTGAATTCTTTTGGTACAATGGAGGAACCAAGTCCCGACATGAAACAAAAAACTTAAAAAAACTACGGTTGAGTCCATCTATTTTGCTACAAAATTATTATAGTACTTTTTTTTTTGTGATGCCCAGTATAACGAATTTTTGTATACGAAGTAGTACATCTTATATACACACAAACACAACTTTTCTGCGGTTTGATCTCAATACCGTCCGTCTAGTCAAAAAGATTATATCTCTTCTCACTAACCACAAGAATAAGCTGAGTTCTGTATTATAGTTCATATTATCATATCTATTTTTATTTTCGGCGTGTCTACTTGGATTTAAATTAAGTCAAATTTGAATAAATTCGAGCCCGTCTTTTTTTTAAGATTGGGTGCCACTGAGGTCAGCTCAAATCCAAGGTGAAGATGGAGAAAGTTGGGGTGCAATCTTTTATTTTGCAACATACTCGGATCAAACTTTCTGAACTTTTATATATATTAGTAATGTACATGTCTATTACAAATGCTAAAAAAATATTAAAAAATAAATTGAACATAAATTTATTATAAAAAACTATTATTTTTATAAACTGAACTCAAACAACCAAAAACTATATATCTTCCTTCTTAACCACTTGAGCTATAATTATTTAATTATATATAAATCATATTAGATAATTAAATACTTAATTAATTATTTTAAAATAATTAATAGAGTATTTTAATCTTTTTAAATAATTATTAAATTACTTAGATAGTTGTTTTATTATTATTTTTATTTATTAAATGAATAATATAGATACGGTTTGAAGAGTAAAACTTTGATAAAGAAGGAGGTATCAAATTTTTGATACCTCATTTGTATGACAAGTAGGCACATCCACTAACTTTATGTCTACACATTTTACGAAGTAAGGGAGGGCCCGCTTGTCATACAAAGTTTTCTTCTGATTTAAATAATTTTTTTGAGCCATTTTTAGGTCGTATTATATAAGTGGAATATATACGTGTGGATCTACCATAGCGACTAGAACAACTAACATCCATTCACAATTAAAATGTGATTTATCATATTCTTTGTTCAATTGTTGATTGATTGTGTTGTTGCTTGTGCAACGGAGCAAGTCACTTTTTTATCATGAACTAGTTGGTCACGAGTGGGGTCCTCACAAATAAACAAGTTTTCGATATTTTTCCTTACAAAAGAATCCTTGACCAACGTCCGACTGATTCTACTGTCTTGCACCCAAAGAAACGTGAAGTTCTACACAACAAAAAGATTGAAAAAAGAAATTGTAGATGACTGGCTCCTCACCACGACTCGGGACCATCCCAAAAAAATTGAACGGCGAAAATACCATTTCAATCGGTCGCAACCATCATCCATCGTTGGTTTGGTAAATACAATTTTTACAGAAAATCTTATATTAAAATTATAAATTCTAATCAAATTATCCATACAGAAAGAAAAGTTACGAGAGATTAAAAATTATGCCATCTAGAACATTTTCGATCAGAAACTCTACGTTCATAAGCTCAAAATTTATAAGATATACAACATCTATTTGTCATGAATCAAAATCTTACAATAATATGTTTGTACGGAAGGTACATTAAATGGACAATCTTACCAAGGATGTTTTACCTAATTTATTTTAAACTTATCGAAATATTACGTTACATAATTTACACAATATTATTATCGAACATTTTTCTACCCGACATAAATTTATTTTAAAACTTTTTCTTTTCTTTGCTTGTTTATTATTAGATGGGGAATAAACATGCAATTTTTTAAGTTAATTGCAATCACAGTTTATAGATATTTATGCTACTCCACCATCACCGATAATTGATAATATAAGTAGTTAATATGCTTATAATAAACAAACTATTAATAGGGGGCATATTTCTTCTTAGCACCAAGTTGTTCCATATACTGAAAATGAAAAAGAACAAATATTAGATGAAGGCAATGATGATAAAAATAGTGATAATTTAATTAAAAAATTAGACGATTAGTTAGTTGATAATGTCGATAATGTTAGCACTTATGAATTATTTGTCAAATTTTTTTTAAACCTAAATTCAGAAGTTTATATGATGTATAACAATTGAACATAATTTTATTTGTCCAGCTACTTCAAGAAGTGTCAAAAAAAATTGTATTTAAATGTGATGAACCAAGTTGTGATTGAATAGTATACGCTGAATCCATTGATGGATGTGAAATATTTATTATTGTATATTATACGGTCGACATTCTTGTTTAGGTAAACTTATAACATGATGCCATCAATTAGCTACTACTGCATTGGTTCAAAATAAAATAATTAATAAAATTACATATAATCAACCATATAGTCCATCACAAAATTATAAATAATATATAGATAACACCGAATATGTATTAAATACTAAAAAACTTTAAAAACAAATAAAAAAAGCTAAAATAAATGGTAGTTATATCGATACACATAGTAGCCTTGAAAAATATCTATCTTTAACAATAATATATAGTTTGGCGTATTTGCATTTTTTTTAAAAAAATTATACATCTCAGTTTGTACCCTTATTCATCATCATCATTAGTAGTATTATCATCCTCATCATCCAAGAGTTGTTCCATCACAGTGGAGTTGACTACTGAGTATACAAAAACATCTTCTTACAAGATTTAACAAAATTTATAACCGACTTTTAATTTGACATCAACCCCCATAAATTCATAACCAAGGTTATAAAAATCGGGCCAGATTGACCGGTTCAACCGGTTGACCCGTGAATCTTAGTTTTTTCGACTCACTGTTTTCTAAAAACAAATTGTAATTTTTTATTCTAAAAATCAGTGTACAAAATGGATTGAACTTTGACCACTTAATTAACTCGGTGGTTGAACTGATTTGATCCTATCGAATGTTGTTCGGGTCCATCTTTGGTTTGTGTTTTAAATATTGTTCATAACCCTACTAGCTGAGAGGTCCATAAAACCATAAATTTTAGAGGATAAGTTAGCAGAAAAGATTTAGACTTGTTTTTCGAATATTAGTTTAAGTTCATACAGCGAAAATAAATCAAGCATTTTTTTGTTAAGAGTATAGAAAAAAAATCTAAAAAACTAAACCAAAAGCAAATACAATACAATTTAGTATAAATATTATATTCATATATTTGACGCATTATAGCAAAGAAGAAAACAATGGAAAATAAAATCACGTCATTTGTACCCATATTTCCATGAAACAATATGCAGGTGATTTCCCCCTTCAGTTCAGATTATTTGACTCAGTATTTTGCATGACACCTGCAGTAAGTGTGGTCCCCACGTAGGGCAGGCCCACAGATAATTTCCTCAAAGGAATTTTCATGCAGAAATGAGAGAGTTTGGTGGCAGTGGGTCTCAATCCAACCCAATCCAACCCAACCCAACCCTATGCTTGAGAAGAAAAAAAAAACACTAGTACTATTTTGTGGGACAAATTAAAATTCTTGTGACCCCAACTGGGACCAGTGACACAATATTTACAAAGTTGTGCAATTCTTTTTTTTTTAACTTATATATTTTCCTTCAAGCATCACCATTCCTTTTTCAGCAATTGATTTGTACTTGGACTTATCTATGGGAACAGTGTGCAAATGAGTTATATATGAGCAGCCCAACAAACTTGAGGCTGTGGGGGCAAGCAACAAGTTTGTCTTTCTATTATCTATCAATTGTTTGGATACCATTGCAGAAATTTTTAGATTATAGATTCAGAATTTAGGAGTTCATTTTATAGAATAGCAATATCTAATTAAAATTTTGCAATGGTCTCGTTCCAATCACATGAGTTATACTTTGGCCATAAAAATTTCTACATTAAGAATGTGTAATGCTGTTCGTACCTCAAAATTATTCCTTTAAATCATGTTTTCTTATGTGGCAGCTGATATGACAATGTTAAATAATATTATGTGTCATCTAACATGGCAACTGGCATGACAAATTTTAACAAAAAATAATTATAATTTAATATTTTAATTTGCCACGTAAGCTGCTACATAAGGAGGGATGGTTTAGCGAGACAATTTGGCGGGACGAATAACATTATTCATTCATAATAGAATAGTAAAGTCCAATTTGGAACCCAAATTTCTAGAGTATAGATTTTACATTAATTTTTGACCACACAAGCTTTGTCACCAAATATCTTCTTCTTTTTTTTCCAGTTTTCATACAAATCCAACCCGATCTACATTTAATTTTTATTGTAAATTTTTGCCTCAAAATGTATGTGGATGCTCTCAAGAGGAACGATAGTAAGGTCATCCCAATTTCTAGATTCATAATGTAGGAGTCTATTTTGTAGGAGCTACGTGATGGTTTCGTCCCATTCACATGAGCTATAGCATAGCCCTCTATATTTCTACATTCATAATGTATAAACTTATTTTGTAGAATAGTAAAGCTCAATTTCGAGCCCCATGTATGGATTCTAAATTTTGTATTATTTATTAAAAAGAAAGAAGGATGACACCTAGTTTATATCAATTCATCTAATCATGATCTTAAGATTTATTTGTTTACTATTCTCATGCAAATCCAATCCATTCTACATTTATTTATTTTTATTACAAATTTGAGTCTCAAGGTGCACTTTTTTAGTTCCATCAACTAACTATTGATGCTCTGAGAATAAGAGGAACGTCGATGTCGTTTTTTTAGGGGGAAAATAGGCAGTTATTAATGTCGATGTCGACAATATATATTGGTATCATGTATTCATTTTGATTATACTAGTATCCAGTGAGCACATACGCGTTGTGTGTAACACAAATTGAAAGAGAATGAAAAAAATGGAAAAAAAAAATTATGACAGTTTTAGAATATTGATATGAATATTTAAATTAGTTCATGACTAGATATATTTTATCCATAAATATATAAGAAAGAGTTTTTTTTTAAGTTTTCTTTTCTCCAGTTTGACAAATGTCAATAGAGAATTCGAACCTGCGATTTATGCATCAGGCCCTCGTTGCTACGACTAGACCACAATCCACGAACAGAAAGTGTTTAAAAAAAAACTAGTGACACCTATGACATTTAAATTATATATGAGTATATATTTGTATGCGTCGCCTTTAAACTTCAACTCAATATACACTTGACAATAGGGGGGGAAAACGATTTGTTTTCCTCGTCTCCATTTCTAGAATTTTAACATCTTTGTGATTTTCAAAGACCGATATAAAGAATTGGACAAGAGTAACCCATACACGTACCAATTGTCCACAACAATCTAAATGTCCCCAAAACGGCCCACCTGTCATTGAAACAAGAGAGACTTGAAGTAATCTCTCTCTCTCTCTCTCTCTCTCGTCTTCAACAATTGAGATACGTGGATCCTGTTAGTGCCGGGACACAATTTTTCGATGAAAAACTGAAAATTCGTAACAATTGCAAAAACAATCGTTAATACGTAACACTTCACAGAAGGTACGTAACAGAAATTCCACTAATGCAACACTTCACAGAAGGTGCACAGATTTCTACCAACGCAAACACTTCACCGAAGGTGCGCTAATAGAATTCTGATAAACGAAGAAGGTGACAGGCGAAAGATAGAAAAACTCCTGCTGGGATGAATGATCACCGTTGCTCAAAGCTTTATTCGCCCCACACGAATAGCTTCCAGGAACCAGCAAGTTCGTCGGAGAACTTGGAACACTCTTGCTCTTCTGACTCCTCGGATGAACACGAACCCCCGTGCAAAACTCAACGCTGGTACAATACCTCTCTTCTCTCTCACAGCTTCTAAATACTTGTAAACTTTCTGTCTACTACATGTGTATTAGTACCTTACTATGAGAGAGAAAGATGAGACCTTATATAGGCCCCTGCAACAACTACCCGGTTATCACAATGTTAGGGACGTGGTAATAACCACCCCGAACATGGAGCAACCGCTCAGAACATGTAAAGACACGTTCTGCCGCAAGTTGTGCCACTCGCGTAACCAGCGTGATTTGTACTTTACGCACACAGCCCCTTTACGCACCCTATGCGTATTGCTTTACGCAACTCTACGCAACCTGCCACTTTACGCACGCAGCCATTTTACGCAACCCACGCGTAATGCTCTACGCAAATCCAATCCATTCTACATTTATTTATTTTTATTACAAATTTGAGTCTCAAGATGCACTTTTTTAGTTCCATCAACTAACTATTGATGCTCTGAGAATAAGAGGAACGTCGATGTCGTTTTTTAGGGGGAAAATAGGCAGTTATTAATGTCGATGTCGACAATATATATTGGTATCATGTATTCATTTTGATTATACTAGTATCCAGTGAGGACATACGCGTTGTGTGTAACACAAATTGAAAGAGAATGAAAAAAATGGGGAAAAAAAATTATGACAGTTTTAGAATATTGATATGAATATTTAAATTAGTGCATGACTAGATATATTTTATCCATGAATATATAAGAAAGAGTTTTTTTTAAGTTTTCTTTTCTCCAGTTTGACAAATGTCAATGGAGAATTCGAACCTGCGATTTATGCATCAGGCCCTCGTTGCTACGACTAGACCACAATCCACGAACAGAAAGTGTTTAAAAAAAACTAGTGACACCTATGACATTTAAATTATATATGAGTATATATTTGTATGCGTCGCCTTTAAACTTCAACTCAATATACACTTGACAATAGGGGGGGGGGGGGGGAAACGATTTGTTTTCCTCGTCTCCATTTCTAGAATTTTAACATCTTTGTGATTTTCAAAGACCGATATAAAGAAATGGACAAGAGTAACCCATACACGTACCAATTGTCCACAACAATCTAAATGTCCCCAAAACGGCCCACCTGTCATTGAAACAAGAGAGACTTGAAGTAATCTCTCTCTCTCTCTCGTCTTCAACAATTGAGATACGTGGATCCTGTTAGTGCCGGGACACAATTTTTCGATGAAAAACTAAAAATTCGTAACAATTGCAAAAACAATCGTTAATACGTAACACTTCACAGAAGGTACGTAACAGAAATTCCACTAATGCAACACTTCACAGAAGGTGCACAGATTTCTACCAACGCAAACACTTCACCGAAGGTGCGCTAATAGAATTCTGATAAACGAAGAAGGTGACAGGCGAAAGATGGAAAAACTCCTGCTGGGATGAATGATCACCGTTGCTCAAAGCTTTATTCGCCCCACACGAATAGCTTCCAGGAACCAGCAAGTTCGTCGGAGAACTTGGAACACTCTTGCTCTTCTGACTCCTCGGATGAACAGAACCCCCGTGCAAAACTCAACGCTGGTACAATACCTCTCTTCTCTCTCACAGCTTCTAAATACTTGTAAACTTTCTGTCTACTACCTGTGTATTAGTACCTTACTATGAGAGAGAAAGAGGAGACCTTATATAGGCCCCTGCAACAACTACCCGGTTATCACAATGTTAGGGACGTGGTAATAACCACCCCGAACATGGAGCAACCGCTCAGAACATGTAAAGACACGTTCTGCCGCAAGTTGTGCCACTCGCGTAACCAGCGTGATTTGTACTTTACGCACACAGCCCCTTTACGCACCCTATGTGTATTGCTTTACGCAACTCTACGCAACCTGCCACTTTACGCACGCAGCCATTTTACGCAACCCACGCGTAATGCTCTACGCAAATCCAATCCATTCTACATTTATTTATTTTTATTACAAATTTGAGTCTCAAGATGCACTTTTTTAGTTCCATCAACTAACTATTGATGCTCTGAGAATAAGAGGAACGTCGATGTCGTTTTTTTAGGGGGAAAATAGGCAGTTATTAATGTCGATGTCGACAATATATATTGGTATCATGTATTCATTTTGATTATACTAGTATCCAGTGAGGACATACGCGTTGTGTGTAACACAAATTGAAAGAGAATGAAAAAAATGGGAAAAAAAAATTATGACAGTTTTAGAATATTGATATGAATATTTAAATTAGTGCATGACTAGATATATTTTATCCATAAATATATAAGAAAGAGTTTTTTTTTTAAGTTTTCTTTTCTCCAGTTTGACAAACATGGCATGGGATTGAAATAAGACAATAACGAAGAGAGGACGCAGAACTGCTCCGGGAGCCAGGTTACAACCCGTAAACCAAACAAGGACCGGGGTTTTCCTTCGACTGAACAGAACTGGACCCCGATCGTTATTGCTAAGGTAAGCATCAATAATCATGTCATGTCACAATCTTGCACAGAATCAGGATAAGAATAAGCTGGAATAAACTCCATCCAATCAATCACGGCCAATCAAGAGTACGGCTTGATACTTTAACTAACTAGGGTTATCACCGGCCTAGTTACTAGCAAGATGCAATGAGATTATCCCAACATCCACAAGCCATGCTGTAACCCCCCTGAATTATCAGGGAATTTTTTAAAATTATTTTTTTATTTGAAGAATAGCTTGTTAATTTATTTTAATTAAATAATTAATTAATTATTTCTAATCAGGTGTAAAACCCCTAAAAATATTTTTTTATTTTTATTAATATTTATTTGTTACTAAATAATGTTAATTGTTAAATAAATGCTTTTACACTAATTATTAAATTATTGATAAAGTTTAGAAGTATATGATATATATATATATATATATATATATATATATATATATATATATATATAGTGTTACTATTTATTGGTTTACTATTAGATTATATATAAGCTTGTATAGTTTTGGTGTTAAAATTTTTAGCAACTAAACCCAATCCTTAATTTAACCTTAACCTAGGCCCAACCCATTAGGGACCTATTCATTTGGATCACATTCCCATATATATATTCTTATAGGAGAACCTAATCACTCTCAACCCTAACCCTAAACTTGCCTCCACACAAACTCCACCTCTCCCCATCAAACCACCAGCCCCTCCTCCTCTTCCGCGCCTATCTCCTTCCCCATCACCCGGAGCCCCGCCGTCGACGACGAGACGCGGCGCTTCCCGCGCCCGCGTGTAGCAGCCGGCCCCCCCGCGCGCTGCAGCCCCGACCGCCCCGATCCAGCGGCCCCCTCGCGGCGTTCCACCCCCCTGCGGCATGGCGAGGTAACCCCGACCCCCCCCCCCGTGGCGCTGTCACGTGGATTAAATCCTCTTAGCATGCTTTAAACCAAGTTTTAGTATTTTAATTCTGATTATTCAGTTTTGTATTGATTGTTATGATGAATAAATGGATGAATAATTAGATCTAAATGTAGGAAGTCATTGGTAATTATGTAGGGGTTCTACCCTAATTTTTGTATGAATTAATATTAATTATTAGTATTTATTTATATTTAATTATGAAGTTTCAATGCTAGTAATTAATTAAATGTGTTTACTGTTTTAATTTTTATGTAATACTTTGATCATGAATTAGATAAAACTTTGTACATGAAAAAGTTTGTATAATTAATATAGTATTTTAAAATAATTTTTCCAGAATTTTTAGAATTAAATTTATAATTATTTTATGTGAAAAACAGTGAATTAAAACTGTTTAATTAATTCCGTTTGATGCATATTATTTAATTGGTAAATAATTAAATAATATAATTTATATGGAAAATATAGATTTAATTATAAAGTAAATTATGGAAATTTTTCCAGTATTTTATTGGTTTTTAAAATATTTTATTTAGATTTTTCTTGGAAGTTTTGTATTAACCAAACTAATTATTAAATACCATTTTCAATTTATATTATTTAATTGGTTAGTAATTAAATAATATTGTTTGAATAGAAAATGTTTGTAATAGTATATTATTCTGTATAAAAATAATTCCAATATTTATTTATTATTATTTATAATTATTTAGATTAGTTGGGTAATTTCTAGATTTATTACATAAGTTGAATATATTATATAATTAATTGTTATTAATTATATAAATGTTGTAATTTTGTGAAGTGATAAGATTCTGTTAGAAATGTGTAAATAGGGTATTTAGGAATTTATTTTATGTATTTTAAATATATTTACGAATTTTTAAGACTTAAAAGTAATTTGGAAAATCATGTTTAGGTTTATGTAATAAATTGTGTAATAATTATTTATTGATTTAAATAATTATTAATTTTGTGTTACTACTGTGAATTTAGTTTTAATGATTAAATTTAAGGATTGTTAGTTTTAATGATTAAATTTAAGGGTTGTGGTGATTTATTTGGATTTATTTAGAATTATTAAGTACTTATTGTTATTATCCAACTAGTTATTTAATAAATAGTTTAATGATAATAATTCATTTTCTGTAAAATATATATATAATATATATTTATTATTCTGATATTATTTAGTTTATTATTAAAATAGACTAAAAATAATTTTTAAGGATTTTTACTATTTATGTTAGTAATATTAGGAATTGTGAATTCATGTGTGTATTAAAATGGTTGGTTAATTGATTATCATTAATTAATTAATTAATTATTAAATATTTGGTTGTATATAAATTTTAGAATATAAATGGTATGATAATAAGTATGGTTTACGTACTTATTATTGTATAATTATTATTCATAATTATTGATACTAGTTAGCTAGTAGTAATAGATTAATTTAAATTACTTAGCAATTAAATGAATTGTTTAATTTTTTTAATTAGTAATTAATTAGAGATAAATTTTGTTTAGGATTATTTGCTTCTCGGGACTCGGACTCTACTTTGGACCCGGATACTCAGTTGCTGGACACAGGCAAGTACACCTTGCTTGATTGTATATTTTTGCAGTTAGTTTATGTTACCTAGTTACTTCTCAGTTGTGTGCACGCGTCTAGTAGTAGTGGACTTATCCCGTGTATTGTGAAGGTATGTGGTACCTTCTAGCCAGACACTGTATCATACACGATCACTATATGAGTGAGTTGAGAGCATGGATTTGTGTGTCGACTGATCATTGGCACGTGAGTTCGCGTCTGGTCTAGTGGTTGGTACAGGTCTACTTATATATACTATGACGTCTTGCATATTATTTGTACCGCGTATATGGTACAGATATACATTGGGTGGGGAGAGTCTACTAGTGGTGTATGAGAATTCTGTTTCCAATGGACGCTGGATGCTCGTAGCCCCTCGTTTCTCAAATCGTAGAACGCTTGGTGGCAGTTTCTTCTTCTTCTCCCTCCCTCATGCACCATTAGAGATGTCTCGAGTGCATTACACATAGATGGTTAGTTTACCTGTCGTATGTCGCATGATATATCCTGTCCTTGTTTGGTTGGGGAGATGTTATGTTATATTTTGTTCTAGTTATTTATATACTGCCCTGTACTATCATGCATGTCGATTTCTTGTGTACTTGTTACGTCCCTCTGAGGACATGGCACCTTTTTCAGATTGGGACGAGCACAGGTACCGACGGACTACGGAGATTGGAGACTTTTGCTGACGAGGACTTCAATGTTGAGCCTCGTGAGTTTCTTGAGTTCTTAGGTGATTTCTGCTAGTGGCTATCTATTTCTTTTCTGGTTCAGTTGTACTCTTTTAGTAGTTCTTTCATACATTTATTGGTGGATTATTTTCCACTAGTCATGACTTGTAGTTTGATTCAGAGTTATTTTCATTCCTTCCAGCTTTATTCTGTGATTTTTTCCTGTGGATGAGATTAGTATTTACCTCCCTGTATTGTTATTTAGTTGTTACTTCAGCGTACTACGATCGAGTATAGTCTATTAAATTGGGGTTTTTCAATACTTGATCGTACAGCTGGCACGCCACGAGTTCCTGGTCCCACATATTTTGGAACCGGGGCGTGACATATTTTTAGTGGTGACCCATGCAGGTCGAGAAAATATTGTTTGGTTACTTTACCGTACCAAGCAAGCCTGCGTATAGGATTAGGACTATTGTGTCTCATCCACAATTGATTATTTTTATCCTTTGATCTCGTTTGATTTCGACTCATTTCAAACTCCTCGAAATACTTGATCTCTTCTTTGATTTATATCTTCTGACTCTTTGACTTCCTTGCAATTATATCCTTCTCGATCTAATCTACCGTACCCCTTGCTTGTCATGATTGATAGAGGTTTGGAAGATGCTATACTATATACACTATTGAGTTAACTATATGGCTAGATGGGTTACCTTGGCAGCTAATTATGCGGTTGAGTCTATAATTGAATTCTTGGAAAGTACTAAATATTGCAGGTTGATGAACACCATATTTTTGAAAGATATAATTTTTGCATGAATGATTAGTTAATTCAAAGTTGAGTAGTAATGATATATCAATTTCGAATGATAGTGAGAAAGATTACTTATACTCATATGGGAAAGACTGTTAGAAGTTGATTAATAAAATAAACTCGATGATCGATTTAAGAGGATGATTTAAAGTTTTGATTTGAGTTTTAAAAAAAAAAATTTCTATGATTGGTTAGAGAGGATATAAAATCAACTTGATGATTAAAAATTTAAATATTCACATTGCTACATGAGATTTAAATTGGTTGATGATTTATGTTGGTTTCCAAAATAGAAGAATAATTTTTTTTTTAAATTTGAGGATAGATGATTGTAAATAGAAATAGTTAAGAGTTGCCTATGAGATTTATATTTCTTTAAAGATTGAATATTTTGACCTTGATGAAAAAAAAGGGTTTATTTAAGAAGAATTTAGAAATTTGATGCATTTTATAAAGTGATTTAAAATTTGGAGTTGGGTAATTTTAATCTAAAAATTTTGAGGAGAAAAGAAAAGGATGTTTGTACTATAATAAAGTAAATTTCGAGGATCGATTTAGAAATTTGAGGTATTTTTTTGTGATTGAATTTTGTTTGATGGAACAAATGTTGATTGAAAAAAAAAATTTGAGATTTAAATCTTTTTTTTAGATTGATAAATTTTTATTGAAGTTTCTTTTGGAAAAAAAAGAAGAATTTAGTATTATGATAATATTTATCTCGGTGATTGATTTAAGTATTTTCATAAGAGAGTTACAATCTTTTATATTAGGTAAACTGAATTAAAGTTGAGGAAAAAAAAGGGAAAAATAAAAGGTAGTTGGTGTGATGATAAAAAGATTGGTTGGGTATTTTAAAGTTATAATTATGATTATATGCGACGATCTTAAAGAGATTAAGGAAATTGGTGGATGATCGTTTTGATTTAAAGATTTTATACTGAAGGAATTTATGAAGAAATTTTATTTACAGGAATTTGATTTTTTTTTTATCTTGATGAGGAAATAAACATAGAGGATGTTACTCTAATGAGATAGAAGTGTCACACCTTAGTTGCCATATTTTTCATAGCCATGATAGTGATTATATGCAGTTATAGTTAAGTCATCGACCCATGTGACTATGTCTTCTTCTTAAAATTTTATCATCCTTGTTCTCGACCCTAAACTAGTATCATGATTCCCTAATTGTTTAGAGCTATAGATATCTATAAATTTTTCTTGACCATACCCCAAATCCGTCAACCAGTATATCTTCTCCTATATTTTAGTATTATATTATTAGTATTAATATTAGGAATATCTATTTAGTTGTTTGTTACTTTACCTGTAGACAATATTGGTTGATATTTTCTGTAATAAAAATTTTCCTTCACCTTTAGCTCATGCCACGGTTGCCGAGCTAAATGTTGTAAGGATTTTTTTTATTATATAATTAGTTTATTTTCTTTCCTGATTTACTATTTATCGTGCTGCATAATTCTAGTACTATCGATCCAAAATTTTGTTTTCTTAAGCAATAATGGAAAGCAGATCATTACGTCTTATCCTTTTGAATAGACCAAAGGACTTTTTTTTTTCCTCATGTTAGGATTATTATTGCTTCTCTAGAAAATTCTATGTTGTTTCTACAATTTGGTAGGATAAACTTGCTTCCCTAAAGAGACAGTTAGAGGTACTAGTTCAATTCTTATAAGTTGGGTAGTATACCTTGTAGTCTAGCATCATACTTTTCTCAGGACCATTAAGAAATTATAGTTGGATAACACTGACTATATGTTGGTATAATTATTTAGATTACCTAGACATAACTTTATGGGTTCCTATCCCCTAGCTCAACTAAGGTTAGAGATTCATAGGGCAACTAGAAAGGTCAAATCATTATTTGTGTTTTGGACTTGAACTATCTTGTACTTTCTTTTCTTCTGTACGTTTATTTTTATCGTCTTGACTAATACTATTGTTATAGCCTAGTTTTTACAAGCCTTTTCTTTTCTCAAGCTTGTTCTTGACACATATTTTATTGGGTGCACCCACTAAAATGTTGTCTAATCAGAATCGGTGCATGATGGTCTGGCCAACCTAGTGCATGTTGATTCGCTTTCCCTATGATTATTTTATGCAGATGAAGATATAGTAAACTTGTCCTAGGATCTCATTTGCGACCGTTTGACAATTTTTTTTTCTTGAAACATTTATTCGCATTGGACCTTCAAATTTGTAATCGACCCCATCCCCCTTGAACTCTTCTTTATTCTGCGTCTTAGTATAGAATTTCTCTTTATAACCCTTTATTAGCTATGATTTATAGTAGAACCATCTTTCTATTAAGTCAGTTAAGTATACCTTGTATGATATCTTATTTTAGTAATACCCTTAGCACCCTAGTAGCCATCTTAGACTGATTTTAGTCGGACATTTAGCAAATAAAAGTTTTCCTATTATCCTTTCCTTGGTTCATATCATTTGATCCCTTACCATGACTTGGGTAATTGAAGCACAATATTAGGATTTTTCTTCCAATAATTGTACCATTATGATCTAGACAAACCGCACCATACACATGACATTTATGCCCCCCATAAACACACCTTTATGTGCTCTATTTTAATAACTCTACTTGTTTGACAAATCTTTTCCTTAGAATAGACTATTTGTGTCCTCTCCTTATCCTATTAGATTTGACCATGCAATATCGATCTATTCTCTGATCACTTGGAAATCCTATGACCTATGCCGGACCTAGAACATATTCTTGTAGGATATGATGCCAGTTTTGACCCCTCTATAAACCCCCAAGTATCGTTGTAAATTGTCTTGTTGAGTAAGTTACAATTTACATATTTACTTTTCATTGATTTCCTTATTATTTCTTCGGTATTAGAATTATTTTAAATTTCGAGGACGAAATTCTTATAAGTTGGGTAGATTGTAACCCCCCTGAATTTTCAGGGAATTTTTTAAAATTATTTTTTATTTGAAGAATAGCTTGTTAATTTATTTTAATAAAATAATTAATTAATTATTTCTAATCAGGTGTAAAACCCCTCAAAATATTTTTTTTATTTTTATTAATATTTATTTGTTACTAAATAATGTTAATTGTTAAATAAATGCTTTTACACTAATTATTAAATTATTGATAAAGTTTAGAAGTATATGATATATATATATAGTGTTACTATTTATTGGTTTACTATTAGATTATATATATAAGCTTGTATAGTTTTGGTGTTAAAAATTTTAGCAACTAAACCCAATCCTTAATTTAACCTTAACCTAGGCCCAACCCATTAGGGACCTATTCATTTGGATCTCATTCCCATATATATATTCTTATAGGAGAACCTAATCACTCTCAACCCTAACCCTAAACTTGCCTCCATACAAACTCCATCTCTCCCCATCAAACCACCAGCCCCTCCTCCTCTTCCGCGCCTATCTCCTTCCCCCTCACCTGGAGCCCCGCCGTCGACGACGAGACGCGGCGCTTCCCGCGCCCGCGTGTAGCAGCCGGCCCCCCCGCGCGCTGCAGCCCCGACCGCCCCGATCCGGCGGCCCCCTCGCGGCGTTCCACCCCCCTGCGGCGTGGCGAGGTAACCCCGACCCCCCCGTGGCGCTGTCACGTGGATTAAATCCTCTTAGCATGCTTTAAACCAAGTTTTAGTATTTTAATTCTGATTATTCAGTTTTGTATTGATTGTTATGATGAATAAATGGATGAATAATTAGATCTAAATGTAGGAAGTCATTGGTAATTATGTAGGGGTTCTACCCTAATTTTTGTATGAATTAATATTAAATATTAGTATTTATTTATATTTAATTATGAAGTTTCAATGCTAGTAATTAATTAAATATGTTTACTGTTTTAATTTTTATGTAATATTTTGATCACGAATTAGATAAACTTTGTACATGAAAAAGTTTGTATAATTAATATAGTATTTTAAAATAATTTTTCCAGAATTTTTAGAATTAAATTTATAATTATTTTATGTGAAAAACAGTGAATTAAAACTGTTTAATTAATTCCGTTTGATGCATATTATTTAATTGGTAAATAATTAAATAATATAATTTATATGGAAAATATAGATTTAATTATAAATTAAATTATGGAAATTTTTCCAGTATTTTATTGGTTTTTAAAATATTTTATTTAGATTTTTCTTGGAAGTTTTGTATTAACCAAACTAATTATTAAATACCGTTTTCAATTTATATTATTTAATTGGTTAGTAATTAAATAATATTGTTTGAATAGAAAATGTTTGTAATAGAATATTATTCTGTAGAAAAATAATTCCAATATTTATTTATTATTATTTATAATTATTTAGATTAGTTGGGTAATTTCTAGATTTATTACATAATTTGAATATATTATATAATTAATTGTTATTAATTATATAAATGTTGTAATTTTGTGAAGTGATAAGATTCTGTTAGAAATGTGTAAATAGGGTATTTAGGAATTTATTTTATGTATTTTAAATATATTTACGAATATTTAAGACTTAAAAGTAATTTGGAAAATCATGTTTAGGTTTATGTAATAAATTGTGTAATAATTATTTATTGATTTAAATAATTATTAATTTTGTGTTACTACTGTGAATTTAGTTTTAATGATTAAATTTAAGGGTTTTTAGTTTTAATGATTAAATTTAAGGGTTGTGGTGATTTATTTGGATTTATTTAGAATTATTAAGTACTTATTGTTATTATCCAACTAGTTATTTAATAAATAGTTTAATGATAATAATTCATTTTCTGTAAAATATATATATAATATATATTTATTATTCTGATATTATTTAGTTTATTATTAAAATAGACTAAAAATAATTTTTAAGGATTTTTACTATTTATGTTAGTAATATTAGGAATTGTGAATTCATGTGTGTATTAAAATGGTTGGTTAATTGATTATCATTAATTAATTAATTAATTATTAAATATTTGGTTGTATATAAATTTTAGAATATAAATGGTATGATAATAAGTATGGTTTACGTACTTATTATTGTATAATTATTATTCATAATTATTGATACTAGTTAGTTAGTAGTAATAGATTAATTTAAATTACTTAGCAATTAAATGAATTGTTTAATTTGTTTAATTAGTAATTAATTAGAGATAAATTTTGTTTAGGATTATTTGCTTCTCGGGACTCGGACTCTACTTTGGACCCGGATACTCAGTTGCTGGACACAGGCAAGTACACCTTGCTTGATTGTATATTTTTGCAGTTAGTTTATGTTACCTAGTTACTTTTCAGTTGTGTGCACGCGTCTAGTAGTAGTGGACTTATCCCGTGTATTGTGAAGGTATGTGGTACCTTTTAGCCAGACACCGTATCATACACGATCACTATATGAGTGAGTTGAGAGCATGGATTTGTGTGTCGACTGATCATTGGTACGTGAGTTCGTGTCTGGTCTAGTGGTTGGTACAGGTCTACTTATATATAATATGACGTCTTGCATATTATTTGTACCGCGTATACGGTACAGATATACATTGGGTGGTGAGAGTCTACTAGTGGTGTATGAGAATTCTGTTTCCAATGGACACTGGATGCTCGTAGCCCCTCGTTTCTCAAACCGTAGAACGCTTGGTGGCAGTTTCTTCTTCTTCTCCCTCCCTCATGCACCATTAGAGATGTCTCGAGTGCATTACATAGATGGTTAGTTTACCTGTCGTATATCGCATGATATATCCTGTCCTTGTTTGGTTGGGGAGATGTTATGTTATATTTTGTTCTGGTTATTTATATACTGCCCTGTACTATCATGCATGTCGATTTCTTGTGTACTTGTTACGTCCCTCTGAGGACCTGGCACCTTTTCCAGATTAGGACGAGCACAGGTACCGACGGACTACGGAGATTGGAGACTTTTGCTGACGAGGACTTCAATGTTGAGCCTCGTGAGTTTCTTGAGTTCTTAGGTGATTTCTGCTAGTGGCTATCTATTTCTTTTCTGGTTCAGTTGTACTCTTTTAGTAGTTCTTTCATACATTTATTGGTGGATTATTTTCCACTAGTCATGACTTGTAGTTTGATTCAGAGTTATTTTTATTCCTTCCAGCTTTATTCTGTGATTTTTTTCCTGTGGATGAGATTAGTATTTACCTGCCTGTATTGTTATTTAGTTGTTACATCAGCGTACTACGATCGAGTATAGTCCATTAAATTGGGGGTTTTCTATACTTGATCGTACAGCTGGCACGCCACGTGTTCCTGGTCCCACATATTTTGGAACCGGGGCGTGACACCTACAGACCATCCGGTTATAGGTCGAATGTCCGCTTATGAAGGATGCAACACGTGACAGTGTGCTGGAAATATGCCCTACTCGTCGGTAGGCTACAAGTCCACTTAGTGCGCCCAGATAACGGGATTGCATGTAGCTGGGAAATCTCTTCATGACTACTGAATCATTCTAGTTAATTAGCCATAGTCAATTTCAGTAGGTACCCCTGACCGTGGTACTCAGGGATCCCCATCCTAGACATGATGCATGACAGTACCAGTTTATTTGTACAAACGTAATCGCCCATGGTGTCCAGGTCATTCATACTTGTCATGTCAAGCTAGCTGTCGTAACAACATGTCATGATATATCATGTCAGTTTACTTGTCAAGAGTGCGCCACAGCGGGTCACTATCGTGTTCTATTCTTACATTATCATGAATGAGAAAAACTTGCATAAAATAACTAATAACAAATTCTTGAAGTCAAAAAAAAGATCTACAACTTTCATGTTAGAAGTTAGGAGAAATTTTGGCCACAATTCAGCCAAATAGGCCTTAAAATAGCCAAAAACAGCCAAAATAGGCACTATGCGGCACTATGCAGCACTATGCGGCGCTATTCAGCACTATACGGCACTTCCATATGCGGCTGGACACTATACGGCACTATGCAGCACTCTTTTATGTGGCTGGACACTATACGGTACTATGCAGCACCCTTATGCGGCTGGACACTATGCGGCACTATGCAGCACCCTTATGCGGCACCCTTATGCGGCTGGGCACTATGCGGCACTATGCAGCACCCTTATGCGACTGGACACTATGCGGCACTATACAGCACCCTTATGCGGCTGGACACTATGTGGCACTATGCAGCACCCTTATGCGGCTGGGTACTATGCGGCTGGATACTATGCGGCACTATGCAGCACCCTTATGCGGCTGGGCACTATGTGACACTATTCATCATCCCTGCCAAAATCAGCACAGATGAACATAAAAATGGCCAAAAATACTTTTAGCCATAACTTCCTCAAAACAAGTCAAAATTCAACTTTTCAAAGGTCTATTTTGGGTAAAATCGAATTCTCTACAACATGGAACAATCAAAACATGAAAATAATGAAGTTTAATAGATCAAAACCCAAGAAAATCGAAAATAATATAAACTTAGATCTACAAGAAAATATCCATCAAAATGGAAAACGCCAAGTTCTAAAGTATCTTAGAATCTCGCGAGAAAGACAATAGAACAACAAAAATAGAGTTTCTACATAAAGCAAGTTGCACTTGCCTTAGCTTCTCTTGGTAGGTGGAGAAGTAAATGAAGAAGATGAAGAAAATAAATGAAGAAGTAAATGAAGGGAGAGAGAAGGAGTTGGGTTATATATGATGATGGTGGTAGTAGGTAAGGGTTTTCTTTTGGTTCATGATGAACCCAAAAGCAAACCAAACCAAGCTAAACCGAACCAAGCTAAGCCATACCCAATGAAATGCCAAAATAATCATGCTAATGCAACATGCTAAAAATAAAATCATGACTAGCTAACCATGACTAATAAAAATACTGACCCAAAATATGTACACGTATACGAAAATACGTAACACGGATTTCGAGGGTAACAACTCTATCCACATTAAAAGAATTTCGTCCTCGAAATTTAATTAAAGAGGCTAGAGGTATCGGAACAAGTTACACTATCAGATGCAATCTACAGCTAAGCAATCAATCAAGCAATCAAATATGCAAGCAAGGATTCGAAGTGTAAGGCATAAGAAAGATATTATACCTCACGAGTCAAACAGGTCGGGATATCGCGATCGGATATCATCCTCACGCTCCCACGTTGACTCATCCAAAGAGTGATGACCCCAAGCAACTCAGACTAACTTGATAGTCTTGTTCTTGAGTGTCTTCTCTCTTCGGTCCAATATAGACACGGGCCTCTCCTCATACGAAAGGTTGGTACCAACAACCAATTTCGAATGATCCAGGATGTGGCTCGAGTCCGGGATATACCGTCGCAGTTGGGATACATGGAATACGTCATGCACCTCACGTAGCGATGGTGGAAGAGCGAGACGATAGGATACATCTCCTACTCGTTTCAGAATGTCAAATGGCCCTATATACCTAGGACTAAGCTTTCTCCGTACGCCGAAATGAATGACGCCACTGTTAGGCGAAATCCTCAAGAATACATGGTCGCCGACAGAAAACTCAAGAGGGCGCCGATGAGAATCGGTCCAATGACGCTGGCGATCTTGGGCAACTCGAAGATGATCTCTGACTCTCCTGACCATCTCAACGGTCTGAGCAATCATTTCTGGACCGAGCATCTGCCTCTCTCCGACATCGTCCCATGCTAGCGGAGATCGGTACTTCCTACCATACAGTGCCTCGAACGGTGCCATCTGGATACTAGCTTGGAAACTGTTGTTGTACGAGAACTCTACCAGGTGCAGGTGATCTTCCTACGGACCACCGAAGTCGAGTGTACAAGATCTCAACATATCTTCCAAGATTTGTATGGTACGCTCTGACTGACCATCTGTCTGTGGGTGATACGCTGAGCTGAACTGGAGGTGAGTCCCCAAACTCTCTTGTAGGCTATGCCAAAAGTGCGACGAAAATCTAGAATCTCTGTCCGAGGTGATACTGACTGGGACACCGTACAATCTGACAACCTGCCAGAGATACATCTCCGCTAGCTGAGCCGTCGACTGACCAACTCTGAACGGGAGAAAGTGAGCCACCTTCGTGAGCCTGTCTATGACAACCCAAATAGCGTCTCTGCCTGCCGGGGATCTAGGCAATCCAGTCACAAAATCTATGGTTATATGCTCCCATTTCTACTCTGGAATTGGCAATAGTTGAAGTAGTCCAGCTGGTCTCTGATGTTCGGCCTTAACTTGTTGGCAGACTAAACAACGAGAGACAAATCGGGCTATCTCTCTCTTCATGCCATTCTACCAAAAGTGCTGGCGGATATCACGGTACATCTTCGTACCACCGGGATGAATGGAATACTACGAACTATGGGCCTCTGCCAGGATCTCCTGTCTGATATCTCCACCGGGTACACAAAGACGCTTCCCATGTCGAAGTGTACTGTCTTTATGGATACATAACTCTGGTCTTCGTCCTGTCTCACACTCTGCTCTGAATCGCTGAAGCTTGGAATCTGCTGAATGCGCCATCCGGATCCTCTCGACTATAGTGGACTGAACTTGCATGCTGGCCATCAATGCCACATTGGTAGGAAGGACAACTTTTATACCCATCTTCTGAAGATCGGCTAACAGCTCTGGTTGCGCTGTTAGAAAATAAACTTCGACTCTCCTGCTCAATGCATCCGCAACAACGTTGTCCTTCCCAGGATGATACTGCAGGTTGACATCATAATCCACAAGTAGCTCCAGCCACCTCCTCTGACGCATGTTAAGATCCTTCTGGGTGAACACATACTTCAGACTCTTGTGGTCGGTGAAAATCTCCACCCTATCTCCATACAAGTAGTGCCTCCAAAGCTTAAGTGCAAATACTACTGCTGCCAGCTCCAAGTCATGGATTGGGTAATTCCTCTCATGGTCACGAAGTTGTCGTGACGCATAAGCTATTACCTTCCCATGCTGCATCAGAACACATCCCAAACCTCTTCCTGAAGCATCGTAATATACTGAGAATCCTCCGGTTCCATCTGGAAGCGTGAGAATGGGTGCCGTCATCAAGCCTCGCTTCAACCTTTCAAAAGAATCCTGGCACTCTGATGTCCAAGAAAACTGCACATTCTTGCGGGTCAACTGGGTCAATGGCGCTGAAATTCGAGCAAAGTCTGAAACAAATTGCCGGTAGTAGCCGACTAAGCCAAGAAAACTACGAATTTCTGCCACTGTGCTAGGTACCGGCCACGTTTCAAAGGCCATGATCTTCTGGGGATCCACTTCAACTCCTCCTCGGGTGATGATATGACCCAAGTACGAAATGCGATTGAGCCAAAACTCGTATTTACTAAACTTGGCATACAACTGGTGCTCTCGGAGAATCTGAAGGACAATTCTGAGATACTGCTCATGCTCCGCCTTACTCTTACTGTAGACCAGGATGTCGTCTAGGAACACAATCACGAACTGATCCAAATAAGGCATAAAGATACGATTGATGAAGTCCATGAATACTGCCGGCGCATTGGTTGCTCCAAATGGCATTACAAGGAACTCCCAATGCCCATACCTCGATCTGAATGCTGTCTTCGGGATGTCCTGCTCTTTGACTCTGATCTGGTGGTATTTTGACTGCAAGTCAATCTTCGAAAATACTGACGCCCCTTTGAGTTGATCAAACAAGTCATCTATCTTCGGAAGAGGGTATCTGTTCTTGATTGTCACTGAGTTCAAGGTACGATAATCTACACATAATCTGGACGTACCATCCTTCTTTTTCATAAGAAGCATCGGGGCTCCCCAAGGCGATCCACTAGAGGGAGTGCACAACGTGTTTCACGTGTCGCTGTTTGCAAAAACAAAAGTTGATCTTTATTTCAACAAACTTTGTAAAGAAGATTACAAGAATTCTGGGAAAGTACAACTATAGGAATCCGATCTGAAGACGATCGCTTTATCCTTTGGACGATGTAAACTTTGAAGACGATAGCCTCTGAAGATTGAAGCAGCACTTTGGCAAGAACTCCTGATCTCTGGTGATGATCTCTGATCTCTGTGTGTATGTATATGATCCCCTCTAGGAAAGACTTGAAACTCTATTTATAGAGTTCTGGAAATAACTACTTTTTAGTTATTCTGGACTGCGCAAGCTGGATTGCGCTGCATTGGACCGCGCAGACATCAGACTGCACTGGCAGTTATTTGATCGTGGGCCAACTGTATTGGACACATGGCATTATTTGATTGAAATGTGCATGATCGTGTACAGACGGTTACCACGTAATGAGTCATTGATGGTATGAAGGCCACGTGTACTTTGTCAGTTGTATTGATGGAGTGCGCCACCTGAATTGTGCTGGCTTTGGATTATGCTGGGATAGACTGCGCTGGGAGGGATTTCGCTGCATGTAGATTGCGCTGTATGTACAGCTGTCCTCGAGCGCTGTGCTGCACGATAAACGAACAGTTTTCTCATTCTCCGTGCTGTCAGTTGTCAGAAGATCTGATTCTCCGTCAGGTAATGATGACGAGGCCACGTCAGCTTGTGCCCTTGGATGAGTGCGCAGTTCAGCCTGCACAATCGAATTGTTGTGCAATCTGTCTTCTGCGCAGTTTACTTGAAGGATGTATAGTTTGATTTTCATGACTTTATTGATGGGTGCAACTTGATTTTTAGGACCTACAAGACCCCCTTCAAAGTTTTCGAAGTTTGAAGATAGTCAAAGCTTCGAAATACTTTGAATTTTGATTTTTAAATCAAGTTGCGCATATGATGACCTGTCTGCACAATCGGAGGAGTCAGCCCCTGTTAATTCGGTGCAATCTGAGGAGTTTGTTTATTTTGGAAAACTATAAATAGTTCTCAGTTCTCTCTCTATCATTCTTTACTTGCTTTCAAACTTTCGAAAGAGAAAACTTCCTGAGCTTTCCTGACTCTTCTTTTTCTTCCCGTCGATCTCAATGGCTCCAAAGCGCTCCGCCGCCGAGAAAGGCAAGGCCCCCGCCGAGTCCTCGACTCGTGCCGTGCTGCGCCCTTCTCGTCATGAAGCTGCTCACCCAGCACTGCAAGGTAGTAAACCCGATCGAAAGACCCTTTTTAGGGTTCTTTAACACTGGTGATCCTTCGAACCTGTCTCTTTTTAGAGATTTGGTCATACTGCGCCGCCCTGTTTAGGGTTTCGGTTGCACAAACCCAATAGTTTTTTATTTTTATGAAAACTATTTTCTTGCGCAATCGGCTAGAACGCGCTGGCAAAAGTCAGCGCAGTCTGCTGATTTACGCAAGGCTGTCCAGCGTAAACTGATACTTTGCGCAAGTTATTCAGCACAATCTGATGGCTTACGCAAGTGGATGAGTTGGCGCCACTGGATAGTTTGTGCATAGAAGCTATTATTGCACAATCTGATGCTTGCGCAATCCGATGCTTGCGCAATCTGATGCTTACGCAATTTGCTGACAGAATCTTTGATTCTATTCGTACTGAATTCTGTTTTTTTCTGTTTTGATGTAGTTAACATCAGAGAGGATCCTGAGTATGAAATATTTGCAGGGTCCTTTGCTGAGCCAGAATTTAAAGAAGATTTGTCTCATGTGCTTTTTCCACAATATGCTCTGCCATCCTCCCGCCAGGCTATCTTGATAGCTCAGGACAATGAGACTTTGTTAAGTTTGATGAATGGTCAGCCCCTGCAGTCTGCTGACGCCATTACCCACAAGAAACCCATGTTCTTATTTGGCGAAGCCATCGACAAGAGTTCTCAGCCAAGACCCCGTGTTGAGCAGAGAACTTTCCAAAGGAAGGAGAAACTGATCCTGTTACCGGACATTGCTAGATGCCTTCCTCTAGCTCGCTACTCCCATGCAAGCCATCCTAGGAGGATGGACTGGGATATTACTCCCCTCCAACAGGCAAGGACAGGAAAGATCTGTATAAAGAAAGGCCCAAACAACAGAGACATGTTCTATAGCTCCTCTGAGCGACATAGCACTTTACTCAGAGGGTTGAAGCCAGGCTGTATCCTTCCAGAAAATTCTTCTTTACTGCTGCCGGTAAGGACACCAATCTTTGCTAATGAGTATGAAAAGGCTGAGGGCAGATACCCAGATCAGGACATCCGGCTGACCGGTCTGGTGAACCCAGACAACAGAAGGTGGAACTGCATAGCCAACTGGATATTGGCTCAGTTTGAAGACAAACTTAAAGAGATCGAGCTTTATCATGTGGTATATGCTACCGTGTATGGATTTCACCCAAACCCTCATCTGTTTTTGGCCTTGACAGAGATGTATAATTATAGGACAGGGACGTTCATGACACCCTGCGGGGAAATTGGATTAGCCCTCCATAAGATGAAGTACATCTCATGCCTACCAACAGGAGACTTCCCTTATGAGGAGTATGTTCCCACAAACGACGAGTTAGACAGACTACGTCGGGAAAATGCAGAGATGGTGGCAGTTTTTGACGAACTACTGTGCCATTACAACATATGCTCCCTGTACTATAAGAGCGGCTCTTCCGGCACCTGTTATTCATCGAAGTGGTTGCCTTATCTTTTTTTTAATCATATCATTAAGAAAAAGACTAAGGATCATGACACATGCAACCCGACTTTCTTCCAATCCCTCAGCCACAGCGAAGTAATAAGACTGATGGAAGAGAATAAGAAAATGGATATCAGAGTTAATGATGAACATCAATATCCTCCGCTCAAGACTGGAGATTTTGTTGAGAGCTTTATAAGAATGGGCTACAGGCCCATGTCAAGAGAAGCCCAGCAGGCAGGATTCCTGACATACTGGCTCCGTCGATTCGTTGTACCCGGAGCAAGTGCCGTGGACCGCTTCCACCGCGGCGTACTTTTTGCTGCTGTCCGGTTAGTCTTCGGCTACCGGATGGATTTGCTATCAGCGATGACTTGCAGGGTGAATGCAAGTCTTCGTCTGTATGTTGACTCCATGATCAAATGGAAGGGTGAGAAGGGGAACTTCCCTCGATTGGAGTTGCCTTACACCTACTTATTCGGGTGGTTGCTTCTGCACCATCCGTCCTTAATGAACCCCGACATGGGAGCAGTCGGTGGTAGCTTTCTACGAAGATTCTCCCGGAGCAAGTGGGTGTACACTAGTCTGAAGGACTGCACACGTACATTGAACCTTGGGAAGGGATGGAATTTTTATTGCGTCGCCCCTCCAGTCGGTTATGAACATATGTCGGCAAATATAGTTGACCTTGGGAGGCAACCGCTGGGTCTGGTAGCTTTTGACTGGCTAAAGACGATCAGACCATCGCATTTGGTGTACAGATTTGAAGATGAGGGTTATCTGGAACCATATTTGCCAAGTCGCTTCGCTCGTCAATTTGGTTACGACCAGTTCCATGTAGGCAACGCTATAACTTGCCTACAAGGAAAGGGGTATCTAATTGATGGTGCCAGAGCATGGGCCTACTACAACGCTCGAGACACAAGGATAGTGTTCTCGATGCCAACCAAGAATGATCATGGCCCTAGAATGTTATATACATATTCACTGTTTTATACAGCTGCAAATACTTTCGCCGAGAATTTCAATCTGGTGGATAGCTTCGCGACGGCGACGCGTTTGAGGAAAGGAGCAACCGCTGTACTAGCTCCAGGAAATGATGAACAATATGAACCAGTTGATGATCCCTTAGAAGCCTCAAGGGATGCTAACTTCCCTGAGGAAGTTAATGAACCACTGAGAATTTCTTTGAAAGTTGTTAAGTCTCCGGCCAGGAAAAGGAAGAGAAGAATTAATGAGCCTTCCTCTCCGGTTGCCAAGAAGAAACTCCTCTTGGACCCATCAGAGAAAGTCACTACCAGGTCGCAGTCTCGGCAACTGGCCGAGTCGACCCGAGAAGAAGCGACCACACCAACTTCTCTTCCACAGCAGGTTGATGTGGTAGATGTAGAGAGTCCTGAAAGACCTCTTCATCGAAAGAAACTGGCTTTTAAGAAAAGAAAGAAGGTCTTGTCCTCGGTGGTGGCCAGCACTGCTGCTGGAATTACTATGTCATCTCCTACTCCCGTCTCTGAGCATAGGCAGGAGACTCCTAGTCCAGAACGGAGGGACGAGACTGATCAGAGAGAGGAGGCTGCAGAGCCTAGGGAGGATATTGTAGAGGAAGAGCAGGAAGCTTTGCGATCTCCTTCACCAGCGATAGAAACTACTCAACTCCCTATTACACCAGGAACAATCCGCGAGGAGGAGGATCGTTTAATGATTGAAGCATTAAATGATTGCGACTTCGATCTACAAGAAGATGCTGACCATACCGCTGCAACTGCCAGCGAAGAAGTACCTGAGGATAGCATGAGCACTGAAGATACATCAATAGAGGCTATTGATGATACTTTGAATCAAGAAGAGGACATTGATGTCCAAATTTCTCCTGAAGTTGTTGAAGACACACTAGCTCCTGAAAAGGATGCTGAGGTGGATATGTCTCCTGAAAAGAATATGGGTGGGGAAGTAGCGCCGGAGGAAGCTACTACCACTAATCCCAAAGGTATTAAATGAAATTATTAATCTTATTTTCATAGATTAACAACTGACATCTCTATTTTTTACCCATGTAGAAATCGAATCATCTCCGGTTCCTCCTTGTACTGATATAGTACCGGTAACAGTTAACGCTAGCGGTAGCCGACATCTGTCGGGGGGTTCTGAGGCCGGAAGTAGCCAGGCAGTGATGTCTGAGGCTACCTCTGCTAGACTGGAATCTGTACCCACAGACGAAAGGCTTATTGCTAGGACAAGTCATGGTAAGATTGCATTTGATCTTTTGATCCTTTTCAATTAATTGTTAATAACAACAACAATCAATGATAGGTTCATTTGTCCTTGCAGAAGAACAACCGAGAGGAGCAACCAGTTCTACTTTAGCTCCATTGTTTAAAGAACCCTCTATTCAAGTATAAGAACGTCCATCGGCACAGGCACATGCTGCTTCATCATCAACGGGAGTAGCTGCCACCCCTGGAGCTTTGGCAACTAACCAATTTATCATTAGTTCTTTCAGCAACCTGTTCTTTAATGCATTGGGACCCCTAGTAGATAGGGTACTAGAGAAAGAAGTTTTTGATTTTACTACTGTTAGAAGCCTAACCTCTCATTTGATAAATGCCATCCGAGGTCAAGGAGATGAAGCTCAAGCTGTTTTTCTTGAGCACATACTAGATGAGCTAGAAGCATCTGTTAAGATCTATAAGGATCTTAATCGAGGGGAAGTGGACTCCTTAGTACAAACTGAATTTGAAAGGATGTCTCAAGAAGTTGCCATTGAGAATGCTAATTTCTAGGCTTTCATAGACACTTATACTGCCAAGGCTTCAGAATATGATTCTCAAATGGAGATAGCCACCTCTGCTGCTGGAGAGAAGGAGGAGAAAGTTACTGAGTTGAAAGCAAAATCTGTTCGTCTTCAAGAGGAGATTGCCCGTCTCCAAGAAGAGTTGAAACTGGTTCAGCATGCTCTAGAAGATGAAGTCACACAGCATCAAGCTGCCACTCAGCAACTGGCCATTCTGACTCAAGAACGAAATGAATACGTCACGACTCATCAGGCTGAAATCTTCCGCCGCTTAGTGACTTTACCGACTTTTAATGAAAAGTCCGAAATGGAGGAAGCTAGAAGGCGTGTGATGGACTCCCGTGAGGAACGACTGAAATCTTTAAAGCAGCAGATGGTTAATTTGATGACACCACCGACTGAATAGAAAGATTTTCTGTATCTTCTTGTTTTGTAATATGTAATGTTTGTAATGTCTTTCATCTTTGATCAATAAAAATACATTTTTGTGGCTCTATTATTTGTTGCATATCTTGTTCAGATATAAATAATAGCGATAGAAAATATATTCAGAGGTGCAAGACATGATATATTTTTTGATTCTGGAAAATAATATATTCAATTATATCTGCTCAGAGTTAATATAGACGTGGCAAATATAATTTATCGAATATCATTATTTCAATAGACAACTTAATCAAAGATGACAAGTTGCTAATATGAACGAAATAATGTGAACGAACGAAATGAATCGTCGGGATAAATATGACGAACGGGTGAACTGTCGGATAAATGAACGGGCGAACCGTCGAATGAACGGCCGAACCGTCAAATGAATGGAATGAACGGGTGAACCGTCGGATGGATGGAATGAACGGATGAACCGTCAAATGGATGTGATGAACGGGTAAACCGTCGGATGAGATGTGATGAACGGACGAACCGTCAGATGATGAACGGGCGAACCGTCAAATGGATGTGTCGCTTCATTGTTGTATGAGTTTCTGTCTATACATAGAATAGAAAATCAGATGGGATGGTCACTTTCACCTTTCAACATAAAGATGTCGTCTGAAGATGCTTCCAAGAAGACTGAGATCACCCCGAAGGTGGAAGCGGGTACTGAGGAACGTCCAGTTGATCCGGCTCAATCAAAGCAGATAGCAGCGGGCGAAGGTTCGTCTGCCCCCAAACCGTCAAAGGACATCTTGGACTTCCTTCTTGAACCAGGGAAGACTGAAGAAGAAGAAGCCATGAGGATAGCTGCTTGCAAGTTTCTGGTGGGTTCTAGCAAGAATGTTCGCGACTCTTTTGCTGATCATGTTTTTGATAAGGACGGTAGTGGCCTGCATCCCAATTTTGAGAAGGATAATAGTGACCTTCCTTGATATTATGTACTATTATTCAAGATAAAAAAAACTGAATTTTATTTATGAACTTGTCTGATGATTACAAGCAATGTCTGTTACATTTATACATAATACTTTTTGAGGAACTTGCCATTGATAGGCATCATTGCAACTCGACCGTCTAACTCTGTGAGTTGATAGGTTCCATTCGAAAAGACTTTGCTTACAATGTAAGGCCCTTCCTACTTTGCATCGAACTTGTCTTTGCTCGAGTGCGTCATAGTCATAGGACGTCTGACGGTTAGTGTCATGCCCCGCTCCTGCAGGAGCGATCGTCCTCGCTAAGGCGTGATGCCGCACGGGCCTAGGTTGCGCCCGTACAAGGCTAAGTCCAAAAATGGCCGATTTGAGCTAGGCCACAGAGTCACACAGAGTGTCCCCATTTGCAGCAAAAAGTAAATGAACACAAATTGAAATGAATTCAAACTCTTTATTGACTTTCAAGAAGTTTACAAGCGACGCTAGGCCGAGTTTACAAGTCTCTCAAGCTCTCTCTCTCTCTCTGAAACATAAAAGGCGTGCCAAGTGGCTTACAAGATGGAATGATTCATGGCGATGTTCCGATACATTATGTCCTGTATATGGTGCTCCAGCTCCTTGCAACGCTCCAAGGCTCCAGAGATAGCTCCGCGCCTTAGCACGTTCGAGGGAAGCTCCGCACCCGACAACGTCTCCTGCATCCTGCAAGCAGACTGTGGGGTTATCAGTACATTGTTATGCACTGGTGGGGAGGCTAGCTCGCCTATAATGCTATCATTACCAAACATGTTCTATTTACTTTTGTGCATCTCTATCATTCATTATCTTTTTAATCTTTTCTTAGGATCAATTTCATGGCATCTTTTATAGCATATCTCGTGTTGCCAATTTCAAGTGTCGTATGGAAATAAATGCATGTCTTACCCATACTTACCGTTCGGCCTTTCCTGTCCAAAGTAAACCAAGTTAGTCAACAATTCATATGTAATAACTTAACGTGATTTTTGTAAACATTCAGTGTTCAAGGGCATGTCCCTGCCTCAGGTTCTAGCGCGTCGTAGGCGTGTCTTCTTTTAACTCATTGCATGAAGTACTCTTTATCATTTGGTGTGATACACTTCAAGCCCGTTCAGTAGGCGCTTTGTTCAGTTAGCTTAGACTACTTTGATTTCAATGCAAGGACTTGCACGTGGATTGCCACCAGCAAAGCCCACTTAAATTTATATGCACCGGTCGCTGGCATGTCAGTCATTTTGGACATTTTCCCCTGTGGCATTCTCATCTATCAAGCGTGATGGCTGGTACACCTTGATAGACTATTGAATAACCGGCCCTACGTTTGGTTAGGTGCCCAAGCCCGTACATTCTGTCCGCCCGTAGGCCATGATTCCGCCTAGGCCGGCCACGAAAACGTCGTTCGTTGCCCTTGGAATCCCTTTTCACTCGTGTACGAGCCGTCCACGACCATTTCGTATTTTATTGTTATTTTAACTTAACGGCTGTCTCCGAGCCGTAGGCTAACCCTTAGCTATAATGCGTTATCGACCAGGTTGGCGTCCGTGCAGCGCGGGTAGCGAGCCCCGCTGCCACGTGCCCGTCATACCTGTCACTAACCATTTCTTTCTTTTTTATCATTTCTTCATTCTTTCTTTTCTTTCTTTCACTTGTCCGTTCATTGATTCATTCACATATTCATTCATTCTTCCGTTGATTCATTCATTCACTTATTCATTCATTCATTCTTTCATTCATACATTATGCAACTCCCCGTACGGGAGTCGCCTTGGCGACCCTTCGGTCCTATAGTCTTTCAATGTTGCTATACTCTACTCGGAACGACTATGTTGATAGTCTTCCCGTTTCATTGTTGTAAACCATTCATTGTTTTATTGTTGGACGTATGAGGGACTTGAACGTAAGCTTGTGCCTTAGCACGAGTGTGGAGCGCGGTGCGAGAGTTCACATTTTTCCAAGTTCCTTTCCATATTCTATACAAGCATACAAGATGGGATTATTCCCTTAGCTAGGTGCGTTGAGTCATTTACTAGCATGTGCGGTGTTATTGCCTAACGATTCTCGTGATAGTGTCCATATTGTTATGTGTCTAGGCTAAGCAAAGACGGGTTCATCGGAGCCACCCACCTTAGCGATGTTCGCATCGGCCGAGCGATACTCCGAGCGCGCCTTTGAAAGTCTAAGTCTGGATTTATCTTGACGGGCTAATGTAAGCCTTGCATCGATTCTTCATCAGGTCGATGCCAACTCTTCGGGTCGATGGCTCGTTTGAGTCGTTGCATTTGCCATTTGAATCGGCGTTCCGCTAGGGCGGAGCGGGTCACTACATAATACACCACTCAAAACAAGTCTCGTCCTCGAGACTTCCTGAGTGCAGGTCATCCTACATTCCTTAACTCGTGTCATCGTGTTTCATAGATAATTCTATCGAACGGCTCTATCGTTCGATGGCATCGAACCATGCTCGGTACCTTTCCAAATTCCGTGTCGCATACGTTTGGTCGATTTTATTGAATGGCTTTTCATTCATTTCAGAGTTGATGGTTCTTATTCAATTCAAGCGTTTCTTCGACTCGGTTGCTACTTTTGACGTATCATGGGACTGAAACGGTCATACGAGGTACGTTATAATTTATCAAATACGAGAGTCATAGGTTGAGGTTAACTCACTCATTCGTTCATGCGCATCGCAACACCCACTTGAAGCTGCATTCGAGTTCATCATATCGCTGAGTTTGGATCATGCACATATTCAAGGCGTCCCCCGAATACGTACATTTCAACCAAGCTTAGCGATTAGCGAAGTCGGACAAGCTATGCGTGATAGTTTTGATTTGTCGATCGTTTTGCTAACTTCAATTTAAAACCGAACTCGTGTGCATCTTACTAACGTTTATCTCGGTCATCGAGATGATTCGATTCGTTTCTCAAGCGTTCTTGTCTACGAAATCAATACGATTTCTTCTTAGCAGAGTCGACCAAGTTTAAGCAATTTCCGTCCGATTCAAGACCAAGTATTACAATATTATCGAGTACGTCTTCTAATCAATGATTCAATTCGTTATCCCAACTTTACTTACGCATCATCCATTCCTATCTTTTCCTTCGTTTGGGGCCATCTCGCCGTCGTTCACGCACACTCCCAGTTCCCCGTCCTACTCTAAGTCTTGTTGCCCAAGTCTATCGTCCGTCCAGACGATACTGTAAATGCCATCGCATAGGTTCAATCACTCGGTATAGGGTCGTCCGCCTATCCGCTAGGTCAGCTCACAAGGTCATAGTTACACGTCAAGTCCATTGCTCATCGTGCAAGATCGTTGCACGACGCTCGCCCCAAATCCTATGGTCAAACCATTTGTTCGCTTGTACGGGAGTTTCTACCCAAGTTTGTTTCACTCAAATTTCTAAACATCAAGCAGTGTTCCTCCTATTCGCATCATCACATTCTCCGTTCCACGTTCGAGCTCGTTCAGGAAAGTCATCCTACGATAGGTTATCCTCAACCAAATTCTCGACATGTTAATATCAGCGTCCGCACTAGCAATTTTCATAATCTATCTCTTCAAGTATGTTTTGATACAGTTCACCTATCCAATTTACGTAGTCGATCATAAGGTCGTCTAGCCTTGCAATATGTCGCACCCCGATCTCACGCAAGTCTGATTATCCACGGCGGACATGAATCACCATGTCGACATTTCCGCGAAATAATCGTCCTCATCGGGATGTAACTCTTGCGTTGCGTCTAGACTTGCTCATTTTCGATACGCGGATTGGGTCTACTCAATCCTCATTTTTTTTATTCCTCAATCGTAAGTTCTAACAATCCTCGAACCCACCTTCGCTTCAAACCACAAGTCGAAGTAATCAAAATTGCCATGCCATGATATTTTGAGTTCGATTATTCCCGCTGGACATGAATCACCATGCCAACGCTCACACGGAACGATCGTCCCAAATCCGATGTGACGCATGTGCGAGGCTGGAGTTGTGCTCGTGCAAGACAAGATCGTTGTCGTTGTGGTTATCACCGAACAATCAAGTCACTTTCCTCTCCATCCAACATTCATTTCTATCCAATCCCCAATATAGCATCCTTCGAAACAATAACTTCTAACACGGTCATCATTCATCGAATTAGAGTACCCCCGAGTTATCGTACATCGATCTTTGATACGCCTCAATACCATCGATGATGCACATAACCTGACGATCTTCCTTTTTGCAACGAATTCCGAGTCGTGCAACTTAATTTCTCAATTCACGTTGTCTCGTGCTAACTCTTCATTGAGCAACATCTATTCCAAATCCTTAGTCATCCTCGTATCTTCAAACCAACATTTTCTATGCATGCTATCTTCCGATCGTGCTATCTTCGATCTCGTCCATGGGTATTTCACCTCAACTCGAGTTTCAATCCCTTCGACTAAATTCAAAATCGTATGCACGATCTCCTATGTTTCCTCGACCAAGACCTCCATTTTCATTCATCGTTCCGAACCATTTTCTAACTCGCGTTGCCCAATGACAAGTTGTCCAGCGACATCTCGTTCGGAACTTTTTGAAGTTACGACCAACTAAGCGTGACACGTTCTAAGGCTTTGTGCGATCGCATCGCTTGCCGACATACTCATACGATCCGTAAATCCTTTAGTCTGGCTAGAACAATTTCTATGACATCCATACACCACTCAGGGTTCGAGCCACTCGATTGGTCGTTGACACTCACTCTTATTCTTCTTCGAAGCTATCACATACACCACTCGGAGTCAAGTCATTCTACAAATCCTCGAAAGATCATTCGATTCCCAATCGATGTGTTCAATCGCGCGTTCGTCCATTCCTCAAAGTCTAAGAACCATCTCTCGTGCTCGCTTTAGCGTTGGTCAAGTAGCGTCTCTATCGACATATGTTCCAAGTCTCACTTATTCTCGTCCGAGCGATAGTCGGTCTCGCTCGCAAACTCATTTGCACCAAAAGGTCTAGGTGCGCGATACTCGGCACAACTTAGCCGAAAGGCTGCGTGCATAACCATCCCGTTCGAACTATACTTCGCTCTCGCGTACTCGTTCGCTATTGTCAGCGTAAGGTTATTCAAGCACGTCTTACGTTTGCTTGCTCTTAGCATCGGTTCCTTCCAACTCAAGTACGTCGTGGTTCGGCACAAAGGCCTTCGCCTATCGATTCCTTCAACCGAGTACTTGTACGAGCTTTTGAAAATATTAGACTTATTGTATGGAACATCCCAAGGCACAACGAGAGAGAGCGTACACTTCTTTTATTTTAAAACCGAGCTTTCAAAACTGAGAAAATTGAAATAAAGTCCAAGGACGTGAAGCCGTGCTCTGATACCAATCTGTCACGCCCCGCTCCTGCATGAGCGATCGTCCTCGCTAAGGCGTGATGCCGCACGGGCCTAAGTTGCACCCGTGCAAGGCTAAGTCCAGAAACGATCGATTTGAGCTAGGCCACAGAGTCGCATAGAGTGTCCCCATTTGCAGCAAAAAGTAAATGAACACAAATTGAAATGAATTCAAACTCTTTATTGACTTTCAAGAAGTTTACAAGCGGCACTAGGCCGAGTTTACAAGTCTCTCAAGCTCTCTCTCTCTCTGAAACATAAAAGGCGTGCCAAGTGGCTTACAAGATGGAATGATTCATGGCGATGTTTCGATACATTATGTCCTGTATATGGTGCTCCAGCTCCTTGCAACACTCCAAGGCTTCAGAGATAGCTCCGCGCCTTAGCACGTTCGAGGGAAGCTCCGCACTCGATAACGTCTCCTGCATCCTACAAGCAGACTGTGGGGTTATCAGTACATTGTTATGCACTGGTGGGGAGGCTAGCTCGCCCACAAGGCTATCATTACCAAACACGTTCTATTTACTTTTGTGCATCTCTATCATTTATTGTCTTTCTAATCTTTCCTTAGGATCAATTTCATGGCATCTTTTATAGCCTATCTCGTGTTGCCAATTTCAAGTGTCGTATGGAAATAAATGCATGTCTTACCCATACTTACCGTTCGGCCTTCCCTGTCCAAAGTAAACCAAGTTAGTCAACAATTCATATGTAATAACTTAACGTAATTTTTGTAAACATTCATTGTTCAAGGGCGTGTCCCTGCCTCATGTTCTAGCGCGTCGTAGGCGTGTCTTCTTTTAACTCATTGCATGAAGTACTCTTTATCATTTGGTGTGATACACTTCAAGCCCGTTCAGTAGGCGCTTTGTTCAGTTAGCTTAGACTACTTTGATTTCAATACAAGGACTTGCACGTGGATTGCCACCAGCAAAGCCTACTTAAATCTATATGCACCGGTCGGTGGCATGTCAGCCATTTTGGACATTTTCCCCTGTGGCATTCTCATCTATCAAGCGTGATGGCTGGTACACCTTGATAGACTATTGAATAACCGGCCCTACGTTTGGTTAGGTGCCCAAGCCCGCACATTCTGTCCGCCCGTAGGCCATGATTCCGTCTAGGCCGGCCACGAAAACGTCGTTCGTTGCCCTTGGAATCCCCTTTCACTCGTGCACGAGCCGTCTATGACCATTTCGTATTTTATTGTTATTTTAACTTAACGGCTGTCTCCGAGCCATAGGCTAACCCTTAGCCATAATGCATTATCGACCAGGTTGGCGTCCGTGCAGCGCGGGTAGCGAGCCCCGCTGCCACGTGCCCGTCATACCTGTCGCTAACCATTTCTTTCTTTCTAATCTTTTCTTCATTCTTTCTTTTCTTTCTTTCACTTGTCCGTTCATTGATTCATTCACATATTCATTCATTCTTCCGTTGATTCATTCATTCACTTATTCATTCATTCTTTCATTCATACATTATGCAACTCCTCGTACGGGAGTCGCCTTGGCGACCCTTCGGTCCCATAGTCTTTCAATGTTGCTATACTCTACTCGGAACGACTATGTTGATAGTCTTCCCGTTTTATTGTTGTAAACCATTTATTGTTTCATTGTTGGACGTATGAGGGACTTGAACGTAAGCTTGTGCCTTAGCACGAGCGTGGAGCGCGGTGCGAGAGTTCACATTTTTCCAAGTTCCTTTTCATATTCTATACAAGCATACAAGATGGGATTATTCCCTTATCTAGGTGCGTTGAGTAATTTATTAGCATGCGCGGTGTTATCGCCTAGCGATTCTCGTGATAGTGTCCGTATTGTTATCCAGGCTAAGCAAGGACGGGTTCATCGGAGCCACCCACCTTAGCGATGTTCACATCGGCCAAGCGATACTCCGAGCGCGCCTTTGAAAGTCTAAGTCTGGATTCATCTTGACGGGCCAATGTAAGCCTTGCATCGATTCTTCATCAGGTCGATGCCAACTCTTCGGGTTGACGGCTCGTTTGAGTCGTTGCATTTGTCGTTTGAATCGGCGTTCCGCTAGGGCAGAGCGGGTCACTACAGTTAGAACGAGCTCTCCTTTCTGAAAGGCTCTGACCTTAACTTTGCGGTTGAAAGTCTTTGAGATGCGGGCTTGGTATAACTCAATATGCTGTTGAGCCAATAACCGTTTCTCATCGAGCGCCTCCAACTCTTGCAGTCGGAGAAGATCATTGTTCTCTGTCGTGAGTTCGTTGGCGATGGCAATCCTCAAAGACGGAATTTGAAATTCCAGAGGTAGAACTGCTTCACAGCCGTATACCAAAGAAAAGGGTGTACAGCCTGTAGGGTTGCGGACCGTAATACGGTAGGCCCAAAGACATTTTCCAAGCTTTTCACTCCAGTTTCGTTTGTTTGTGGATACAAACTTCTTGAGGAGCTTGATGATAGTCTTGTTGAAAGCTTCAGCCAAGCCATTAGCAGCAGGATTGTAGGCTGTCGAAGTGACATTGTCAATCCGGTGATCGTCACAGAACCTTGTGAACTTTTGGCTAATGAATTGAGGTCCATTGTCGTGGATGATCCTTCGAGGTACACCAAATCGATAGATGACATGGTGTTTGACGAAATTGATGACGCTGCTGGTCTTGACTTCAGCCAATGGTATAGCTTCGGCTCATTTGGAGAAGTAGTCGGTTATTGCCAGTATGAACCGATGTCCTCTAGAAGAAGGAGGGTTGATGGGACCTATAATGTCCATGCCCCAAGCTTCAAAAGGCCAGGAAGCAGCAGTCGGATGAAGGAATTCCGACGGTTGATGAATAAAATCTGCGTGGATTTGACAAGCTCGACACTTTCTTGCATATTCGATGGCATCAGATACCATAGAGGGCCAGTAGTAACCCATGCGTCGGATGCGATCCTGTAGTTTAGGACCGGGTTGATGTGCTCCACAGACACCGTCGTGAGCTTCACGCAGTACTTGCTTTGCTTCATCACCAGCAAGACAGCGCAATAGTAAGCCGTCATAAGTCCGCCGGTAAAGAGTTTTGGTGGTCTGATTATAGTAGAATCGTAGAGACCGTCGACGAATACTCGTAGCCTCCTTGGGATCTTCAGGGAGTATGTCATGGACCACGAAGTCGATGAAGGGAGCTCTCCAATCTTCATTGGTAACATTGACTTCAGTAAGATTACTGAACTCAATATTATGATTGTTTTCGACGCAGAACAATTCCCGATTAGAGATAACCACCACCTGCTGTCTATTGATAGGGATGGCTAAGACTGCTGCAAGATTGGCCAAAGCATCTGCCTCAGTATTTGTCATGCCCCAGAACCAGAATACTGGAGAGCGGGGGCAGACATAGCCAGCTACGTATAACGGAATGGAATCCACACCGCTATACGGTCACGGCTGTCTAGATATGTGAGGGTTTCACTACAATCCATCAGTCTCTTAAGGTCATAAAATAGCCTATTGTCTCAATCTCAACCAACTAATAATAATCACAAGATATCAGATCTCCAAATATACAATTGTAAGGCATCCCAAACATTACATATCCAGATGATCATGAAGCTAGTCATTACAAAATGTGAGGACTAGCAAGAGTTCAGTCATACATGATCAACCCCCGGGGCTTGTCAATCATGTTACAGCCCGTAGGCAGACAGTAAGTAAGTACAATCGAGCTAACACTTGCTCGTCGGCTAAATGCCTCAAAAGAATAATTTACAATATTACAGTGGGAGAACAAAAGAAACCCACTCGATGCCCTGGTTACGCCTGGTGACCACCATCGGGCTGAAAGACAGGTAGATCCTTTGCTGCTGCTCCGATATCTGGCCATACAAAACCAGCTGGATCAGACCCCAGGAAGAGCAAGTGCCACAAAGGAGGCCACAAAATAAGAACCAAAGCCAGCAAATTAGCACAATAATAAAATTACATAATAAGAGACATTAATTTAAGAAAAAGCAAGGTGGGTAATTATAAAAGACAATCTTGCATAGAATCACTAAAAGACAGGACATGTGGAAAGCATGTCAGGATGATATACGATGAGATAACCATGGGACTATTCAGATAGCTAGGTTACAACCCGTAAACCAAACAAGGACCGGGGTTGTAACCCTTCGTCTAAACGAAACTTGGTTTCTCTCACCATTTATCGGCAAGATAAATATAAGAAATCAGGTCAAGTAGCAATCTGGAGTGACAATCATTATAGTGATAATCTGGAGTGACAAACCTTCAATCATTCTGGTACAATCCTACAATCAATCAATTCTAGACAATACTATACTGGACCAGACTCCATCCAAGCAATCACGGCCAATCATTGCCTACGGCTTTCTACATTAACTAACTAGGGTTATCACAATCCTAGTTACTAGCAAGATGCAATGAGATGCTCCAAGTAGTCACAGGCCCTACAGCTATCCAGGTTATCCAGGCAATCATTATAGTGACAATCTAGAGAGTACAATGCATTATAGTGACAATAGAGTTCAATCATTTAAGTGACAATGGTGGGTGCCCCACATAACAGTGGGCTGGAAATGTGTCCTACTCGTCGGCAGGCTACAAGTCCAATCAGTTGCGGCCGGGACAACGGGATCGCCTGTAACTGAGGAACATCTCTTCATGACTAGTGAATTATACTAATTATTAACCTTAGTCCAATTCCGTAGGTACTCCTGACCGTGGTACTCAGGAGTCCCCTCCTAGACATGATGCAAGACATGACTGGATTATTTGTACAAGCACAATCGCCCACGGTGTCTGGATTAATTATACAGGTCATGTCATGTCAGGTAGCCGTCGTAACAGCTATTCAAGATGTATCAGGTCAGGTTATCATATCAGTGTACTAGTCAAGAGTGCGCCACGATGGGCCACTATCAGGTCATGCTCAATTATCAAATTCCAAACATATCCAGTGAATTCGTGATTATCAAGTTCAGGACAAAAGGCGTAAGGATATAAAATGGACGTAAAATATCTAATAAAATATCAATATACAGGGCTATAGAAGAGCAAAACTTAAAGAATTAAGACCAAAACTCCAAGAGCCAATGGGTTAAGCAAGGGGTCAGGGGGCAGCGTACACAAAAGTCACGCACGCAGGGGGAGCTGCGTATGCGAAAAGTCACGCACGCTCAAGGGGAGCAGCGTACCCGAAAAGTCACGCACGCTACAGAGAGCAGCGTAGGTGAAAAGTCACAGACGCTACAGAGAGCAGCGTACATGAAAAGTCACGCACGTCTAAGGGAGCAGCGTACATAAAAAGTCACGCACGCTCAAGGGGAGCAGCGTACATGAAAAGTCACGCACGCTCAAGGGAGCAGCGTACATGAAAAGTCACGCATGCTCAAGGGGAGCAGCGTACATGAAAAGTCACGCACGCTACAGAGAGCAGTGTACATGAAAAGTCACGCACGCTCAAGGCTGCGTACGCACAAAAGCACGCACGCAGGAGACACGCTTCCAACATGAAGCTAAGAAGCTCTGCACACTGCTCACTGTCTTCTCCAAACAACAAGAACACCAAGGAAGAACCCAAAGCCTCACAAGTTCATAACTTGGCCATCCGAACTCCAAATCCGGATTTCCAAAGTTCCAACTTGGGTGAAACTGAAAGCTCTTCCTCATGGAAACATCAAAACTCATAGAAAACCAACATAAATAGCTCAAACCATGCAAAATCCAAAAATAGAAAAAGATTACATCTACGATAATGGGGGCTCCAAATCACAAAAACTCAAGTTCTAATGTTTGTCTCCATGTCTTAAACTAGCAAATGGACAAAGAAAAGAGGGTCCTCATGTAGTGGCAAGATGCACTTGCCTAAGGTTGGGAGAGTTGTGGAGGAAGGAGAAGAAGAAGAAAATTAATGGTGGAAGTTATGAGGAGAGAGAGTGGTAGGTGGGGATATAAAGAGGGGGAGTTGCGGTGGGGATGAGGGGTAGCATAAGCTAAGGTGCTCCAATACATAAACCAAACCGAACCCACCCAATAAAACTGAGCCAAGCCAAAACCCAAATACGAGAAATACCGAAATTCCACAGGCTGAGAAAAATACATGCCAAAAATCCAGATACGGGTAAAATACGAAATACGGAAAAATACGGGAAAATGAGGGTGACAGTATTGCAAGCTCGGCGTACATATTCAATGAAGAAGGCTTTGAATGATGTAGCCATGTTGATTGCCGCTTCAAAGTAAGGCACTAGATCTTGATGGCGAACTTCATAAGTCCCTCTAACCTGGTTAACAACCAGCTTGGAGTCACCATAGACTTCAAGATATTCGACGTCAAGTTGTTTGGCTAGCTGAAGGCCAATGAGTAGAGCATTGTACTCTGCCACGTTGTTGGAGCAAGGCTCATCTAAGGAATATGCTCTTTGAATAGCTGACCCGTCTGGAGAAATAAGGACAACTCCAACTCCTGCGACAATGGCACCATTGGGTCCAATCCTGGATGCACCGTCAAAGAATAAGTGCCAAGTAGAAAATTCTTCGGAGATTGTATTAGATTCCAAAGTCTCGTCTGGAATTTCATCATAAAGTTTGGACGTTTCTGGAACAGGATGGGCCGCTAAGAAATCCGCCAGTACTTGACCTTTGACAGACTTTTGAGGAACATATACCATGTCATATTGGGCTAGCAGAATGGCCCACGTAGCCAGCCGAGAATTGAGTGTGCTAGGCTTCTTCATCATTACCCGAAGAGGATTAACTCGGGATATGACATGAATAGTTTGGCCAATGATGTAATGTCGAGTCTTTTGAACAGCAAACATAAGAGCTAGGCATTCCTTTTCGACCGGACTATAACGGTGTTCAGCACCAATCATAGTACGACTGAGATAATAGATAGCTTGTTCGTGGCCTTCTTTGTTGTTTTGGGCAAGTAAAGCACCCAATGAATGATCCATAGCACGTACATACATTAAGAACGGTATGCCAGAGAATGGTGGCACCAAGAATGGTGGGTTCATGAGATACCGCTTTATGTCGTCAAATGCTCGTTGATATTCTTCGGTCCAAACGAAAGAAATATCCTTCTTCATTAGTTGAGTAAATGGTCTGCAGCGTCCAGACAGATTTGAAATGAATCTCCTGATGTACGCAAGTCGACCTTGGAATCCTCGTAGCTCTTTTAGGTTGCGTGGAGGATGCATCTCTTGAATGGCTTTGATCTTCTCGGGATCCACGTGTATACCCTTAGAGGTAATAACGAAGTCGAGAAATTTGCCACTAGAGACACCCAAGAATGACTTGATGGGATTCATTTTGAGTTGATGTTGGCACATGTGATTGAAGATAGTTCTCAAGTCTTGGATGTGGTCTTCCTTTAGACGACTTTTGACAGCAATATCGTCGACATAGCATTCGACATTCTTGCGAAGATGATCTCGAAATATGGTATTCATGGCTCATTGGTAAGTTGCACCAACGTTTTTGAGACCAAATGGCATTACAGTATAGCAGTAGACTCCGCAAGGAGTACGAAAAGAAGTATGCTTTTCATCTTCAGGATTCATCCGAATCTGATTGTATCCGGAGAATCCGTCCATGAAAGATATTCTTTCGAACCCACAGGTGTTGTCGATCATGACATCTGTGATAGGGAGAGGAAATTCATTTGGACATGCTTCATTAAGATCCCGAAAGTCGATGCAGACTCGAACTTTGCCGGTTTTCTTTAGAACTGGGACGACATTGGCTACCCAATCAGGATGCTGCTCTTCTCGGATGAAGCCACAAGCAATGAGCTTCTTGACTTCATCATCGATGGCATCCATCATTTCTGGCTTAAAGCGCCATTGTTGCTGTTTGACCGGTTTTGCATTCGGTAAGATGTTCAATTTGTGATTAGCAACTTTAGGATCTAGACCTGGCATGTCTTCATAGCTCCAGGCAAAGACATCAATGTATTCTTTAATCAGAAGAATTAATTCTTGCTTATCTGCCTCTGGGAGGTTTTTGCTGATGAATATTGGACAAGGTGACCCACTCTCTCCTACATCAACTTGAACTAATTGATCTTCAGTAGGAGGTTCCCTTTGTTCTAATTGGAGTTCCCATTGGGTATCCATTCGTTGAGCCCATGGATCTGTTTCAGGATTTTCTTTAATATCCTCGTCATAGCCTTCTGGAAGTTCGACGGAAACCATGTTAGAAGATACAGTCAATCGATAAACTTGACCGATACTGGTGTCAGAATCCCATAATCTGGAATCAGAAGAATTAGAGTGCTCCTCACTATCGGATTCAGAAGCTGCTGGGGATAATACCGGAGGTGAAACATATCCGAGACCTCTTTTGGTCCTGCTATAGTACATCTCTGACTTTCCTTTCGGTACGGCCGTACGGATAGGAGTTCTTCTACCCTTACCGTAGTTGAGGCCACTCTTGAAGTCATAACCCATCTTTCGGATGATGTCTTTTGATTGTTGACTGTAACGACGGAATTGAAGATGTCCCGTATCATTACTTTTGCTATCATCCGTATAGCTGAATTGTTGTTCCGGTCCTTTACTAAAAAGTATTGGACTCTCGCCTTTCTTATGAGCGGAAACAATAAGATATGATTCCTTTGGGTGTTCAAATGAGACTTCTGTTTGAAGAGATTGTACAACTCCCATTGTAAATAATTGAAAGCTATCTAACATGTCCAAATAGCACTTAGCATGACAAATGACATCAGTATACTGGAAAGTAGATGCTTTTTTATTGATTTGTATATTTGTATTTACAGCAGGACCTTTAGCCTTAGCAGGCTTGGTCAGATTGATTACAAGAGGGGGAGAAGAAGAACGTGAAGGAGGATTGGCTTTGTTACGACGGAGATCGATAACAAGCGGCTCAGAGGAGGTGAGCTTCCTTTTTTTCTTGTTATAAGATAAATCAATAACAAGTGGTTCAGAAGAGGTGAGCTGTCTTTTTTTCTTGTTACGACGTAAGTCTATAACAAGCGGCTCAGAAGAGGTGAGCTCCCTTTGATCCTGATCATCATCAGTTGGTTGCTTCTGAACTGGCAAGTGAATAGCCAGTGGCTTTGAGGACTGAGGACGAGAAACACGCCCTTTGACAGGTATGATAAGGGTGTCATTAGGCACTGTTTCTTGCTCTTCTTCAGTGTCCAGAGACAGGACAACCTTCATGAATTCATCCTTGTACATACGAGCATCGTTGCAGTATGCTTCGACGCCTTTGAAAGGATAGAGATCAGCAACTTCCTTTTGCACCTCTCCATTGTCATCGATATATTTAAAATATTGATGGAGAGTCAAAGGAACAATGTTATGCTCATGCAGGAATGGTCTTCCCAACAAAGCGTTGTAAGAACAACCATGATTGTCAATGATATAGAAGGTCACCTTTGTGCGAAGATTGCCTATTTGGAGTTTTAGGCGAATCTTGCCCAGAGGTTCACTCCTTCCCTGGTTAAACCCGAGAATGGTGGTGATTGTACTGGAAAGACTATGCACTGGAATCTTTAATGCATCCAACATTATCTTCGGCATAATGCTGAGAGCAGACCCTGGGTCTATCAGAATACGATCGACTTTCATCGAGTCGACATATCCTGTATAGTATAGAGGACGGTCGTGCCTGTTGTCTTCCATTAATATGTCATCCTGTGTGAAAGTTATGTTTGGAATTAACTCCAACACACTATAACAATGGAGGCAAGAGACTGGCTCTGCTTTCGGCTTCTTCAGAAGGGCTAAACAGGTTTCTGCATGCATGAGAGCCTCACTCAGAGTTTCCCGAGTCTCTTTGGAGAGGCGCAAGAGCTCGAAGATGGACAGCCGGGCCGGTGTATTGGCTAACTGAGCCAATATATCAAAGTTGTAAGGCTTTTCAAGTCCGGAAGGAGATGACTTCTTCAAAGGTTTGTCGAAGCGGACTTGTTGTTTGCCTTTGTCAGCAACCGTCGGCTTGGAAGGAATGGACTCTACAACCGATGAGGATGCAGTAGGAATATCCTCAGTAGAAGCAGGCTGCTCTGGAGTAGGCTCAGAAGAAGAAGCAGGATTCTCTTGAGCTTCGGGGTAATCCTTTAGATAGGCCTTCCCTGATCTGGTGCCCAACAAGATTTCTTCGTCAACTATGGGGTCAAAAGATACCATATTGCAGGTCTTTATCTTGCCCTTAGAGCGATCTTTCTTTTTTGAGGAAGAGGGAAGTTCGAACTCTGAAGCAAGATCCGGATGAATCCACATAATCTCGCCATTGTCAAGAGACAAGGGGACGAGACCTTCACTTTGTGGAGGAGGAAGATTCTCGATCTCAAGAGTAGCTTTGGGGATAGGAATGACACCATGCTGTACCATCTGGGGCGGGAAGTCACCAAATTGAACTGAAACCATGTTTACGGTAACAGTCTTCTCGTCTTGCTGCAGAGTGACAACACCAGCGTTGACCAGCTCTTGAATTTTGCCTTTGAGCACATAACATGCTCGAGTGGGATGCCCAATGAACCTGTGATAAACATAGTACTTAGGATGATCAGTCTTGCCGACTTCATCAGGCTTCTTGGGATCTGGAAGCTGGAGCTTATTGCTTTTAATCAAGCAATCAAAGATGCTCACAGTGTCATTCTCGTTAAAAGAATACTCTACTTTCGGACGAGGTTCTCTTGGTGGAGGGGCAAAATGAGTAGAAGTAGTCGTAGGGGGAGCTACATTGACCACCAGAGATTCTTTGTTTTTCAAATTGATGTTCAAAGTTTCTTTCTCCTTACGGTTGTTCTGGCGATTGCCACCACCCGATGTCTGGTGTTCATCCCGGTCGGGGTTAGACATTTGTACCCCTAGCTGCTTGAATTTGTCGGCGCTAACTTCAGCTGCTTTAGCGTTGACAATGAAGGATGGCCAGTCTTGGAACTGAGTTGACCCCGTCCACATACTGATGATAGGCAAAATATTTGCCTTGCAGGTGTCTATGGTCACAGCGGCCGGAGTTCCAGGAGGCATTTTCAAAGCTTCCCGACGAAACCTTTCAATGAAACTTTCAGCAGTTTCATTGTGTCTTTGTTTAATTTTATTGAGGGCTGACATAGTCATGTCGTTGATCCCCTCATAGAATCGTTCCAAGAAGATTTATTTTAGGCCAGGGAAGGAGGTGATACAACCATCGGGCAAGCTTCTGTACCAATCGTATGCTACGCCGGCTAAACAGCCGACGAATACTCTGGTAAGAAGAGCGTCATTTGGTTGAAGTTAGATAGTCATAACCTTAAAGTGGTTAATGAACTGACTGGGAGAAGTGCTTCCATCAAACAGCGAGATTGTTGGGATTTTGTACTTCGGAGGAAACATAACTTCCTTCTATTCAACTGGGTAAGGTTGCTTGATCCCCAACCTCTGTAAGTTGTCCTTCTTTTTGAAGGCCTCGAACTGAGTACGCAGGAGCTTGACAGCTTCATTGGCATCTTCCACTGATGTAGAAGGAGCAGGCTGAATCACCGTGTTAGGGGGAGGAACAGCGTGATAAGCACTACCCCCAGCACCTGACTGACTAGGAGTGGGTTGAATCTTTACAGAAGGTTCTTGAAGAGATGCTACCCCCAGCCCTGCATTGACATGTACCAACGATGCTATGATTTCAGGATTTACAGGAGGTACGGTCGGTGGTACCGTATGCTGGGCCACAATGATAGAATGCATACTTGCGACCATTTCGGCCATAGTCTTCAACTTGTCTTCTAGTGCAGCTATTCGTTATTCTTGACTAGCCGAACTGGAAGCATCAGGATCTTTCGTGACAACATAAGCTGTCACTTCTCTAGGTACAGTGGAGGACACTGTCTGTTCCGAACTTTCGCTGTATGCATCGTAGTCGGAGAAAGAATCATCTCCTGAGTGAGAAAGAGGAAGATGACCGGAAGGATCTTGAAGATTTCTTTGACCGATTGTGTCTCGGCTTCGGGATCGGGTATGTTGGAACACTCCTTCAGAAGATTCTTGGAGTAAATCCAAATACCGTTGGCTTGGCCTGCGAGATTTGCCATGCTTGGAGCACTTCCTACCCCTAGTGTCTCTGGAAGTCATGTTGACGGAAGCGTACAAAACTTCGTCTTCATCTTCTGACATAGATTCAGAGTTTGTGAAGTTCAGACGATCGAAGACAGATCGTCTTGTTGTCTGACAACAACACTTGATGACCATTTTGTGATTACAATGATGTCCAAGTGGTTGCACTGGGGATGTTGAGATGTTGTCCCGTTTTTGCTTGAGGTGTTCTCGAAGATCGGGAACAACAACGGGACGAGAAGAAGTTCGAGGGATGTGTTCTTTGACAATATTCAGAACATGGTTTCGGTTCTTTAAATATTTCGTCCCTTGAGTGTACAGGGAAGTACTCACTTCATTGACATAGGTATCCGGATTTTTGATCCTGGAAGTTTGCTTCTGATACTGGTTGGTCTTCGGCATTGGCTGTTTGTGTTCCACCGAAGTTGGTCGATTGAGATAAGTCCTTAGATCAGCAAACTCACCCCCAGGGGTTTCTGTCTGAGACACTAGCAATTTTTTCTATCTTGAACGGAAGATTTTGAGAGTTGGGAGATCTTGAAACTCTGCTACCGGAGTAGGCGGAATACCCCTCTGATCAGTACACTTCTCTTTGGCAAGAAGGGAAGAAGAACCCTTGTTAGAGAGAGTTCTTGTACTGACTAGTGCCGGAGCACGTTCAGATTGATCTTCTACGGTAAAAACCGAGGAAGACTGAGAAAAGACCAAAGGGCCTTTTTCTTTGTTTTGTGAAGAAGGGTTAGCTAAAGAGCGTTTTCCTCTGTTGTCTTCCAAGTCATGGGACGAGGAAGTTTGAGAAAAGACCAACGGGCCTTTTTCTTTGTTCTGGAGAAGAGGAGGAATAGCCAAAAGACTACCCCCAGTGGATTACGTAAGAGCAACAGGGTGCTTGAGAGGAGGAGCAGAGCTTTTTCCCTTGCTGTGGGAAAAGGAGAGATTAGCCAAAGGGCCATCTCTTTTAGACTGTGCTGGCGCAGTTTGCGCATGGGTTGATGGCGCACTGGCAGGTTGCGCATGAGTAACTCTGGTAGAAAGTCTTCTGGCCTCAATCACAGTGGCTTGCGCTGCAGGAGTCTTGTTGCCAGAGTGTTTGGGTTGCACTTTGGTTGCTGGAGTAGTGGATTACGCAGGCAGAGTGGCAGCCAACTGCGCCAGAGGAATAAGAGTCTTGCAAGTTGACAGAGCAACATATGAAGTGGTTTGTGCACTGGTAAGGGAAGCAGCATACTGCGCATGAGAAGTAGCAGCAGAATGCGCAACAGAGGCAATGGACTTAGGAACAGAGGCAGTAGACTGCGCAACAGGCTGAGCAGCAGAAATAGTGGACTGAGCAGCAGTCTTGGGGACCCACACTGGATAAACTTTGCTTGTGGCAGAAGTTGTTGCAGTACGAAGGCTGGTCCTGGAGTTGATCATCGCCTCGTAGGCCGTCTGGTTGACCTTTACAACCAGCGTCTTCTGCGTCTTTCCGATAGACGCAACGTCACATTGAGTTGTCACTTCCTCGTCGGAGGAGAAAGTCGTCCCCAGCAGAGTCGTCATTTTGTTTGCAAAAACAAAAGTTGATCTTTATTTCAACAAACTTTGTAAAGAAGATTACAAGAATTCTGAAAAAGTACAACTATAGGAATTCGATCTGAAGACGATCGCTTTATCCCTTGGACGATGTGAACTTTGAAGACGATAGCCTCTGAAGATTGCAGCAGCACTTTGGCAAGAACTCCTGATCTCTGGTGATGATCTCTGATCTCTGTGTGTATGTATATGATCCCCTCTAGGAAGGACTTGAAACTCTATTTATAGAGTTCTGGAAATAACTACTTTTTAGTTATTCTGGACTGCACAAGCCGGATTGTGCTGTATTAGACCGTGCAGACATCAGACTGTGCTGGCAGTTATTTGATCGTGGGCCAACTGTATTGGACACATGGCATTATTTGATTGAAATGTGCATGATCGTGTACAAACGGTTACCACATAATGAGTCATTAATGGCATGAAGGCCACATGTACTTTGTCAGTTGTATTGATGGAGTGCGCCACCTGAATTGTGCTGGCTTTGGATTGCGTTAGGATAGACCGCGCTGGAAGGGATTGCGTTGCATGCAGATTGCGCTGTATGTACAGCTGTCCTCGAGCGCTGTGCTGCATGATAAACGAACAGTTTTCTCATTCTCCATGCTGTCAGTTGTCAGAAGATCTGATTCTCTGTCAGGTAATGATGACGAGGCCATGTCAGCTTGTGCCCTTGGATGAGTGCGCAGTTTAGCCTGCACAATCGAATTGTTGCGCAATCTGTCTTCTGCGCAGTTCACTTGAAGGATGTATAGTTTGATTTTCATGACTTTATTGATGGGTGCAACTTGATTTTTAGGACCTACAGTCGCAGCTGAGACGGTACATGGCAGATCCCAGTCACATCTTGGACCACTCCGAGATCGAAGTGTGACTGACACTCAGCTATCCAGAGAAGCCGGTTGAGATCTTGGACCGAAGAGAGAACGTGCTCCGAAACCAGGTCATTCCCTTGGTTCGCGTTGCATGGAGGCACCACTCTCCAGGTGAGTCTACCTGGGAGAGAGAGGACGATATACGGAAGCGATTCCCATATCTCTTCGAGCCTTGAGGTAAAATTCTTTCTTTTCCTTCCTTGTTCAATTCATAATTGCTGTGTTAGTTCTCATTCAATTTCGAGGACGAAATTTTTTTAGGAGGGTAGATTTATCACCCCCAGTTTTCAAATTATGGGTATTTTTGTCATTTTCCAAGTTTATAATTTTTGGGAATTTTATTTGATTTTATAGGATTTTTAGGGATTCGGTTGATTTAGTTTAAATTTTATCCAATTTGGACTTAAGTTGGAGACCCGGGTAGTCTGAACGCTAGTGGGACCCACATACTAGCTGGGCTTGGCCCACATGCCATCCTAACTAGGCTAGAAACCATAAACCATACTCCCATGGCTTAACTAGTCATTTAGAGGCTTAATTAGTCATTTTGAAATTAAACCAAAACAAACCGAACCAAACCAAATCCAAACCAACCCAAACTAAGTCTAATGGGTGTGGAGGCCTAATGGGTCTCCACCCAAACCCATTAAACCCCCCATGGCCGGCCACAAGTAGACAAACCCCCCTCTCTTTGCTTCACTCCAAAGCAATCTCTCTCTCCATTTCATTTCTTTTTGAAGCTTCTTCTTCTTCAAGAGACCCACAAATTAGGTATGCTCATTAACCCTCATAAATTCCTCTTTATCATTTATTCCTTCACAATAAATGTAGAGGAGACCTTTCTCTACAATTTGACCCTAGCTTTTATAGGTTTCCTTAAACACTAGTTTAGGGATTTTATTAGGGGTTTTCCCTTTAGAGTATATATATATGTATTTGTGTGTGTGTGTAGAGGATGAGTGGTGGTGGTGGTGTCAAGAGAGTGTGTGAGAGTGTGTGTTGAGTGTATGCTTGAGTGTGTGTGTGTCCTGTTTAGAGAGAAGTTCTTTTCCTCCACAGACAAGATCGGCCTAGTGCGGCAGTTTCAGAACTTGCAGCAGGACAGTATGACTGTGGAGGAGTATGCGGCGGAGTTCGGTCGGCTGAGCCGATACGCCGAGTACATGGTGAGCGACCCAGTGATCCGAGCAGAGCGCTTTCGGAAGGGATTGACATGGGATATCAAGATCCTGATCCCTTCCTTCTATGCGACATATGCAGAGGTCTATGCGGAGGCTCGGAAGGTGGAGAGAGAGTGGGGCTTGAAGCCGAAGAGGGATCGTGAGTTGTTTTAGGGGCCAGTAGCAGCGCGGGGGCTGCTAAGCGCCCTCAGCTTCAGCATCAGCCGTTCCAGCATCATCAGCAGCAGGTGCAGGCCAGGGTACCTGTCCAGAGGGTTCAGCAGCATCATGGGCAGGATGATCCTCCGTGCCACTACTGCAAGAAGCCCGGTCACCTCTTTGAGTTCTGCAGGAGGAGGCTGGGGCTGTGCCTCTTTTGCGATGCCGCTGGGCATCAGATGCGGGAGTGTCCCAAGAACCCCCGTGTCGCTGGAGCAGCTCAGAGGGCACCTGTTCCGAGGGCACCAGCTAGTGTACCTGTAGTTCAGCAGCGGGGTCCACTTTCGACCCAACAACAGCAGTTTGTCCAACACCGCCAGCAGAAGGGTGTTCAGGGTAGAGCTTTTGCCCTTGCAGTCGAGGAGATGGAGCCTATAGCAGATGTTGTCGCAGGTTCTGTTCTGTTCGATTCTTTTCCTGCCTTAGACTTGTTTGATTCTGGTGCTACGCACAGTTTTGTGTCTGTTTTTTTGCTCTTAGGCACAATATCATTGCTGAGTATCTTGGTAGGACTTGCAAGATTATGACTGGAAATGGCATCATCTTGGTTAATAATGTTTGTAAGGGACGGAGAGTTTCTTTGAGAGGCCGGGAGCTGAGTGCGTGTTTGCTCGTAATGCCACTTCCGAGCTACGATGTGGTACTCGGTATGGACTGGTTGAGCATGCACCATGCTAGCATAGATTACAGGGAAGGCAGGATTCTGTTCAGGCCGCCGGGAGAGCCAGAGTTTGAGTTCACCCGAGGTGCAGCGGAGCCAGGAGATGGATTCTGCGGAGCGTTGTTGGCGGGGCCGGTGTTGCCACATCTACTTATTGCTGAGTTCTTGGATGTCTTTCTCGAGGAGTTGCCCGGAATGCCGCCAGATCGTGATGTTGAGTTCTCTATAGATTTAGTGCCGGGCGTTGAGCCTATCTCACAGCACGTCTATAGAATCAACAATAGTGAGTTAGCGGAGCTGAAGAAACAGGTCGACGAGCTGCAGGACAAGGGCTTTATCCGATCTAGTTCTTCACCTTGGGGCGCGCCAGTTCTTTTCGTCCCGAAGAAGGATGGTACGGTACGTATGTGCATTGATTACAGGGCGCTCAACAACCTTACCATCAAGAACAAGTATCCTTTGCCAAGGATCGATGACTTGTTCGACCAGTTGAGCGGGACAAGGGTGTTCTCGAAGATCGACTTGCGTACCGGGTACCATCAGCTGAAAGTGAAGTGGGATGACATTCCGAAGACTGCATTTCAGACTCGTTATGGCCAATATGAGTATACCGTCATGCCGTTTGGGTTGACCAACGCCCCAGCGGTATTCATGAACTTGATGAACAAGGTATTCCATCAGTACCTTGACAAGTTCGTGGTGGTCTTCATCGATGACATTCTCATCTATTCGAAGACGCCAGAGGAGCACGAGGAGCACCTGAGGATTGTGTTGGACACTCTCATGAGGGAGCAGCTGTATGGGAAGCTGTCGAAGTACGAGTTCTTCTTGGATCGCGTGGAGTTCCTAGGCCATGTTGTCTCTGGCGAGGGGATTTCAGTGGATCCGAAGAAGTTTTTTGCAGTAGAGTCCTGGTCTACGCCGAGCTCAGTAGCAGAGGTTCGGAGTTTTTTGGGTCTGGCAGGTTATTACCGAAGGTTCGTGCAGGACTTTTCCAGGATTGCCCAGCCGATGACCCGACTTACCAGGAAGGACGAGGAGTTTGTTTGGTCCGAGGAGTGCCAGGCCGCCTTTGAGGAGCTGAAGACGAGGTTGACTACAGCTCCTATCTTGACGCTGCCATCTAGATCTGGTGGTTATACGATCTACAGTGACGCTTCAGGATGGGGTTTGGGTTGTGTACTTCAGCAGCACGAAAAGGTGATTGCCTATGCATCTAGGCAGTTACGTCCTCATGAGAGGAACTACCCTACCCACGATCTGGAGCTAGCAGCGGTCATCTTTGCTTTGAAGCTTTGGAAATACTATTTGTATGGAGAGCGAGTTGAGATCTATACAGATCACAAGAGCTTGAAGTACGTGTTTACCCAGAAGGAGCTGAATATGAGGCAGAGGCGATGGTTAGAGCTGATGAAGGATTTTGATATATCCTTACAGTACCAGGAGAAGGCCAACGTGGTCGCGGATGCTTTGAGCAGGTATCCCGTGGCCATGTGTTTGACGATGGATCGTCACCTTCTGGCAGATCTGGAGAGCTTGGGCATAGAGGTAATAGTTTCTGGGTTTGAGGAGCAGATGTGGTGTCTCCAGGTGCAGTCAGAGCTGATGGACAGAGTCAGGGCAGCTCAGTTTGAGGATGAGGCTCTGAGGGTCATTAGGGAGCAGGTCCGGGCAGGACTGTTGGATGAGTTCTCTATAGCGGAAGATGGGTCGTTGAGGTATGGTACCAGATTGTGCGTACCGAGCGGAGGACTTCGGGAGGAGGTTCTTCAGGAGGCGCATTGTTCTCAGTACTCTATGCATCCAGGAGCCAACAAGATGTATAGAGACTTGAGGCAGCATGTTTGGTGGGATAGCATGAAACGCGAGGTAGCTCAGTTCGTTTCTAGATGCTTGGTGTGCCAGCAGGTGAAAGCCGGGAGGCAGAGACCCGGTGGATTGCTCCAGCCACTACCCATTCCTGAGTGGAAGTGGGAGCATATCACTGTGGACTTTGTATCTGGGCTTCCGCACTCTCCAGGAGGGAAGGATGCGATTTGGGTCATTGTTGATCGATTGACCAAATCGGCCCACTTTTTGCCTTTCAAGGTGGGTTTGTCTACGGAGAGGTTGGCCGAGATGTATGTACGGCAGATAGTCCGATTGCACGGGGTTCCAGTGAGTATAGTCTCGGATCGGGACAACCGATTTACTTTCCACTTCTGGAGGAGTTTGCAACTTAGCTTGGGCACATCGCTCAAGTTCAGTACCGCATACCACCCCCAGACAGACGGGCAGTCGGAGAGGACGATTCAGACCCTCGAGGATATGCTTTGTACCTGTGTCTTGGACTTCGGGAGATCTTGGAAGAACCACCTTCATTTGGTAGAGTTTGCTTACAACAACAGCTACCAAGCCAGTATAGAGATGTCACCTTTCGAGGCTCTATACAGACGGAGGTGCCGTACTCCCTTGTCTTGGGATGATGTCGGCGAGAGGGTTTTGCTTGGCCCTGAGATGGTAGTGGATGCTGCATAGAAGGTCAGAGTTATCAGAGATAGACTTCGGGTGGCGCAGGATAGGCAGCGGCATTGGGCCGATAGCCACCGGAGGCCGTTGGAGTTTGAGGTATAGTTTAGATTTTTCTAGTATTTGAGTTTGATTGCGATTGTTTTAGATCAAGCTTTAAGCCTTGTGTTTTTGTTCTAGGTTGGTGATCTTGTGTTCCTGCGAATTTCTCCGACGTGTGGCACGATTCATTTTGGTGGAGGCGGGAAGCTTAGTCCAAGATACATCGGACCTTTCCGTATCTTGGACAGGATCGGTGCAGTGGCTTACCGATTGGAGTTACCGCCCGCGCTAGAGGGAGTGCACAACGTGTTCCACGTGTCGCAGCTGAGACGGTACGTGGCTGTCACGCCCCAGAACCAGAATACTGGAGAGCGGGGGCGGACATAGCCAGCTACGTATGATGAAATAGAATCCATCTCACCATACGGTCACGGCTGTCTAGATATGTGAGGGTTTCACTACAATCCATCGGTCTCTTAAGGTCATAAAATAGCCTATTGTCTCAATCTCAACCAACTAATAATAGTAACAAGATATCAGATCACTAAATATACAATTGTTAGGGGTCCCAAACATTACATATCCAGATGATCATGAAGCTAGTCGTACAAAATGTAAGGACTAGCAAGAGTTTAGTCATACATGATCAACCCCCGGGGCTTGTTAATCATGTTACAGCCCGTAGGCAGACGGTAAGTAAGTACAATCGAGCTAACACTTGCTCGTCGACTAAACGCCTCAAAAGAATAATTTACAATATTACAGTGGGAGAACAAAAAGAAACCCACTCGATGCCCTGGTTACGCCTGGTGACCACCATCGGGCTGGAAAGCAGGTAGATCCTTTGCTGCTGCTCCGGTATCTGGCCATACAAAACCAGCTGGGTCAGACCCCAGAAAGAGCAAGTGCCACAAGGGAGGCTTCACTTAAGGACTAAAACCAACAAATCATTAGCATTCAACAGGTAAGAAAATAATAAGTAACACAGTTTGGGGTTTGTGCACTACCAATGCACTTATCCCAATCAGAGAAAATAACTAAGTGAAGCATCATTGACATAAAAGAACTGGAGAATCATGCTAAATAAAACATAGCGGGACAATATATGAAGAGAAAACGAAGAAGAAACATGGTAAGTGATATATAAAAGACATTCTTGTACAGAATCAATAAAAGATAGGACATATGGAAAAGCATGCCAGGATGATATACGATGAGATAACCATGGGACTATTCAGATAGCTAGGTTACAACCCGTAAACCAAACAAGGACCGGGGTTGTAACCCTTCGTCTGAACGGAACTTGGTTTCTCTCACCATTTATCGGCAAGATGAATATAAGAAATCAGGTCAAGTAACAATCTGGAGTGACAATCTTTCAATCATTCTGGTACAATCCTACAATCAATCAATTCTAGACAATACCATACTGGACTAGACTCCATCCATTCAATCATGGCCAATCATTGCCTACGGCTTTCTACATTAGCTAACTAGGGTTGTCACAATCCTAGTTACTATCAAGATGCAATGAGATGTTCCACCAGCCACAAGCCCTGCAGCTAATCCAGGTTATCCAGGCGACTGGGATTCATTAAGCAATTATCAAGAGTTATTAGGTGTGCCCCACATGACAGTGGGCTGGAAATGTGCCCTACTCGACGGCAGGCTACAAGTCCAACAATTGTGGCCGGGATAACGGGATCGCCTGTAACTGGAGAAAATCTCTCATGACTACTGAATTATTCTAATCATTAACCTTAGTTTATTTCAATAGGTACCCCTGACCGTGGTACTCAGGAGTCCCATCCTAGACATGATGCGAGACTGGACAAGTGGATTTAACAAGCAAATAAGAAAGAACCACCCACGGTGTCAAGACAAGTCAAGCTAAGTTATCAGGTCATGTCAAGTCAGGAGTGCGCCACGACGGGCCACTATCATGTCAGGTTGGTCATGTCAGGAGTGCACCACTACGGGTCACTGTCGTGTTATGCAAGTTCATTGTCATACCATGCCATGTACAATGGTCATTCCAAACATATTAAGTAAAATCAAGTTCATGACAAAAGGCGTAAGGATATAAAATGGGCGTAGAATATCTAATAAAATATCAATATACAGGGCAATAGAAGAGCCAAACTTAGAGAAATAAAACCAAATCTCCAAGAGCCAATAGATTGCGCAAGGGGTCAGGGGGGGTTGGATTGCGCAGGAGTCAAGTGCACCAGGGGCCAACTGCGCAGGAGTGAGCTGCGCAGGGGTCAGATTGCGCAGAGGATGGATTGCGCAGAGGATGGATTGCGCAGGATCGGGTTGCGCAGCAATGGGTTGCACAGCAATGGATTGCGCAGAGGATGAACTGCGCAGCAATAGGTTGCGCAGAGGATGGATTGCGCAGCAATGGGTTGCGCCAGCACTGGACTGCGCCAGCAATAGATTGCGCCAGCACTAAAGAGCACTGGACTTGCTAGATGGACTGCGCCAGCGCTAAAGAGCACTGGACAGGCTGGATTGCGCCCGGGACAGAAGATCATCTTCCCCAAAGCTGAGAGCAATGGCCATGGAATTTCGAAATTTTAAGAGACCATAACTAGGTCAAATCTCAATGAAAATCTACTTTGCAAAGGTCTAAGTTGTGTAAAATTAAATTCTCTTCCACATGGAACAATCAAAACATGAAAATGAACAAGTTTTATAGATCAAAACCACCATTTTTCGAAAATACTTCAATCCTAGATCTACAAAATTCCAAGCTCCAAATAGAGAAAACTCAAGTTCTAATGTTACTTAGAATGAACTAATAAAGCTATTAGACAAATAAAATGTAGCCCTTAAGTGATAGCAAGATGCAACTTGCCTAGAGCTTGGGTGTAGGTGGAGAGGAGGAAGAAGAAGAAAATAAAAATGAGGAGAGAGAGAGGAAGTTTGATATTTATGGGAGGGGGTGGTTCACCATGTCAAACCAAAATAAACCGAACCAAGCCAAGCCAAGTCATGTTGAACCAAGTCAAGGCCAATAACTCTCCCTAGCAATTTAAACCAAATGAATCATAAAATAAACCCAAGCTTCACTAATCCAAAATAATAAACCAATGAACCATTAAAAACCAATTGAACTATCAATGCCAATAAAATCAAGCCAATGCAAAATAAGCCAAGATAACTAATCACGAAAAATTAAATATGGGTCCAAAACACGTATACGTACACTAAATACGTATCACGAATTTGGGACATTACAGTGGCAGATCCCAATCACGTCTTGGACCACTCCGAGATCGAAGTGGGACCGACACTCAGCTATCCAGAGAAGCCGGTTGAGATCTTGGACCGAAGACAGAAGGTGCTCCGGAATCAGGTCATTCCCTTGGTTCGTGTTGCATGGAGGCACCACTCTCTAGGTGAGTCTACCTAGGAGAGAGAGGATGACATGCGAGAGCGATTCCCATATCTCTTCGAGCCTTGAGGTAAAATTCTTTCTTTTCCTTCCTTGTTCAATTCATGATTGCTGTGTTAGTTCTCATTCAATTTCGAGGACGAAATTTTTTTTAGGAGGGTAGATTTGTCACCCCCAGTTTTCGAATTAGGGATATTTTTGTCATTTTCCAAGTTTTATAATTTTTGGGAAATTTATTTGATTTTATAGGATTTTTAGGGATTCGGTTGATTTAGTTTGAATTTTATCCAATTTGGACTTAAGTTGGAGATCCGGGTAGTCTGGCGCTAGTGGGACCCACATACTAGCTGGGTTTGACCCACATGCCATCCTAACTAGGCTAGAAACCATAAACCATACTCCCATGGCTTAACTAGTCATTTAGAGGCTTAATTAGTCATTTTAAAATTAAACCAAAACAAACCGAACCAAACCAAATCCAAACCAACCCAAACTAAGTCTAATGGGTGTGGAGGCCTAATGGGTCTCCACCCAAACCCATTAAAGCCTCCCATGGCCGGCCACAAGTAGACAAACCCCCCCTCTTTGCTTCACTCCAAAGCAATCTCTCTCTCCATTTCATTTCTTTTTGAAGCTTCTTCTTTTTCAAGAGACCCACAAATTAGGTATGCTCATTAACCCTCATAAATTCCACTTTATCATTTATTCCTTCACAATAAATGTAGAGGAGACCTTTCTCTACAATTTGACCCTAGCTTTTATAGGTTTCCCTAAAAACTAGTTTAGGGATTTTATTAGGGGTTTTCCCTTTAGAGTATATATATATATATATATATATATATATATATTATATATATATATATATATATATATATATATATATATATATATATATATATATATATATGTATTTATGTGTGTGTGTAGAGGATGAGTGGTGATGGTGGTGTCAAGAGAGTGTGTGAGAGAGTGTGTTGAGTGTGTGCTTGAGTGTGTGTGTGTCCAAATATATATATATATATATATATATATATATATATATATATATATATATATATATATATATATATAGTTAGATAGTTAGATAGCTATATAGAGTATATATATATATGTGTATGTATATATATATATATATATATATATATATATATATGTATATATATATATATAGCTATCTAACTATCTAACTATATATATATATATATATATATATATATATATATATATATATATATATATATATATATATATAACTATCTAACTATATATATATATATATAAAAATATATATATATATATATATATATATATATATATATATATATATATAAAAAAATATATATATATATATATATATATATATATATATATATATAGTTAGATAGTTAGATAGTTAGATAGCTATATATATATATATATATATATATATATATATATATATATATATATATATATATATATATATATATATATATATATATATATATATATATATATAGGTGAAGGAGTAGTAAGAGGAGGGGAAGAAGTAGAAGAAGAAGAGGAATAAGAAGTAGCAGCAATAGCAGTAGGAAGCAGGAGCAGCAGCAGCAGCTACTACAGTAGCAGCAGCAGCAGTTAGCAGGGCAACAGCAGCAGCTTTAGCACTAGGAGCAGCAGCAACAGTTAGCACTAGGAGCAGCAGCAGCAGTTAGCATAGGAAAAAGAATAAGAAGGAGAAGGAAAAAGAAGAAGGATAAGGAAAAGAATAAGGAGAAGAAGAATAAGAATAAGAAGAGAAGGAGAAGAAGGAGAAGAAGAATAAGAAGAAGAATAAGAAGGAGAAGAAAAAAGAAGAAGGATAAGAAAAAGAATAAGAAAGAGAAGAATAAGGAGAAGGAAAAGAATAAGAATAAGGACAAGAAGAAGAATAAGAAAAAGGAGAAGGAGAAGGAGAAGGAGAAGGAGAAGGGAATGTAGGAAATCAAATTAGAGAGGGTTTGAGAGTGAATAGGATTTAGTAAAAGGGTGAAATTGAGTTCCGAGTATCGAAACGCGTCCAAAATTGGATGAGACTTAGATTATGTGAATTAGATTTTATGGGTAGGCTCTCGAGTTAAAATTGGAGTTTTGTGTGGGAGTAGGACGACGATATCGCACGATATCATTGAGTATCTCGCGATACTCAAGATAATCGGTGATTCGGCAACATACGCCGTAAGATGGACTGGATGTCCACTCTACCTAGGAAGCTTGGTAGGTAATGATAGTGTAGGCTAGTATCCTACTACCCTAGGAAGCACGGATCGAAATACCAAGCGTAGGTAGGCTAACTTGGTATTGGGCTAGGTTAGGAATTTACCTTTGTAAAGGGTAAATTTAAGATATTGGCCTACGGCCAAGATATGGGTTTCGGAGTTGAAGATGGACTTGGATATGGGTTGTAAGGGTTGGTAATGGTTAGAAATAGTCGCCTAGACCTAGTCTTGACCTTGGTTGACCACGGTTGACTTTTTAGACCAAAAGTCAACCATGGGTCAACACTTTACCCAATTTAGTCCCAAATTCCATTAGAGTTGAACAGTTGACCAAAAGTCAACTGTTAGTCACTATTGACCTAGGGTTGACCTAGAGTTGACCAGAGTTGATCCGTTGACCAAAAGTCAACTGTAAGTCAACTTTTGACCTAGTTTGATTCGGATCGACTTCCAATATTCTCCTATGACCAAGGTTGACCTAACTAGACTTGCCTTGACCTAGAATAACTTAATAGGATTTAAATTGATTTAACTTTACTTCCTAAACATAGTATTGATACGTCTTGTTATCTATAGGTCCTCGAGGCGCTGCATTGGATCCAGTTGACATATTATATCATATCACAGGCGAGTACATTCTCTGATAACTTCTTCCCAATTTATGATAACTGTTATGATTCATGTACTTAGTATAGATATACTTATTCCTGAAACATGGTTCTCACGGATTGGTATTCCTGGATCTCGACGAGAGATGTTACTCCTTGTTAGCTTGGGATGTATTGTGCAAGCTCCCTTGTAGCTCTTGCACAATATATGGTCGCCGATTCTAGAGAAGATTAGCTCCATTCTCATAGAATCCAGTGCAGTGACGTGTCCTGTTTGGATCCATTCTACCAGTTGGGGGTGGGGGAGTAGTACGTAGCGTATGCCTGTGATCAAATCCATCCCGCATTCCCGAACAGTGTTAGTCATATACCGCACTTATGACTAGCCAGGCCAGTTACTTACAGGTGCCCAAGCCGATCACAAGTTGAAACTACTACTCACACACATTGGATAGATGGCTTACCCTGATTTGTGTACATACCATGATCAGTTCGACTTTTCTGTTCTAGCTCTAGTTCTACAGCTTACCATGCCAATGATACATATATGTACACTCCATGATTTTATTGTATATGCTCTATTTACAGTCTTATGGCTTTTATCCTATCTTGAGATCCGTTATGAGATATATGTACTCGTTCCATCCTGACGGGATATGTTGACAATATTTACAGATGCAGATGAGGACTATTACTGTACTTACTACGACCCACCGGACGTAGTAGGTTTAGAGACAGATACCCTAGATCAGCAGGGTGCAGTACCGCAGGGCGAGATACTGCCTATCCTGTAGATATCTTCAGTTACTCTTGGGACTGTTATTATTTTGGCTAGTATTAGAGACTTTGGACTTGGACTTGTATATTCTTTGTGTTTGGACTTGACATGTTATATTTTATTATCGTGTTGTCTTTATCATTCAGTATTTACTTTATCATCTTAGAGTTGTGATTGAGTACTCATATATTATCATTGCTTGTCCTCCATTCGGAGTTGACCATATTCTCGACAGATTTTGATACTATATAAACTGTTGTTAGAGTAGTAAACCTACAGCGTTCCACGCCGTTTTTACGGTGAGGGCTAGGCGTTGTTACGCACACGTGCCCTTATAGCGGGTGTGGGTCGTGACACATACTGCTACGGTCTCTGCTACTGGAATGCCTGGGCCTGCGTCGACAATAGCCTTGGGAACGGGTACTGCAGCTGCTGCTGCTGGACTGGTACTGGTCCTCTAACTGAAGGACTAGAGAAGGCCGATGAACTCCCCATGTTCGGGCAGTTCCCAATCCTGTGGTCCGGGGCACCACAAACCAAGCACAAACCATGTGCTCTGCGATTCTATGACACCACATGCCCTGGCTTCCCGCAGTGTGAACATCCTACTGCGGAAGATTGCTTCTACTTTTGCTGCTGAGGGTACGTCGGGGTGGAATGTAGAACCGACGTCACTGAGGCCGCCCGCCTCAGAACTCCAATGGTCAAAGCCCTGGCTGTCGGGGCTGGTGCTGATGACTGATTCATCTGGCCGTAAGATCGCTTCTGACCTACGGTCCTATCCACGATCCTCTGGGAGGTATATTCATGCCTCCGGGCTGCTCTCAACACTGCATCAAAAGTCTGATGCTCAAACTGCTCCACCGCCAATAAAATCTCTAGGTGGAGCCCCTGCTGGAACCGCTGGGCTCTATCGAACTCGGTCGCCACCATGGTGGGAGCAAACCGACTAAGCCTGGAGAACTCGGCCGCATATCCATCGACCGTCCTGCCCATCTGCTTCAGATTGATGAACCTCGTCTGTAGATTATACCGAGCTACAGCATCGAAGTACTTGGTCTGGAATCTTTCCCTGAATACTTCCCAGGCAATAGGGGCCACTAATCCAACGGCCTGCGTCGCCCACCAGCTGTGGGCAAGATCCAGTAGCTGTATGCGCACCACGGCCACCTTCTCGTTCTCTGGAGTCCTGGCTACTTCTAGAATTATCTCTGTGTCCTGAAGCCATGTATCTGCAGCGATCGCATCTTCACTGTCGTCGAAGAAGGAAGGGTTCAAGCGCTTGAAGCTGTTGGCCGTGCTATTACCCTGATGACCTTCTCTGGCCAAAGCGTCTTCCACCGCCTGGTGCAAGACATCTCCGCGACGATCCTGGGAAGCTAATAGTGACCTGATGAGACCCACCAAAGTGCCATCATCAGGCTCTGCAGGCTGGACGGGCTGAACTGGAGGCTCTCCTCCAGTAGGCATGACTCTAGAGGCTACTCCTGAATGCTGGGCTTGATCCCCAGGTTGCTGCTGGTCCACGGGAGGTGCTCCGCCTTGCTGATCGGCAGGTCCAGAAATAATATCGCTGAAGAAGACGACATAGGGAACAATAAGGAAGGACCAGGATAGATCAAAGATGCAAGCATGTGATCAGGTCAAGATTCTCAGGGATTTGAAGATACGAGCAGAGATCAAGGGCGAATACTGATTGAGACATCTATTCGGTAAATCCTCACATATCTTGATTTACAAGACCTGCATGGGCCACCACTAAAACCATGTAACACCCCAGAACCAGAATACTGGAGAGCGGGGGCGTACATAACTAGCTACGTATAATGAAGTACAATCCACCTCGCTATACGGTCACGGCTGTCTAGATACATGAGAGTTTAACTACAAGCCAACAGTCTCCTATGTTCATGAACAAGCCTATTGTCTCAATCACAAGTAAGTAGTAACAGTTACAAGATGTCAGAGCACCAAATATACAATAGTAAGACGTCCCATACATTACATATTCAGATGATCATAAAGTTAGTCGTACAAAATGTCAAGACTAGCAAGAGTTTTAGTCAATACATGATCAATCCTAGGATTTGTCAATCATGTTACAGCCCGTAGGCAGACAGTAAGCAAAGGTGCAATACGAGCTAACACGTGCTCGCCGGCTAAACGCCTCAAAAGAATAATTTTTATAATAAAGTTGGAGGACAAAAAAAAACCCACTCGTTGCCAGGGTTACGTCTGGTGGTCACCATCTGGCTGGAAGACGGGTGGATCCTCTGGTGCTGCTCCGATATCTGGCCACACAAAACCAGCTGGGTCAGACCCCAGAAAGAGCAAGTGCCACAAAGAAGGTTTTACTTAGGAACTAAAACCAGCATATCATAATAGAATATTAAAGATAATAAATAAATAACTGATAATAATAGAGATAACAACAATAAACTGAGTACGAGAAAACCATTCAAGTAGCCAGGTCACAATTCTTAAACCAAACAAGGACCGGGGTTGCAGCCCTTCACCTGAACAGAAACCCGTCTCAAATACTATTGGTACAGTAAAGACAATAAACGATGAAAGGACACAGAACTGCTCTGGGAGCCAGGTTACAACCCTTAAACCAAACAAGGACCGGGATTGTAACCCTTCGCCTGAACAGAAATGGACCCCTGATCTTTATTACTAAGGCCAGTATAAATAATCATGGTATTTAGGTAAGGTAAAACATGGCGAACATGGCATGAGATTGAAATAAGACAATAACGAAGAGAGGACACAGAACTGCTCTGGGAGCCAGGTTACAATCCTTAAACCAAACAAGGACCGGGATTGTAACCCTTCGTCTGAACAGAACTGGACCCCCGATCGTTATTGCTAAGGTGAGCATCAATAATCATGTTATGTCACAATCTTGCACAGAATCAGGATAAGACTAAGCTAGAATAAACTCCATCCAATCAATCACGACCAATCAAGAGTACGGCTTGATACTTTAACTAACTAGGGTTATCACCGGCCTAGTTACTAGCAAGATGCAATGAGATTACCCCAACAGCCACAAGCCCTGCAGACCATCCGGTTATTGTAATGCCCGTATTTCGGAATACTTATTTTAATTAGGCTTATATGTATTTCGGACCTGTATTTTATTTTTTCAGATTTTGGCCTGTAATTGTGTTTTGGCTTAACTTGCGGATTTTGGTTTTCTCGTAAAATGGGTTTTTGGACCTGGCATAGTTTTATTTTATGGAAGAGGAATTGGTTTGATTTGGTTTAGTATACATTGGACCATACTTAGCTAAACCTCCACCCTCAACACAACATATCCTCCCTCATTAAAACCTTGCCTAACTTTCTCTCTCCTCATAACTTCCATTAATTTTTTCATCTTCTTCTTCCTTCCTCCACACAACACCCAACACCATAGGCAAGTGCACCTTGCTACCACATAAGAACCCTATTTTATTTGTCCGTTAGCTAGATTAGGCCATGGTAAACAATATTAGAACTTGGCATTTTGTGATTTGGAGCTTCCATTTTTCTAGATCTAAGTTTTAACCATTTTTGGATTTTTCTTGGTTTTGATCTATTAAACTTAGATTTTTCCTTGTTTTGAGGCTTTCATGTGGAAGAGAATTCAATTTTACACAAGTTAGAACTTTAAAAAATCTAAATTTGGTTTTGTTTTGGCCAAGTTATGAAGATTGGAATTTTGGAGTTCTTGGGCATTCCTCTCGGCCAGTTGGAGAAGAAGACCTCGGCCAGTGCTCTTTAGCGCATGGCCGAACTACGCAACTCCTCGGCCAGCACTTTGCGCTGGGCTGACCCGCGCTGGCGCTCTTTAGCTCCAGCGCCTTCCTTCCATTGGCGCACTTGACTGCTGCGCAGCTCGCTCTCAGCTCGGCTCGGCTCCAGCGTAACTCAATCCTAGCGTGGCTCATCTCCTCCGCAGTTCGCTCCCAGCGCAATCCAATCCTGCGCAGCTCGCTCCCAGCGCAACCCGACCCAGCGCAAGCCGACTCTAGCACAACCCAACCTCAGCGCAGTTCATTCCCCTGCGCAGTCCATTCCCCTAGCGTAATCCGACCCCCAGCGCAACCTATTTGTCCATGATGGTTTGGTTTCATTTCCTTGGACTTGGCTTCTCTTTTGTGGATTGTAGTTTTGAGATCTTGTTTCACACAACACGACTGTCTTGACCCAACACGACCTGGCACTGTTTTCGGTGTTTTGCTTATGACTAGTACGGTCTTCGTAATTTTGGAATTTATGATCCTAGTGCTTTTCGATCTTCTTGATAGTGACCCGATGGGGTGCGCTCTTAACTTGTGACCTGTGATCCATGATTAATCTCTGTAACTGGATAACTTGATAGTGGCCCGTGGCAGCGCACTCCTGACTTGTGACTTGTAACTTGTAACTTGTAACTTGTAACTTGACTTGACTTGACTTGATGCTGTTGCGATGGCTAACTTGACTCATATAATCAACTCTGACTTCGTGGGTGTTTATTCTTGCTGCTTTGTGCAATCCACTTGTCTTGTCTTGTCTTGCATCATGTTTAGGACATGACTCCCTGGTTACCACGGTCAGGGATTCACACTGAATATGGATTAGGCTAATGACTAGATCAAACTATAGTTCATGGAGAATTTTCAGTCACAGGCAATCTCGTTATCTGGGTACTTTAAATGGACTTGTAGCCTGCCGACGAGTATGGCACATTTCCAGCACACTGTCATGTGTTGCACCCTCTAAGTCACCTAAGGATATATCGTCTCCTGGGCGATGTACCCAACCATACTCTCAACCCGCGGAAGGATAACTGGATAGTCTGCAGGGCTTGAGACTGGAAAGTTCTCATTTGCATCTTGTTAGTAATTAGGCTTGTGACAACCCTAGCTAGTTAAGTAGTAAGCCGTAGTAATTGCTTGGCCGCTTGTGAATGGATGGTGTCCAGCCTTGTCTAAGTCTCGTCTAGTCCCAGTACCTGGTACTCCTGAACATGATTGTTCTACTTATCTTGAACAATAAATGGGTAGAGACAAAGTGCTATTCAGGCGAAGGGTTACAACCCCGGTCCTTGTTTGGGTTAAGGGTTGTAACCTGGCTCCCGAAATGGTTCCACGTCCCTAGTCATTTATTGTCCTGTTGTACTCTTTATTACTTGTACTTTCCTTCCATTTTCTTATGTTCTGATATGCTGGCTTTTGTTCTTATTTCGTGGCCTCCTTGTGGCACTTGCTCTTTCTGGGGTTTGACCCAGCTGGTTTTGTGTGGCCAGATTTTAGAGCATTACCCGAGGATCTACCGAACCTCCAGCCCAATGGTGGCGACTAGAAGGAACCCGAGCTACGAGTGGGTTTTCCATTTTGTTTCGCTCACTACATTGTAAAATTATTCTTTTGAGGCATTTAGCCGACGAGTACCTGTTAGCTCGATGCATATTTACTTACTGTCTGCCTATGGGCTGTAACATGATTAACAAAACCTAGGGTTGATTATGTATGACTTAACTCTTGCTAGTCCTCGCATGTTATATGACTAGCTTCATGATCAGCTGAATATGTAATATTTGGGACGCCTTTTATTGTATATTTGGTGGTCTAACATCTTGTAACTATATTACTTACTTGAGATTGAGACAATAGGCTTGACCTTAAGTGTAATGCCTGTGGTTCGTATTACGTATTTCTGGAATACGTGTACGTATTTATTCTTGTATTACATGATTTCTTGTTTAGTTTTCTTCATGGCTTGGCTTGGTTTATTCCTGGTTCGGGTTGGTTGGTTCGGCTTGGCTTGGTTTTGATTGGGTTCATGATAAACCCAAGGTGAACCCCTACCTACCACCACCATTTGTATTTATTAGCCCTTTTCATTCTCTCTCTTCATTATTCATCTTCTTCTTCCTTATTTACTCCCTTCACCTACCAAAGAGAGAAGAAAGAGGTCTAGGCAAGTGCAACTTGCTTCCACAAGAGAACCCATTTTATTGTCCTAATAGCTTCTTCTCATGTTTCTAAGACCCATTAGAACTTGTCATTTTCCATTTTGAGGCTTTAATTTTTGTAGATCTAAAAATTAGTTATTTTCGGATTTTGGGGGTTTTGATCTATCAAACTTCTTTGTTTTCAAGTTTTGATGGTTCCATGTTGTAGAGAATTTTATTCTACCAAATTTTGACCTTTAAAAAGTTGGATTTGGACTTGTTTTGACCAAGTTATGGACTTTTGAAGCTTTGGGTTCAACCATGGAGTTCTTGCTGTTTGGAGAAGACAGTGAGCAGTGCGCAAGCTTTTTAGCTTGCGTCACTGAGCTGCACGCGCTCTTTAGCGCAGCGCAGTCCTCATATGCTACCTTTTGGGAGCGTATGACTTGCATACGCTGCCTTGACGAGGAGTCGTATGGACCTCATACGCTGCCTTGTAGAGGAGTCGTATGGAGTACATACGCTGCCTTTTGGAAGCGTATGTCTTGCATACGTTGACTTGAGCGTATGACTTGACTTGAGCATATGACTTGAGCGTATGACCCGAGCGTATGACCCGAGCGTAGCTTGGCCTGAGCGTAGCTTGGCCTGAGCGTAGCTTCCCCTGAGCGTAGCTTGACTTGAGCGTATGACTTGACTTGAGCGTATGACTTGAGCATATGACTTGAGCGTATGACCCGAGCGTATGACCCGAGCGTAGCTTGGCCTGAGCGTAGCTTGGCCTGAGCGTAGCTTGCCCTGAGCGTAGCTTGACCCGAGCGTATGACTTTGGCACTGAGCGTATGGCCTTTGGCAGACTTGGTCTTATGTCAGCGTGTTAGTTTGGTTTTATTTTCCTTAAGCTTGGCTCTTCTATAGCCCTGTATATTGATAACTGAGCCTGACACGATAGTGACCCGTAGTGGTGCACTCCTGACATGAGTAACCTGACATGACCTGATAGTGGTCGTCGTGGCGCACTCCTGACTAGTACACTTGACCTGATAATCTGACATGCTATATCTTGATAAGCTGTTGCGACGGCTACCTGACATGACATGACCTGTATAATTAATCTGGACACCGTGGGCGATTGTGTTTGTATAAATAAACCGGTCCTGTCTTGCATCATATCTAGGACAGGGACTCCTGAGTACCACGGTCAGGAGTACCTACTAAAAATGGACTAAGGCTAATAAATAGATTAATACATTAGTCATGAAGAGATTTCCCAGCTACAGGCAATCCCGTTACCTGGACACGCCTTGGGATCTGTAGCCTGCCGTCGAGTAGGGCACATTTCCAGCACACTGTCATGTGTTGCACCCTTCAAGCTACCTAAGGGTACATTCGTTTCCTGGACGATGTACCCACCTGAATTCAACTCTAATCTTTTAACCCGGGTAACCTGGATGGTCTGCAGGGCTTGTGGCTGTGGAATAATCTCACTGCATTTTGTTAGTAATTAGGCTTGTGACAACCCTAGTATTTTCCATAAATAAATTCACTTTATTTATTTTGTATCTGAGAAAATTACAACTGTAGGAATCTAATCTAGAAGACGATTACTTTATCCCTAGGACGATGCGATGAAGAAAACTCGAACTTCGAAGAACTTGGACAGCAACTGGGCAATCTCTCTGTTCTCTCTGAAAATGACCTGTAGTCTCTGATGAGGATGAAGAAACTCTTTTTTATAGAGTTCAGGATAACTGTCCTTAAGCATACGCTCAGGTAGTTACTTGACGTGTGCATAACTGCAGGGACGCGTGGCGAATTCTGATGGAGACACATTAGCGTGCGGTTGAAAGTAGTGGAGCATGTTCAGGAGAGATTGATGGCCTGGATGCCACGTTGCATAACTTCTAGAGAAGTAGATAACTGGTACAGGACACGTGAGAACGTGTGTTGACTGTAATCCTGGATATGGTTGCTGTAATACGCTGCCTCGTTGAAGGAGAGTTTATACGCTGACTTGGACAGCGTAGTGCCATAGGAAATCCATACGCTCACTTTGTGGGCAAGGAGTCATGTGAGGTCATACGCTCGCTTATTTAGCAAGGAATCATGTGAGGTCCATACGCTCACTTGACTATGTGAAGAAGGAGTCATGTGAGGTCGATACGCTCACTTGGCTGGGTGAAGAAGGAGTCATGTGAGGTTGATACGCTCACTGGAGAAGTGGCCACGTGGCTATCATCAATCTTCTTTGGTACACCATATCTTCCCATAACTGACAAAATCTTCTCGAGCGTCGTGACTGCGGATTTGACGGCTGACAGACTGTCAAAACTGACAGTAATGATGGCTTTTGTATTTATGAAGGTTGCTGAGTTGTCCTTGTAAAAGACAAAACCGGCTCTTCGAAAACCTATACGACGGTTACTTTTCTCGTGACAGCTGTCTTTGCACGAAAGATGAAGTGTCAGATTCATTCCTCATTTAAACATATGCTGTGCTGTCACTTCAGTAAATAATAAAATATTTACTGAGCGTATGGCTTTTGAATGAGCGTACAACCCTGAATTGAGCGTATGGCTTCAACTGTCATCTGTCTTTAAGCGTATGGATAAAAAATGACAGCGTGTCATAATTTTCCACATCCTACAAGACCCCCTTCAAAGTTTTCGAACTTTATGAGTTTCAAAAGTTCGAAATTACTTTGAACAGAAAGTGGGAATGAGTCCTGACACGCTGGCATGAGTTCATTAAATGTCATGATGACTCTTCATTTTTCGAGATTGATTGAATCTGATAGAAGAATATGAACAGCCAGCAAGCTCTATTATATAAACCGAGAGAATTCAATTTTTGACTTTCATCTTTTTGCAACCATGACTCCAAAGGAAGCTGCTGAAGAAGAAGCACGTAAGTTGGGATTCTGTTCCCATGGTGACCCCACTTTTGGGGGCCAAGAACCCGAACCTGTCGTCATCGAGCTCAAGGACGACCCTATGCATTTAGCCAAGAATTTTTTGGGCTACTTTGGTCTGGACGGCTCCTCTTCTTCTGATGGGCAGAGCCTCGCAGAGAAGCGTAAAATGTTCGTTGCTCTGTTACACCGCATGGGGGTCCAAAGCGTAGAAGAATTAAGCGTCGAGCTTAGTCGCTCTGGAAAATAGAGCGTGACTTTGTTGCACCCCTTTCTTTCTCTCTCTTTTTTTTGTTTTGTAAGGCCATCAGTGCCTTTAATGAAAATGAATATTCAAGAATTCTCTGTTTAGTATAATTTTGTGTTGAAAACCAACATGCACCGATGAATAACTGTAGAATACGCCGTCTTCCAAGTTGTAAGTTACGCTAGATAGCGTATGCCAATGAAATAGCGTATATTACGCTATTTTCTAATGTTTTGTGAATTCCACTGAATAGCGTATATCAGCGTATGTTACGCTATAAATTACGCTGTCCTTTAACATTGTGATTTACGTTAAATAACGTACACCAATGAATAGCGTGCACCAATAAATAGCCCGTAAGTTACGCTATCTTCCAACGTTTTGGAAAGCACTCTTTGAATATTTCCAAGGCTGTGCTGGTTTCTAAAGTACACGTGTCATTCATTCCACGTTTACGAGCGCTATTCATGCGGATCCTTTCCAAGAATAGGTTCATGCTCTATACTTTAAATAGATGGATGAACTCCACGCAAACTCATCTTCCCATTCTTCTTCCTCTCTTCTGAGAATGAATTTTCTATGAGAATGAAATAGGAAAGCCATGTCGTCTGATGTCAAATCTCTGTGCACGCTACCAGACATGGATCTGTCAATCCTTAGCAGCAAACTCAGCGGTAAGTTCAATATACACGCGTCGAAATTTTTGTTTGCTAAGGACAAATTCATCTTCCCGAAATGAACAGAATGTATCTGTTTTTGCTTGGCCAGTTTCTGTTAACTGATTTTTCTTTACTCTTTTTTTTTTTGCAGAGTTTTGGCTGAAAACCTTCTTCAGAACTGGCATTGGTGATATGGATGCTGTGGACAATGCTCTTCTGACATCTACATCAGGGAGCTCATACGCTTTTGACGCGTATATCAGACAACTCAGAACTCTTCGTGAGATAGAAGGGTCTTCCTCAGATGGTAGGAAGAGCCTTTATACACGAGAGTTGGATGGTGGAGTCAACTCTACCCCGAGAAATCGGGTAGTAGAGTTCCTTTCACGGCAGAACTATGAATTGTATCCCAAAGTTTGGATACATTCCTATCTGCTTGAGGTGCCGCCGTTCCTCCACGCGCTGTATTGGCAGCAACACGCCATCGTGTTGCCATACTCTGTGGTTCTCCTCTCGTCTGAGAGATAAGACCAGAGTTTGATTCCTGCTGGACACCCAGGAATTGCCACAAACAACGAGATTGCCAGAGAAGATCCAAGAAGAAATAGATCTCAGTTGTACATCGAATAAAAATCCAAGATTTGTAATAGATTCCCATTATGATTTGTAGGAAAGTCTAAGAAATGTAATAGACTTTTTATGAAAATGGGAATGGAAATGACAATTCTTCTATGCTCAATGATTTGTATTTGTGGGTGAATTGTGGACATGATAGATAATAAAATCATCTTTTCTGTTTTAGAGTATATGATATTATCAGAGGTATTATGGACATGATAATATATAGGAACTCGAAAGAAAATAGATTGATGTCTATGCAGAGGTCAAAACATGACAAATGAGTAAGTAGATTCGGAATTGATTCAGAGGTTATGAAAACGTGATCAATAACGAATCCCCGCTTAATGAACTGATAGAAGATTATGAACGGATGAACCGTTAGGAAAATGAAGAACAGATGAACTGTCGAGTGAATGTAATAAATGAACGGACGAACCGTCAAGTATTAATGAATATGTGAAACGTCGGATGAATGTGAGAAATGAATGGATGAACTGAATATCGGGAAAGAATACGTCCCATCGATCCTGGCAAATATATGCCTATAAATAGAGCATCTCTTTGAGTAGAAGGATCACACATTATTCTCTTTTATTCAAAAATGTCTTCCGAAGAGAACACGAAGAAAGGCGAAGTCGTCTCCAAAGTTGATGAAAATGCTAAAGAGCATTCGACTCCCCAAAAGAAGGAGACGGGCGAAAGCTCGTCCGCTCCCAAGCTGCCGAAAGATATCTTGGATTTCTTGGTCGAACAAGGAGAAACCGAAGAAGAAGAAGCAATGAGGCTGGCTGCCTGTCAGTTCTTGATGCGGTCAGGAAATGATGTATTCAATTCTTTTGCTAATTATGTATGTGGTCCTCGTCCTAAGTACAAAAGGGATACCAGTGATCTTCCATGATGATGTATTTCTTGAAGAATTTGTCTCAAATAAACTCTGTTTAAGGAAACTTTGTTTATGATGTATCCTTCCTGCTTTATATTATTTTGCCTTTATTCACTGATCTTTTAGACTCAAAAATCAAAAAGACGAGATATCATTTTCATAGAATATGGTACATACTGAGATAGAAAATTCAAAGGTGATATGGACATGATTTTCTATACAAGATCTTTATTAAATCCACTGGGAATCTAATAAGACAAAATATCAAATTCTCTGGGAAAATGATACATGGTAGAATATCAGTTTCCGCTGGGGATAATGACATCGAAATAGCTTTTGTAGAAGAATAAATTTTTGATTTTACACTTGCTGGGGAGTAATGAAAATATTATTTATACATAATATTTCTTTAAGAATTTGCCATTGATAGGCATCATCGTGACTTTCCCGTCCATAGAGGCAAGCTGATATGCTCCATTAGAGAAGACTTTGTTTACTACGAATGGGCCTTCCCATTTCGCGTCAAATTTGTCTTTGCTCATATGTGTCATGGTCATCGGACGTCTGACAGTAAGGACCAATTCTCCTTTTTGATATGTTCTGACTTTGACTTTCCGATTAAAAGCTTTTGAGATTCGGGCTTGATATAGCTCGATATTTTGTTGCGCATACAATCGTTTTTCATCTAGAGCTTCCAACTCTTGAAGTCGAAGACGATCATTGTTCTCTGCAGTGAGTTCATTAGCGATTGCTATCCTTAAAGAAGGAATTTGAATCTCTAAGGGAAGAACAACTTCACACCCATATACCAAAGAGAAAGGTGTACATCCGGTCGCATTGCGAACTGTGGTACGATAAGCCCATAAACATTCACCAAGCTTCTCACTCCAGTTACGTTTATTGGAAGAAACGAACTTTTTCAAGAGTTTGATGATTGTTTTGTTGAAAGCCTCTGCTAATCCATTGGCTGCTGGATTATACGCTGTAGAAGCCAGATTATTAATCCGATGATCATCACAGAATCGAGTAAATTTCTGGCTGACGAACTGTGGTCCATTATCATGGATAATACGCCGAGGAACACCAAATCGATAGATGACATGATGTTTGACAAAGTTGATAACATTAGAAGTCTTAACTTCAGATAACGGGATTGCTTCAGCCCATTTAGAAAAGTAATCAGTTATTGCTAGAATAAACCGATGTCCTTTTGATGATGGTGGATTGATAGGACCGATGACGTCCATGCCCCAAGCTTCAAAGGGCCATGATGCCGCTGTTGGGTGTAAGAACTCCGATGGTTGATGGATAAAGTCTGCATGAATTTGATAGGCTTTACATTTCCGAGCATATTGAATGGTATCAGCTACCATCGTGGGCCAATAATAACCCATACGTCGGATACGATCTTGAAGTTTTGGACCTGGCTGGTGAGCTCCGCAGACACCATCATGTGCTTTACGGATTATCTGTTGTACTTCTTCACCAGCGATGCATCGAAGGAGAAGACCATCATAGGCTCGACGATATAGTGTCTTCGTAGTATGATTATAATAGAATCTGAGAGACCGGCGCCGGATAGATGCTGCTTCACTCGGGTTATCAGGAAGTATGTCATACAACACAAAGTCCAGAAACGGACGTCTCCAGTCTTCAGTTACGGTGTCTATTTTATTAGAAAAGACATATTCTATAGTAGAATCGGAAGAAGACAAGGACACTTTGTCAAATTTTAATTCAGCATCAAAGTTGAGAGAATCTTCGTCTAGATTATGGGGAAAAACTAAAGCCAGATTATTTTCAACGCAGAATAGTTCTCGGTTATAAACCACTATCACTTGCTGACGTCTGATTGGTATGGCTAATACAGCAGCAAGATTAGCCAAAGCATCAGCTTCTGCATTATAGGCTCGCCGAACATGTTCGATAAAGAAACCTTCAAAGGAGGAGGCCATAGAGAGTGCTATTCGATGATAAGGTATCAAATCTTGATGACGAACTTCATACGTTCCTCTGATCTGATTGATGATAAGCTTAGAGTCTCCATAAACTTCTAAATATTGAACATCCAGATGTTTAGCGAGTTGAAGACCAATGAGCAACGCATTGTATTCTGCAACATTATTTGAACATGATTGATCCAGAGAATAAGCCCTCTGAATAGTTAATCCCTCTGGGGATACAAGAACAATTCCAACTCCGGCGACAATATCGCCGTTAGGACCTATTCTAGATGCTCCATCAAAGAATAGACGCCAGGTAGGAACTTCTTCAGAAACCAGATTTGAATCCAGAACTTCATCGGGAATCTCATCATATAATTTAGAATCTTCTGGGACTGCATGAGCTGCTAGAAAATCAGCAAGAGCCTGTCCTTTAACTGACTTCTGAGAAATATAATGCATGTTATATTGGGCTAACAAGATTCCCCAATTAGCTAGTCTGGAGTTGAGAATACCAGGTTTCTTCATCATAATCCTGATGGGATTCACTCTGGAAATGACATGAATCGTTTGACCGATAATATAATGTCGCGTTTTCTGAACAGCAAACATTAATGCTAGGCATTCTTTCTCGATTGGAGAATAACGCGGTTCAGCGCCTGTCATTGTGCGACTGAGATAATAAATGGCATGTTCATGACCATCTTTATTCTTCTGGGCGAGTAATGTACCAAGAGAATGATCCATAGCTCGAACATATAGAAGAAATGGTATTCCCGAGACGGGAGGTACCAAAACTGGAGGGTTCATGAGGTACTGTTTGATGTCATCAAATGCTTTTTGACATTCTTCGTTCCAGATGAAAGATACACCTTTCTTCAGAAGTTTGTGGAATGGTCTGCAGCGTCCTGATAAGTTAGAAATGAATCTCCTGATATAAGCAATTCTTCCTTGAAATCCTCGTAGCTCTTTTAAGGTGCGTGGAGGACGCATCTCTTGGATGGCTTTGATCTTCTCGGGATCCACGTATATACCTTTAGCGGTAATGACGAAGCCGAGAAATTTACCACTAGAGACGCCCAGGAAGGACTTAGTAGGGTTCATTTTAAGTTGATGCTGACGCATTAAATCAAAGATAGTCTTCAAATCTTGGATATGATCCTCCTTTCGTCGACTTTTGACTGCAATATCATCAACATAGCATTCGACTATTTTTCGGAGATGTTCGCGAAATATAGTGCTCATTGCTCGCTGATATGTTGCTCCTGCATTCTTGAGACCAAACGGCATCACTGTATAACAGTATGTACCGATCGACGTTCTGAAGGAAGTGTGTTTTTTATCATCTGGAAACATTTTGATCTGGTTGTATCCCGAATACCCATCCATAAATGACATTCGTTCAAAACCACATGTATTGTCGATCATGACATCAGTAATTGGAAGAGGAAACTCGTCTTTAGGACAAGCTGCATTGAGATCGCGAAAGTCTATACAGACTTGGATCTTGCCAGTCTTTTTAAGGACAGGAACAATGTTAGCCACCCATTCAGGATGTTGTTCCTCTCTGATAAATCCGGAAGCCATAAGCTTGTTAACTTCAGCTTCAATTGCATCCATAATGTCTGGACGAAATCGTCGCTGTTGCTGTTTGACCGGTTTAGCATTTGGCATAATATTGAGTTTGTGCATTGCGATCTTCGGATCTAGTCCTGGCATATCCTCATAGCTCCAGGCGAAGATATCGATATAATCACGAATAAGCTTGATCATGTCTTGCTTATCTGTTTCTGAAAGACTTTCACTGATGAATATTGGTTTAGGAGAACCTTCTTCACCAGCATCAATTTGGATCAGTTTATCTTCAGTAGGAGGTTCCCTCTGCTCGAACCTGAATTCCCATTGATCATCTAATCTTTGAGCCCATTGTTCTGATTCGGGTGATATTTCAAAATCATCCTCATCTTCATCATTTTGTTGTGGGCCATCAACAGAGACCATATTGATGGATAGAATAGAGCGATAAAGATCGCCAACACTCGTGTCAGAATCCCAAGAGAGAGAATCAGAAGACTCAGATCGTTCATCTTCAGATTGTTCGTATTTATTGAATTCTGACTCTTCATGGACTATGTTGATAAAGGAAGTAGGAGCAATATAACCTAAACCACATTTTGTCCTTCCGTATTTTAATGGAGGAATTCGAACAGGCATTCTTCTTCCTTTTCCATTATTGAGACTGGTTCTAAAGTCATAACCCATATTTTTGATGATATTTTTGGATTGTTGACTGTAGCGACGCAGTTGTAACCTTCCAGTATCATCGTTTATGTCATCTTCTTCCAAATTAGGAGGATTCTGAGGTCCTTTATAGAAAAATATTAGATTTTCTCCCTTCTTTCGACTGGGGACCACAAAGTATGATTTCTGTATAGAGTCTAATAATACGTCTGTATGAAGAGCTTGAACAACCCCTATAGTTAGTGGCTCTAAGCTAAATAACTTTGTACATAACCACAAACATCAATATACTGCAAAGGAGATGCTTCATTAATACTAGATGCTGTATTTACAACAGAAGGCTGAGCCTTATCAGACTTAGTCAGATTAATGACAAAGGGGGAAGAAGAAGAACAGTTAGAATTTTTGTTTCGATTGAGATCGATAACAAAAGGCTCAGAAGAGGTGAGCTCCCTTGGAGAAGACCGTGGATAAGTAATGCGTCCACTGACTGGAATGACTAGAGTATCTGATCTAGCCTGAGAAGATGGAGGGGGAGTGATGAGTCCACTGACAGGAATGATCAGCGAATTTTGTGAATCTTGGGAAGATGGTGCAGTAGTGCGTCCACTGACAGGAATTATCAGTGAGCCCTGGGCAGATGATGAAGTAGTACGTCCACTGACCGGAATTATCAGTGAGCCTTCTTCGGATGATCTAACAGACTGCGGAGGAGTGATACGCCCTTTTACAGGAATAACAAAAGTGTCAACTTTGGATGTCTCATTTCATTATCCATAGCTTGCAAGACTTTCGAGTATTCATCTTTGTACATGTGAGCGTCATTAAAGTAAGCTTCGACTCCTTTGAATGGGTAAAGATCTGCCACTTCTTTTTGAACCTCTCCATTATCATCAACATATTTGAAGCACTGATGAAGGGTTGAAGGAACGACATTATGTTCATGCAAGAAAGGTCTCCCCAATAGAGCATTGTATGAGCAACCATGATTGTCGATGATGTAAAAAGTAACCTTAGTACGAAGATCGCCTATTTGAAATTTAAGGCGAATCTTGCCTAAAGGCTCACTTTTTCCTTGATTGAATCCCAAGATGGTAGTGATAGTACTGGAAAGACTATGCACAGGTATCTTCAATGCATCTAACATAGCCTTTGGCATAATACTGAGAGCGGATCCTGGATCAATCAGTAAACGATCAACCTTCATAGAATCAATATATTCTGTATGATATAAAGGACGATCATGTCGATTATCCTCTAGCAGCATATCGTCCTGCGTAAAGGTAATGTTTGGAATAAATTCCAATACATTATAGCAATGAGAAACAGGTCCTGTTTCCAACTTCTTGAGAAGAGTTAAGCAGGTTTCTGCTTGCAGCAGTGCTTCACTTAAAGTTTCTCGAGTCTCTTTAGAGAGGCGTAAGAGCTCGAAGATTGATAATTTAGCTGGGGTATTGGCTAGTTGAGCCAATATATCAAAATTATAAGGCTTTTCAAGTCCTGTAGGAGATGACTTCTTCAATGGTTTGTCGAAGCGGACTTGTTGTTTGCCTTTGTCAGCTGCTGTTGGTTTAGAAGGAACTGTCTCAACAGGAACATTTAAAGGCTCTTCAGTAGAGACTGGAGTTGAAGCTGTAACCGGAGGAACGTCAGAAATTTCTTCAGGAACTTCAGCATAATCTTTCAAATATACTTTTTCTGAGCGAGTTCCAGCATGAACTTCAACTTCAAATTCTGGTTCAAGGTCTATGGAAACCATGCTGCAATTCTTTATTTTGCTCTTGGTTCTTTTATGTTTGATGAAAGCTTCATTCCAGAAACCAAGGCCAACACGAGATTGATTATGTCTCATGGTGATGGCCAAAGGTGCTCGGAGTCCCTTGCCTGAGTTCAAACCTGGGGCAGTGGCTAGATCATAACCCGTCTTCGCCATCAATTCACGAGATTGTGAACTGTATAAATGAAAAGCAGGTTTGTACCTATCTTCAATTTGAGGTACAGATTTTATCTTCTTAGAGAATGAATTTTCTGCTGAGATAAAAGTAGAGGTTAGATAAAAATCGGGTGTGAAACTAGAAGTCACATTGCATGACTTAGTCTTCCCGAGCTTCTTTTTAGATGAGGAAATCTTCCGAGGAGAAGAGGAAGACGTCTCAAACTCTGTCTTTAAGTCTGGGTGAATCCACATGATCTCTCCCTTCTTAGTTGTGACAGGAACAAGTCCGTCATTCTGTGCTGGTGGGATGTTTATAACTTTGAGAGTTGCTTTGAGGATAGGAACAATCCCACTTTCCACCATTAAGGGAGGGAAGTCACCGAACTGCATTGAAATTACATTTGCTGTGACTGTTTTGTCTTTGGGTGTTAATGTCACAGCTCCTGATTTAATCATCTCTTGAATCTTCCCTTTTAATACATAGCAAGACCGGATTGTATGACCCAGCATTCTATGATATGGACAGTATTTTGGATGATCTGTCTTATTGGCTTCATCAGGCTTTTTAATTTCTGGCAATTGAATCTTATTACCTTTGAGTAAGCATTCAAAGATACCCTGAACATCGTCATCATCGAAAGAATATTCTTCTTTCGGCCGAGGAGATCTCTGTTGTTGATTTGTTGGAGCTGAAGTAGCTTGGGTAGTTTTTACCTCTTGACTACTGTTTTAGAGATTGACTTCAAGAGCTTCTTTCCCTTTGCCATTGTTGGGTCGAGTACTATTGCTAGCACTCTGATTTGATTCTTTGGGAGCCATTTGTACCCCCAGACCCTTGAAGGTCTCAGCACTGACCTCGGCAGCCTTGGCACTGACAATGAAAGAAGGCCAATCTTGGAACTGAGTGGACCCTGTCCACATACTGATAATTGGTAAGAGGTTTGACTTGCAAGTGTCGATCGTAACAGCATCGGGAGTTCCAAGAGTGTCACGCCCCAGAACCAGAATACTGAAGAACGGGGACGTGCACAGCCAGCTACGTATAACGGAACGGCAACCATCCCGCTATACGGTCACGGCTGTCTAGCTATGTGAGGGTACGCTACAAACCATCAGTCTCTTAGGATCAAATCAAGCTATTGTCTCAATCTTAACAAGTAATGATAATAACAAGATATTAGACCACCAAATATACAATTGTAAGGCGTCCCAAACATTACACATCCAGATGATCATGAAGCTAGTCGTACAAAATGTAAGGACTAGCAAGAGTTAAGTCATACATGATCAACCTCGAGTTGCCAATCATGATTACAGCCCGTAGGCAGACAGAAAGTAAAGTGCATCGAGCTAACAAGTGCTCGTCGGCCAAACGCCTCAAAAGAATATCAGTTAACAATACAGTGGGAGAAACAAAAAGAGAAAACCCACTCGTTGCCCGGGTTCCGTCTAGTGTTCACCATCGGGCTGGAAAGCAGGTAGATCCTTTGCTGCTGCTCCGGTATCTGGCCATACAAAACCAGCTGGGTCAGACCCCAGAAAGAGCAAGTGCCACAAAGGAGGCCACGAAATAAGAACAAAAGCCAGCAATCAGCACAATAATATAATTACATAATAAGAGACAGTAATTTAAGAAAAAGGCATGATAGTTAGATATAAAAGACAAATCTTGTACAGAAGCGATAAAAGACAGAACATATGGAAAGGCATGACAGGATGATATACGATGAGATGACCATGGGACTATTCAAATAGCCAGGTTACAACCCGTAAACCAAATAAGGACCGGGGTTGTAACCCTTCGTCTGAACGGAACTTGGTTTCTCCCACCATTTATCGGCAAGATAAAATACGCGAATTCAAGACTTGCAATTAAACATGATTAAGGTAAGGCACGAGTAATCATGTCATGTCATGACCTTGCACAGGATCAGGACAGGACAAGAGGGACTAGACTCCATTCAATCAATCACGGCCAAGCAAGTACTACGGCTTACTACTTTAACTAACTAGGGTTATCACAGACCTGATTACTAACAAGATGCAATAAGAATTCCAAGTCCGGTTACCTGTTTGTTACTACCTGAATGCTTCCAGCAAGAAAAGGAAAAGATAGCATGATATAGCAGACACACTGTAGTAAGATACATGTGTCCTAAGGTACCACGCTCGACGGCGGGCTGGAAGTACGCTCATCTCGACGGATAGCAACAAATCCCATGTATATATATATAAGGCCGGGACCAAAGGGGCAACAGGTAACTGGGAAATTCTCCATGAACTAATTGATCAATCTAGTCATTAACCTAGCCAGATTCAGTATGAATCCCTGACCGTGGGAACCAGGGAGTCACGTCCTAGACATGATGCAAGACAATACGAGTGGATTGCACAAGCAAGCAGGAACACCCACGGTGTCAAGACAAGTCAAGCTAAGTTATCAAGTCATGTCAAGTTAAGAGTGCGCCGCCACGGCCACTATCAAGTTATCAGGTTACCAGTTACAAGTCAAGTCAAGAGTGCGCCACCACGGGCCACTATCAAGTCAGGTTAATCAGGTCAGAAGTGTACCACCATGGGTCACTTATCAAGTCATGCTAGTTCCTTGTCATACCGTGCCATGTACAATAGTCATTCCAATATATTAAGCAAAATCAAGTTCATGCCAAAAGGCGTAAGGATATAAAATGGGCGTAAAATACCTAATAAAATACTAAAATAAAATAGGACTAAAGAAGAGCCAAGATCATGAAATATCAAATTCATCATAGACAAGTTGGTAGCACAAGGGGGTCAAAGGTTGGGCTACGCAGGGTATAGACTACGCATACGAGGCTGCGCAAGAGTTACATTGCGCAAGGGGAGCAGTACGCAAGCCATACGCAATGCACAGTACGCAGGCCAGCATACGCAGGGGAGCAGTACGCAAGCCATACGCGATGCACAGTACGCAATGCACAGTACGCAGGGGCTAATCGCAGGCCACTACGCAATGCACAATACGCAGGGTGCAATACGCAGGGTGCAATACGCAGGGTGCAATACGCAGGGTGCAATACGCAGGGTGCAATACGCAGAGTGCAATACGCAGGGTGCAATACGCAGAGTGCAATACGCAGGGTGCAATACGCAGAGTGCAATACGCAGGGTGCAATACGCAGAGTGCAATACGCAGAGTGCAATACGCAGGGTGCAATACGCAGGGTGCAATACGCAGAAGACCCTAAGCAAGGGTTCTACGCAAGCAACACTACGCAGGAGCTCTACGCGGAGGCCGTACGCGGGAGCCGCGTGGCCAAAAAAAAGGGAAAGGCTATGTTCTTCTCCTACCTCTGTCCGAGAGGAAGAACACCCAACCCAAAAACTTCAATTCTTCATAACTTAGCCAAATCAAAACCAAATTTAGATTTTCGAAGCTCTAACTTGAGTAAAATTGAATTCTCTTCCATATGGAAGCATCAAAAACCCATAAAATCCAACTAAAATAGATCAAAACCATGTAAATCCGAAAATAATTAAAACCTAGATCTAGAACAATGGAGACTCCAAATCACAAAATTCCAAGTTCTAATGTTGTTCTCCATGTCCTAATCTAGCTAATGAACAAATAAAAAGTGGTGCTTATTTAATGGCAAGATGCACTTGCCTAATGGGTTGGAGAGTTGTGTGGAGGAAGAAGAAGAATTAATGGAGGAAAAATAATGAGGAGAGAGAGTGTTAGGTGGGGATTTTAATGGGGGAGGATAAGTTGTGTTGAGGGTGGAGGTTAGCTAAGATGGTCCAATGCATAATAAACCAAACCAAACCAATTCCTATCCAAATAAAACCAAGCTCCATTAATCAGAATTAATCCAGGAATGATAAATGACAATTAAACTACAATGCTAAGTATGAAATATACCACAACTTAACTGGTCAAGAAAAATGAAAAATACTGGTCAGAAATACGATCACGTATAAAATACGTATCACGAATTTCGGGGCACTACATCCTACCCACCTTAAAATAATTCCGTCCTCGGAATTTAATCAAGAGGCTAGAGATGTCGGGACGGCTATACTATCGCAAGCAATCTATGCTACCAATCAATCATACAATCATACATGCAAGCAAGGAATCGAAGTGCAAGGCATAAGGAAGATATTACACCTCACGAGCCAAACCGATTGGGATAACGTGATCGGATATCATCCTCACACTCCCACGTTTGACTCTCCAAGGAGCGACGAACTCAAGCAACATGGACTTAACTGATAGTCTTGCGCTTGAGGTCTCTCTCTTTGGTCAAACAGGGACACGGGCCTCTCCTCATACGAAAAAGGTTGGTACCAATAACCGTTTTCGAATGATCTAGGACATGGCTCGGGTCCGGGATATACCGTTGTAGTTAGGACACATGGAACATGACATGTGCCCTCATAACGACGGTAGAAAAGCAAGATGAGAGGACACATATACCTCTCGGCCGATTCTGGATCTGGGCCTGGGCCAGGGCGAACTGCTGAGGCCTCTGCTGCTGGAAGGCCTGGGCCTGAGTCGGCAATGGACCCGGGAACGGGAGCTGCTGTGGTTGGTGAACTGGAGCTGGTTCTGGTGCTGGTGCTGGTGCTGGTCCCATAACCGAGGGACTAGTTACTGTCGACGATGATCTGTTTCTGAACGGGCAAGATCCTATCATGTGGTCCGGTGCTCCACAAGCCAAGCACAACCCCTGTGCTCTACGACATTCAGAAACAACGTGCCCTGGCTTCCCGCAATGAGTGCAGCCCATTGCGGAAGACTGCTTCTGCTTCTGCTGCTGGGGATAGGTCAGGGCAGAATGCCGTAAGGAGGTAACCGAATCTGTCCTCGTAGCTCCAATGGTCAAGGCCCTAGCTGCTGGGGCCGGTGCTGACGATTGGTTCATCTGGTCGTGAGACCGCTTCCGATCTCCGGTCCGGTCCGTTATCCTTCGGGAAGTGTACTCATGCCTCCTCCCTGCTCGCAAGACGGCATCAAAAGTTGTGTGCTCGAACTGCTCGACTGCCAATATGATTTCCAAATGGAGCCCCTGCTGGAATCGCTGTGCTCTGTCTAGCTCGGTTGCCACCAAGGTGGGAGCAAACCGACTCAACCTTGAAAACTCGGCCGCATATCCGTCGACCGTCCTGCTCATCTGCCTGAGATTACTAAACCTGGTCTGCAGGTCATATCTGGCCACTGCGTCAAAGTACTTGGTCTGGAACATATCACTGAATACCGCCCACATGACAGGTGTACCCAAACTCGCTGCTTGCATAGCCCACCAGCTGCGGGCTAGATCCAGTAACTGCAGGCGCACCACCGCCACCTTCTCTGCTTCAGGGGTCCTGGCTGCCTCTAAGATCACTTCAATGTCCTGCAGCCAGGCATCTGCAGCAATAGCATCCTCGCTGCCGTCGAAGAAGGGAGGGTTCAGGCGCTTGAAATTGTTGACCGCACTGTTCCCTCGAGGACCACTTCTGTTCAGAGCTTCTTGTACTGCTTGCTGCAAGGCATCACCTCGACGATCCTGAGACGCAATCAACTCACGGATGAGCCCTATCAAGGCCCCATCCTCTGATCCTGCTGGCTGAACTGGCTGGACTGGGGATACTGGTTCTCCAGGAGGTATGGCTCGGGAGGCGGCTGCTGAGGACTGATCTTAATCTTCTTGCTGTTGCTGGGCTGCTGGCTGAGCTCCTTCTGGCTGATCAACAGGAATGATGCCACTGAAGCAAATAACATCAGGGATATTAAGGAAGGACCAGGATGGAACAATGATGCAAACATGTTATCAAGTCAGGAATCCAAGGAGATAAGAATTACGAGTGGAGATCAAAGGCGAGTACAGATTGAGACATCTATCCGATAAACCCTCACATTTCTTGATTGACAAGACCTGCATGGGCCACCACTTAAACCGTGTCACGCCCCAGAACCAGAATACTGAAGAACGGGGACGTGCACAGCCAGCTACGTATAACGGAACGGCAACCATCCCGCTATACGGTCACGGCTGTCTAGCTATGTGAGGGTACGCTACAAACCATCAGTCTCTTAGGATCAAATCAAGCTATTGTCTCAATCTTAACAAGTAATGATAATAACAAGATATCAGACCACCAAATATACAATTGTAAGGCGTCCCAAACATTACACATCCAGATGATCATGAAGCTAGTCGTACAAAATGTAAGGACTAGCAAGAGTTAAGTCATACATGATCAACCTCGAGTTGCCAATCATGATTACAGCCCGTAGGCAGACAGAAAGTAAAGTGCATCGAGCTAACAAGTGCTCGTCGGCCAAACGCCTCAAAAGAATATCAGTTAACAATACAGTGGGAGAAACAAAAAGAGAAAACCCACTCGTTGCCCGGGTTCCGTCTAGTGTTCACCATCGGGCTGGAAAGCAGGTAGATCCTTTGCTGCTGCTCCGGTATCTGGCCATACAAAACCAGCTGGGTCAGACCCCAGAAAGAGCAAGTGCCACAAAGGAGGCCACGAAATAAGAACAAAAGCCAGCAATCAGCACAATAATATAATTACATAATAAGAGACAGTAATTTAAGAAAAAGGCATGATAGTTAGATATAAAAGACAAATCTTGTACAGAAGCGATAAAAGACAGAACATATGGAAAGGCATGACAGGATGATATACGATGAGATGACCATGGGACTATTCAAATAGCCAGGTTACAACCCGTAAACCAAATAAGGACCGGGGTTGTAACCCTTCGTCTGAACGGAACTTGGTTTCTCCCACCATTTATCGGCAAGATAAAATACGCGAATTCAAGACTTGCAATTAAACATGATTAAGGTAAGGCACGAGTAATCATGTCATGTCATGACCTTGCACAGGATCAGGACAGGACAAGAGGGACTAGACTCTATTCAATCAATCACGGCCAAGCAAGTACTACGGCTTACTACTTTAACTAACTAGGGTTATCACAGACCTGATTACTAACAAGATGCAATAAGAATTCCAAGTCCGGTTACCTGTTTGTTACTACCTGAATGCTCCCAGCAAGAAAAGGAAAATATAGCATGATATAGCAGACACACTGTAGTAAGATACATGTGTCCTAAGGTACCACGCTCGACGGCGGGCTGGAAGTACGTTCATCTCGACGGATAGCAACAAATCCCATGTATATATATATAAGGCCGGGACCAAAGGGGCAACAGGTAACTGGGAAATTCTCCATGAACTAATTGATCAATCTAGTCATTAACCTAGCCAGATTCAGTATGAATCCCTGACCGTGGGAACCAGGGAGTCACGTCCTAGACATGATGCAAGACAATACGAGTGGATTGCACAAGCAAGCAGGAACACCCACGGTGTCAAGACAAGTCAAGCTAAGTTATCAAGTCATGTCAAGTTAAGAGTGCGCCGCCACGGCCACTATCAAGTTATCAGGTTACCAGTTACAAGTCAAGTCAAGAGTGCGCCACCACGGGCCACTATCAAGTCAGGTTAATCAGGTCAGAAGTGTACCACCATGGGTCACTTATCAAGTCATGCTAGTTCCTTGTCATACCGTGCCATGTACAATAGTCATTCCAATATATTAAGCAAAATCAAGTTCATGCCAAAAGGCGTAAGGATATAAAATGGGCGTAAAATACCTAATAAAATACTAAAATAAAATAGGACTAAAGAAGAGCCAAGATCATGAAATATCAAATTCATCATAGACAAGTTGGTAGCACAAGGGGGTCAAAGGTTGGGCTACGCAGGGTATAGACTACGCATACGAGGCTGCGCAAGAGTTACATTGCGCAAGGGGAGCAGTACGCAAGCCATACGCAATGCACAGTACGCAGGCCAGCATACGCAGGGGAGCAGTACGCAAGCCATACGCGATGCACAGTACGCAATGCACAGTACGCAGGGGCTAATCGCAGGCCACTACGCAATGCACAATACGCAGGGTGCAATACGCAGGGTGCAATACGCAGGGTGCAATACGCAGGATGCAATACGCAGAGTGCAATACGCAGGGTGCAATACGCAGAGTGCAATACGCAGGGTGCAATACGCAGAGTGCAATACGCAGGGTGCAATACGCAGAGTGCAATACGCAGAGTGCAATACGCAGGGTGCAATACGCAGGGTGCAATACGCAGAAGACCCTAAGCAAGGGTTCTACGCAAGCAACACTACGCAGGAGCTCTACGCGGAGGCCGTACGCGGGAGCCGCGTGGCCAAAAAAAAGGGAAAGGCTATGTTCTTCTCCTACCTCTGTCCGAGAGGAAGAACACCCAACCCAAAAACTTCAATTCTTTATAACTTAGCCAAATCAAAACCAAATTTAGATTTTCGAAGCTCTAACTTGAGTAAAATTGAATTCTCTTCCATATGGAAGCATCAAAAACCCATAAAATCCAACTAAAATAGATCAAAACCATGTAAATCCGAAAATAATTAAAACCTAGATCTAGAACAATGGAGACTCCAAATCACAAAATTCCAAGTTCTAATGTTGTTCTCCATGTCCTAATCTAGCTAATGAACAAATAAAAAGTGGTGCTTATTTAATGGCAAGATGCACTTGCCTAATGGGTTGGAGAGTTGTGTGGAGGAAGAAGAAGAATTAATAGAGGAAAAATAATGAGGAGAGAGAGTGTTAGGTGGGGATTTTAATGGGGGAGGATAAGTTGTGTTGAGGGTGGAGGTTAGCTAAGATGGTCCAATGCATAATAAACCAAACCAAACCAATTCCTATCCAAATAAAACCAAGCTCCATTAATCAGAATTAATCCAGGAATGATAAATGACAATTAAACTACAATGCTAAGTATGAAATATACCACAACTTAACTGGTCAAGAAAAATGAAAAATACTGGTCAGAAATACGATCACGTATAAAATACGTATCACGAATTTCGGGGCACTACAAAGAGGCATTTTGAGGGCTTCTCTTCTGAATCTCTCAATGAATTCCTCAGTGGTCTCATTATTCTTCTGTTTGATTCTTATGAGGGCCGACATGGTCATATCATTGAGCCCTTCGTAGAATCGTTCAAGAAACATTTGCTTAAAACTGGCGAATGAGGTAATGCACCCATCAGGGAGACTTCTATACCATTCATAAGCCGTTCCTTTGAGACATCCAATGAACACCCGAGTAAGAAGGGCGTCACTTGGTTGCAATTGATCAGTCATTACTTTAAAATGATTAATGAACTGACTTGGAGAGGTTGTCCCATCATAGAAAGAGATGGTCGGAGGTTTGTATTTTGGTGGATACGATACCTGCTTCCATTCTATCGGATAAGGCTGTTTGATGCCTAACCTTTGTAAACCATCCTTCTGTTTGAATGCCTCGAATTGAGTTTTGAGATTCTTCAATTCTTCAGAGACAACTCCCGAAGATTGTGGGGTTGTGGCTTGTAGAGTGTAATTGGAAGGAGGGACTGCAGCATATGTACCACCCCCAGCTCCAGAGTGACTTGGTGTGGTTTGTACAGGAACATTAGATTGTACCCCCGGAATAGTAGATGGTTCAGGGTTTGGAACAACAGGGGTATTCAATACCACTGGTGGTGCTGTCTGTTGTTGAGCCTGCATTAGAGTGTGCATAGCACTCAATGTATCTGCCATAGCTCGCAATTGTTGTTCTAAAGAAGAAATCCTCTGTTCATGAGCCTCATTGCTAGTCGAAGGTTCATGATCACTTTCTGCCATGTAAGTGGTAATCATTCGAGGAATAGATGATGAAACAGTCTGTTCTGAATCATCACTGTATGAATCAGCATCTTTCCCAGGGCTTTTTATAGGAGTCAATACTGGAAAATTATACTCTCCAAGGAAGTCTTCTGTGATCTCCGGATTGCCACTTGGATGAGAAGAAGAAGAGGCTCTGGTCAAGGTTCCGGTCCTGGATCGAGTGCCGAGATAAACACCATCTTCAGAGTCTGATATAGCATCAGACCGTATGCTACCCCCAATGTTTCTGGAAGTCATGTTGACAGAAGCATAAAGAGGTTCATCTTCATCCAACATTGGTTCATATTGAATCCGTTCGAAAACAGATTGTCTTTTTGGTGAACAACAACATTGGATGACAACCCGAGGTTGGAAGTCACAACCATGCTTTTCATGGCGAATATGGGCAATGTCATAGCCAGATGGAGTGTCAATTCTCTGTTTATTTTGCAAATATTCTCGGAGATCTGTAGGAACAGATTGGGAAGTATTTGAAGATAGTTTCTGTGTAGAAACTTGTCTTTTGTTCTTCTGTCTTCTTGGTTCCTGAGTGTATAAAGACCGATTAATTTGAGCCACATAGTTCTTGGCATATTCTGCATCAGGGTCTAATATACTTGTCTCAGTGGAACCGAACCGATTCTGATTAAGCTTATTACGAAGATCCGTGGGAGATTTGATTTTGATATCAGTCTTGGATACTTGTAATTTGCCTTTCTCAGACCGAGAAATTTTGAGAGAAGGAAGATGAGTATTATTCCGACTAGGAGTCGGTAATAATCCATCTTTGGAGGAGTTAGCCAAAAGGCGTTTTCCATTGTTTGATCTAGTAAGAGTACTAGTCAAATTAACTCCAGAGGTAAAGACCTTAGGAGTAGAGGAGTTGACTAAAGAGTCTTTCTCCTTGGTTGGCACAAGATGTGCAAGTTGAGGGAGAATCATTTGTATGTTCTGTGGAAGAGAACCCCCAATCTGATTTTCAGAAACAGTCAAAGGACTGTATTTGTTAGCACACGCTGACTTCAGTTTGGACTTCTGGTCATATGCTGCCTTTTTATTAGCATACACTGGCTTTGGCTCAGCGTACGCTGCCTGATGTTGGCTTTTGTACGCTGTCTTTGCCGTACGCTGCCCTTTGAATGCCATACGCTCAGAGTCATCAATGGCTAAAGAGCCGACTGCTGTCGTAAGAATAGAAGGAGAAGGAACTTTGACATGTCCAGAGATGGTTTTCCTTGAACACATTGACTTGGTTAAAGAACCAATTTTGTCAGCGTGACTAGGGGAAACCACTGTTGCCGTGTTCCGAGAAGCCGAAGTGTGCTTCATGGAAGTTGAAGACGTGTTCTTGTCAGCATGAGAAGTGACAGAAGCGTCTCGGATTGCTGCAGAAGACTTAGGGATATAGACGGAGTGTCCCTTCTTCTTGGCAACAGGAAGAGCGGAGGAAGTAGTGCGGCCCTCCTTCGCCTTGAGCATTTCTTCATAAGCCGATTGGTCGAATTGTACAACCATCGTCTTCTTCGTCAAGCCGATCGACGAAGTATCGCATTGAGTTGTTGCTATCTCATTGGAGGAGACAGCTTTTCCCAGCAGAGTCGCCAATTTGTTTTCCATAAATAAATTCACTTTATTTATTTTGTATCTGAGAAAATTACAACTGTAGGAATCTAATCTAGAAGACGATTACTTTATCCCTTGGACGATGCGATGAAGAAAACTCGAACTTCGAAGAACTTGGACAGCAACAGGGCAATCTCTCTGTTCTCTCTGAAAATGACCTGTAGTCTCTGATGAGGATGAATAAACTCTTTTTTATAGAGTTCAGGATAACTGTCCTTAAGCATACGCTCAGGTAGTTACTTGACGTGTGTATAACTGCAGGGACGCGTGGCGAATTCTGATGGAGACACATTAGCGTGCGGTTGAAAGTAGTGGAGCATGTTCAGGAGAGATTGATGGCCTGGATGCCACGTTGCATAACTTCTAGAGAAGTAGATAACTGGTACAGGACACGTGAGAACGTGTGTTGACTGTAATCCTGGATATGGTTGCTGTAATACGCTGCCTCGTTGAAGGAGAGTTTATACGCTGACTTGGACAGCGTAGTGCCATAGGAAATCCATACGCTCACTTTGTGGGCAAGGAGTCATGTGAGGTCATACGCTCGCTTATTTAGCAAGGAATCATGTGAGGTCCATACGCTCACTTGACTATGTGAAGAAGGAGTCATGTGAGGTCGATACGCTCACTTGGCTGGGTGAAGAAGGAGTCATGTGAGGTTGATACGCTCACTGGAGAAGTGGCCACGTGGCTATCATCAATCTTCTTTGGTACACCATATCTTCCCATAACTGACAAAATCTTCTCGAGCGTCGTGACTGCGGATTTGACGGCTGACAGACTGTCAAAAATGACAGTAATGATGGCTTTTGTATTTATGAAGGTTGCTGAGTTGTCCTCGTAAAAGACAAAATCGGCTCTTCGAAAACCTATACGACGGTTACTTTTCTCGTGACAGCTGTCTTTGCACGAAAGATGAAGTGTCAGATTCATTCCTCATTTAAACATATGCTGTGCTGTCACTTCAGTAAATAATAAAATATTTACTGAGCGTATGGCTTTTGAATGAGCGTACAACCCTGAATTGAGCGTATGGCTTCAACTGTCATCTGTCTTTAAGCGTATGGATAAAAAATGACAGCGTGTCATAATTTTCCACATCCTACACCTAGTTAGTTAAAGTATCAAGCCGTAATTCTTGCTTGGCCGTGAAATGATTGGGTGGAGTCTAACCAGTCTAGTCTTGCCCTGACCCTGTTCCAGATTATTGAATGACCAGAATGCTTGTATTGATTTTACCGATAAATGGTAAGAATTCCAAGTTCTGTTCAGACGAAGGGTTACAACCCCGGTCCTTGTTTGGTTTACGGGTTGTAACCTGGTTATCTGAATGGTTCCATGGTTATCTCGTCGTATATCATCCTGATGTATTTTCTTTATTTCCAGTTCTTATTTTTATTTATATCTTGTGCTGATTGCTGGTTTTGGTTCTTAAGTGAAGCCTCCTTTGTGGCACTTGCTCTTTCTGGGGTCTGACCCAGCTGGTTTTGTGTGGCCAGATTTCGGAGCAGCTCCAGAGGATCTACCGACCTTCCAGCCAGATGGTGGCCACTAGACGGAACCCTGGCAACGAGTGGGTTATTTTTTTGGCTCTTCCACTTTATTGTAAAAATATTCTTTTGAGGCGTTTAGCCGACGAGCACCTGTTTAGCTCGATTGTACTTACTTACTGTCTGCCTACGGGCTGTAACATGATTAACAGATCCTAGGGTTGATCATGTATGACTAAACTCTTGCTAGTCCTGACATTTTGTAACGACTAGCTTCATGATCAACTGAATATGTAGTGTTTGGGACGCCTTACTATTGTATATTTAATGATCATACATCTTGTGAATTTTACTTACTTGCTTGTGATTGAGACACTAGGCTTGTTCATGACCTTAAGAGACTGTTGGCTTGTAGATAAACCCTCATGTATCTAGACAGCCGTGACCGTATAGTGAGATGGATTCCATTTCATATACGTAGCTGGCTATGTCTGCCCCCGCTCTCCAGTATTCTAGTTCTGGGGCGTGACATTAAGAGACCGTTGGCTTGTAGTAAACCCTCATATCTAGACAGCCGTGACCGTATAGCGAGGTGGTTTCCATTTCAATATACGTAGCTGGCTATGTACGCCCCTGCTCACTACAACAAAAAACCCTTTTAATGACGGCTAAAAAGCGTCATTAATGACGAACCATGACGCTTTTTTTTCCACAGCAACCGTCATGAAAACGGGTGTTATAAATATTTTTTAAAAGCGTCATAAAATAACCGTCATGAATAGTTTCTATAAAAGCGTTATGAATAGTTAATATATAGTGCACAATTCAGAACAATTTTAAAACGTCATGAATAGATAATGCTCAATGCAGCACATTTATAACACTTTATACTATTCAAATTAGCATATCCAAATCAGTCCATATAATTGTCAGGCCTAAAAATCAAATTAACATTATATATCACCATCTTTATTACATTTCTCAAAATAGAGTATATATCAACATCTTCATTACATTCTCAAAATAGAATATCCAAATACATATATACATTTACAAATACATATATACATTTACAACTACCAAAAACCTGCACCCAGAGCTCTGTTGGACTACCAGGGACTAAAGGTCCTCCAACTGCTAAAATCTTTATGGAAAAAAGCAGTATCCTCGTTTGTTTGAATTTAATGTCTCTTGTAATTGATTGGTCCACATATGAAAGAAGGAAAGCTGAAAAAAAACAAAAAAAGATTACATTGGAAGCATGAATAAACTCGACAGTACATTCTCTTAAATAAACATGAATAAGCTTCAGAAAGATTACATTGGAAGCTGAGCAGCCAGCATCAAACTTCTCAAGCAGCACCAACATGTAACTTATAGTTAGGGATAACAGTACCTAGGAAACTCCCCAACCAATGAGCCATCCAGACCGGTCAAGAACACAAAAATATTACCTCACAATTGGATAAAGGAATTAAATTCAACATCGAGCAACCAATACAAGTACTGCACCGACTAAACCTGGAAAGGAATTAAATTCAACATCGATAAATACAATCATCAATTCAGGTGGCATCAGAACAAATTGCTACAATGAACTTACAAGACTTGCAAAGTAAAACTACAATGAACTTACAATCATCAAACTATATTAGTAAAACTAAAAGTCTAAAAGGCTGACTTGTTTTGAACTGTTTAACCATTCACGTCATAATATATTTTACATGAACTATTCTTTTATGTGACAGAGACAAAAAAAAGACCGGTTGAGAGTTCACATATACCCCAAAGGACAAGTATATACTATCAGGAAGGTGCTTTAAAGTGTTTTCACATGGTGTTCCATGCATAATTTCTAATAGCATTATGAGGTAAATCTAGTCTCAGCCTCTCAACCCCTTGGCTCTTAAAAGGCTTAAATCCAGGGTTCACCATGTGTGACACTTAAAATGTCCTATATTACCCTATAAAATATGCATCCATATAGAACAACAGGTATTAGTGGATACTCACCGAATCACAGATAAGCAAGTAAGTCCTTGAAACACAAGCAATAAAACATAGAGGGAAAAGATTATGTAGTCCCAACATTTATGTAGTCCCAACATAGAGGGAAAGAAATTATTATTTTTCAACCAATTTAAAATATGCCATTCATGATTTGAACCTTCTAAATAAATAAAACTGTAGTTGGTCTAATACCATGTTAAAATCTATGCCACCAATACTCCAATTTCTACAACCAAGGATTCACCACAAACACATAGTTGTTACCATGTAATGTATTTGCTTTTTCTGGCATATGTAAAATAGCTCATTCTTTTATTCAAGTTATATTATGGTCCGTAGTAACTCAGGTCAATTTGCAAGTACAGAAGTATGACATAGATGAAAGTAAAAGGTAAATCGACTAAATGAGAATAAAAATGGTCTTATCCAAGACTAATATATACTTTGTTAACACAAGTAAAAGCTCTATGAAGCAGTACAGAGCAGAAACTAAGGCAGCTAACTGAACTTAAATAAATCCATGTTAAGTTGTGTGGAAGACTTGTTACCCAAACTTTAGGAGAGGAAAGACCGAGTCACGGTCATAGGAGAAGCCTCTTCCAAGCCGCAAAGAGCACAAGCTGTTCATTATATATTCAGAAGCAGAATAAACATAAACTAGGTTACAAGAAGCAAAACAAAATTAAAAAAAATAAAAATATATATGCTAAGAACTAACACCAGTAAGCAAGATGAAGATAACCAAAAGATTCTATTATTTATGAATGTAACTATCAAAAGAAGTCTAAACATTGTCACATATATTTTTTTCCCTGCAAACTGACTGTTAGCTCTTCTGAAGGTATATGGATCACATTTTGTAACGCCCCAGAACTAGAATACTGGAGAGCGGGGGCATACATAGCCAGCTACGTATAAGAAAATGGAATCCACCCCACTATACGGTCACGGCTGTCTAGATACATAAGGGTTTAACTACAATCCATCAGTCTTCTATGGTCAATAACAAGCCTAAATGTCTCAATCTCAAGCAAGCAAGTAAAGTTATAAGATATAAGATCACCGAATATACAATAATAAGGCGTCCCAAACATTACATATTCAGTTGATCATGAAGCTAGTCGTTACAAAATGTGAGGACTAGCAAGAGTTTAGTCATACATAATCAACCCTAGGATCTGTCAATCATGCTACAGCCCGTAGGCAGACAATAATAAGGTATGCAATACGAGCTAACAGGTGCTCGCAGGCTAAACGCCTTAAAATAAAATTTTTATAATATAGTGGGAGAGCAAAAATAAACCCACTCGTTGCCATGGTCACGCCGGATGGTCACCATCGGGCTGGAAGGCCGGTAGATCCTCTGAGGTAGCTCCGAAATCTGGCCACACAAAACTAGCTGGGTCAGATCCCAGGAAGAGCAAGTGCCACAAAGGAGGCTTCACTTAAGAACTAAAACCAGCATATCAGAAAATATATTAAAGCAGTTAAAAGAACTGAAAGTAAAAGATTAACAACCATCAAAATGGAGCACGAGGGAACCATTCAAGTAGCCGGGTCACAACCCTTAAACCAAACAAGGACCGGGGTTGTAACCCTTCACTTGAATAGAACTCCGTCTCCAACTCTTGTTGATAAGGTAAAACTTTACAAGCACGACGTGGGGTACAATAAGACAATAAACGAAGAGAGAACTTAGAACTGTTCCGGAAGCCAGGTTACAACCCTTAAACCAAACAAGGACCGGGGTTGTAACCCTTCGCCTGAACCGAACTTAGCCTCTGATCTTTATTGCTAAGAGTGACAATCATGCGGTCAAGCTTGCAACAATCGAGCACTGAAACCATACCATACAATCGATCCAGGCCTATCAGTGTCTACGACTTTCTACATTAGCTAACTAAATTGCCACAACATGCAGTGAGATATTCCTCCAGCCACAAGCCCTGCAGCTAATCCAGGTTATCCAGGCGACTTGGGTTCATTAAACAGTGCATCGTTCTTTTCCACATATCAGTAAATCTAGACTTGTGCCCTACTCGTCGGCAGGCTGCAAGTCCCACAATGGTGGCCGGGATAACGGGATCGCCTGTAGCTGGGGAAATCTCTTATGACTACTGAATTATTCTAGTTATTAGCCTTAGCCATTTACAGTGGGTACCCCTGACCGTGGTACTCAGGGATCCCTGTCCTAGACATGATGCAACCACTATCGGTTTAATTGTACAAACGCAATCATCCACGATGTCCAGGCCATTCAATCATGTCATGTCATACTTACTGTTAGGAGTGCGCCGCGTCGGGCCACTATCATGTCATGTCGAAGGTGCACCACGACGGGTCACCATCGTGTACGAGAATAATTAATTTAGCACAAGTACAAATTTAGTAATTAAATATTAGAAGGGACAAGGGCTGCGGGGGCACTCATGCGGCTCGAAAAATTTTCCATGCGGTCGACTGTCACTTGGCCATATGCGGCTTGAACAAAATCTATAAACATGCATGCTAGCAGGCAAACGTATCTAATACATTAATATAACACATTAATGTAATGCATTAATACATTAAATACATTATATTAATATATTCTAATATACAAAATATATTAATATACATTATATTAATATACGCTAAATAATATATTATTATATATTAATGTATGCTAGCATGCATTAAAATATTGCATTAATATGCATGCGGCCGAGGGGAGCCATATGCGGTCTGCTAGAGAAATTGCAGTAAGAGAAAAATGTATTACATGCATTATGGACTTAAATGCATAAAATGCATTTAACCCATTCTTATGCGGTTGATGCATTATATGCCCTTGGATTTAAATGCAAAAATGCATTAATGCACTCTATTGCGGCTCATGGCTCATGCTTCATATACTTTTGGACTTAAATGCAAAAATTGCATTTAGTGGTCTTAAGTGCATTTCATGCTTTTAAATGGACTAAAATGCATTTCATGCTTTTTAAATGGACTAAAATGCTTTTAGTCCATCCTATGCGACTGACTATAGGAATGGACTAACAAATGCATTCTTAAAATGCATTAACAAATGTATTGGGAAGGATGCATTGGAAAAAGGAAAGGTATTTAATTAATGCCTAAAATGCATTAAGGAATGCTGTTCATTCAATGCTATGCGGCTCAATGCATCAAAATGCATTAGATGTATTCTTATTTTTTTATTATTATTGATGCCATGCGGCTGGTGCAATTGAAAGAATGCAAAATTCAATAATAATAATAATAATAATAATAAAATGCATTAAGGTAGTGTATTGTCATGCCATATGCGGCTGACCCTCCAGGAAGGCATTAATAATGCATTAAATGCACTCTGGAACATTGCATTATATTTAATGCGTCAACAATGCATTAATTGCATTCTCATGCGGCTAGCTCTATTTAAAGTAGACAAATGCTGCTATCCCATGCGGCTCACTAGGAATAGTAACCATGCGGCTACTAAAACCCCTTACGTTCATGCGGCTATATTAAAATGCAACTTGCTTCATGCGGCTGAGCTAAATTTCCAAGCCCACGTGAAGGCATTGCCAAGCATGCATGCTTGAGCTCAGGTTAATGCCTTTAGGGCATTAAATGCCAAGCACAGAAGTGTGCTTAGAAGGCATTTATTTATTATTAATGCTTGACATCTCAAGCAAACATCAATGATGGGAAGCATTAAATGCTTGGAAGCATTTATTGCTTATGCTTGCTGTGTGAATTCACTTAGGAAAAATTCATTTATAATGATGCTTGTCCTGATGCGGCTACTATGGAAAAATATATATATATTAACAATGCATTATTAAGAGTGAAGCCTATGCGGCTACTAAGTAAAGGGCCATGCGGCCAGGGCAAGGTCCCGTAGGTCAGATTGGTCCTGACAAACTTCTCTACAATCATGGGATCATCAACTTAGCAAAATATGCAAGTTTGATAGATCAAAATCCTGGAAAACCAAAAACTTACCACAAGGCTAGATCTACAAAAATTTAACCATGGAAATGAAAAATGCCAAGTACTAAAGTGGGTTAGAAACACATGAGAAAGGCAATGGAACAATAAAAATGGACTTTCTCCATGAAGCAAGGTGCACTTGCCTAAGCTCTCCCACTCTCTCTCTCTCTGGTGGTTGAAGAAGTAATGGTGGGGAAGAAGAAGTAATGAAGAGAGAGAAATGCTAGTGGAATATTTATTGAGAGTGGTGGTGGTAGGTGGGGATCATTAAATGAAAGTGGTGGTAGGTGGGAGTGGTTCACATAAAACCGAACCATGCAAACCAAGCCGAACCAAGTCAAGATAAACCAATCAAGAAAATGCCCAAATAAATCAAGCTTGCAATACGGGTCTAAGTACGTACACGTATACAAAATACGTAATACGAAGAATGGTCATTACACATTTACCCGAAGCTCGATTTCCCAACTGGATACTAATGTAGTTCTTTTACAATCCTAAACCAATTCAAGTTAATAACTGGGGCAATATTATTGAAGGTGATGGACCACACAAAATAACTAGCCCAACGGAACCTCAATCTAGAATTAAAACCCATATGATCATAAAGTGATAGACAAATGGTTATCTGGTCCAACAAGTGTAACCCAGGAGATTTTCTATAATGTATCATACAGTAGGTATATACAGCACTAACCATTCACAGATTGTTAGTCACTTAAATTCTGTGATATGCAAAGTACCTCAGGATCAAGTTTCTGGGAACATCTAGATATGAACCTGTATGTGACAAGAGTAGGAACTGAGGTCTATAAATTACCAAGACATCTAGATATCATCAAACTTAGGTAGGATGCAAATAACTGATAGAAACAGATATGCAAATCAAATTTGGAGAATCTAAATTTCATTCAATATTAGAAGAGAAATTATGAGAGCAGTTACCAAGGAACACATACTTGTTCAGCTAGCGCGAGAGCATATTTGCAGATTAAGAACCTTCTATGTTGACACACAATCTACAAAAGAATCCATTTGCACTCTGTTAACACCTAATCCATGTAATAATATCATACACAGCAATAGAATTCAAATTTCACTACTAGTGAATCAACAAAATTCCATCACGAATCCAAGGAATTTCATTCAATAATAAACTTCCTATACAAATAAAAGAATATACATGCCAAAGAGGCACAAAAGAAAGCTATCAGAATAATATATATGCTAAGTAGAGCGTTACTGGATTGAGAGTGCTATGTTCTCTGAACCTTTCCTCCAAAAGAGCAGACTGCTCCTTCGTAAGCCTGAGCTTCTTTCTCACGTTGCCGTCCTCTTCGTCGTCTCCGTCGCTCACCCGCGAAGAGGAGCCCCTCTCCGCTTCGACCTCCCCGCACGCGGTCGGCGAGAACGTCGACAATGAGCTGTGCGAGGACGACGGCGGAGCCTTGGGCATCATCGTCGGCACGCTACTGTACGCGACGGCACCGTCGGAGGCGCTCGGGGCGAGCGACGCGTCGAACGATAATATCGGGTTCCGCGGACGGCGACGTGGGGTCCGGATGGCCGGAGGGACGTCGGATTCGTCCTCCTTCACCAACCAACCAAAAGAAATCAGCACAAACAACAAAAAGAGAACAATGAACGATCCGAGCAGTAAAATGGAGGGATCTGAACCTGGAGTGGGGAGGGAGGACGGAGATGGAGCTGAGGTCGCAGGCCTTGTTGGTCTGAACCAACGGTACGCCGCCGACCTCTCCAGCTCCTCGAACCTCCTCACGATCTCCGCCGGGATCCTTCCCCCCTCCACTGCCGCCGCGAGGTCAGCGTGGAGGCTCTCCGTCTTCCTTCCCATCTCCGCCAGCGCCATCGCGGCCTCCTCCCTGTTCCTCCTCCCCGCGGACCCCCCCCATCGTCGTCCCCATTCTACCCTCCCCCAAAATTTTAGGGTTTGTGCGGCGATCGGACGGTGATGAGAGGGGCGGCAGGCTTTGTGCGGCGGAGGGAGAGGCGGCAGGGGTGAGGTGAAAGAGAGGAAAATTTTAGGGTTTGGAGAGAGGCGGGAAGAGGGGGCAGAAGGGGAGCAAGGAGAAGGAGAGTTTTTCTGAATAAGATCGTGGGGGGGATGAAATATATTACAGAAAGTTTATTACAAGTTTGCCACCGCTCTAAAATATTAATAACGCTTTGTTTTAAAAACGTTATAAAAAGCCCAAAATTAGCCCAAACCGTCATAGAAAAAAGGAATTTCGAACTTTTATAACGCTTTGGTATCAGGCGTCATCAATACGTCTTATCGAGCGTCATTAAAAGGGTTTTTTGTTGTAGTGACTCTCTAGTATTCTGGTTCTGGGGCGTGACATGGTTTAAGTGGTGGCCCATGCAGGTCTTGGCATTCAAGAATGTGAGGGTTTACCTAATAGATGTCTCTGTTTGCCATTAAAATCTTTTGATGGAAATTTCAATACAAACAGAACAGTATTACAATGTAGGACTTAGACGTAGTCCTAGAAGTACACTTTTGTTTATCTGGGTCCCTTGTGCCGATGGAGCGAGTGGTAATACGTTGACTCCATTGACGATCTGACGACGGTTATCGGTTCTCTGAAGGTCTGAGTTGCTCTGGGTGCTGGAGCTTGCGGAGAGGAAGAAGACGTTGAGTGTCTGTATCTGCCTCGGTGGTTGTGCGATGTCTCTGTCTGTCTATGTATGTTCGTGTGTAGAAGAAGGAAATGATCCCTCTATTTATAGTCTGCAGGCTAGCTGCTCATGCGCACATATATAGGATGCGCCTGGACGCGGGGACGCCACGTGGTGATTGCTGATGGAGGTACATGGACGATGCGCCCTGATTGAGGAGTTGAATTCTTCATGCTGCTGTTGTGGGCTGGCACGTAGCAGGGGGAAGAATCTTTCTGTTGCTGAGATCTTGGGTGAATCGAGTCAAAGGTCACGTGTTGTAGGCCTATGGCTCGAAGATTTCGGATTTGACGGGGAATGATCTGGTAGGATGTGTCTGGGATTGGGCGTATGAGGAGACTTTGGCTCGTAACCTTTGGAAGTCGCGAACAATTTGGGGCGCATGGCTTTTGAGGCGCATGCGAGGCTTCAGTAGTGACTTTACTTCTGTCTTTAGGGATCATAGAAAAGTCTGAGGCACATGGCTTTTGAGGCACATGCAGAGCTTTGGGCGCATGGCTGCGGAGGCGCATACGAGATGGTTAGACGGCCACGTGGTCGTAACCGTCGGAGGGAAGTAATGATGATGCTGACGTTGGCGACGCTTCGTCTTCTGAAAAAGCTGTCGACTGTTCAGTCCTCGAGAGACGTGCTGCCAACTCTGTCAGACTTCAGCATTTAATGTTTTTGACAGGTGATGGTCGGTTGAGTGGGCGCATCGATCGGCGTTCCACTAGGCACATGGGGCCGTATGGGGGCACGTGCTTGTGAAGCATTTGGTGCTGAGACGCATCTATGTGATGCGCGGTCTGACCAGCACAGCCGCTCCGCTTGACACGTCTTTATCTGTGCGACTGTCACGTTCTTCGAGTGCTTTAAATAGCCGTTTTTGACTTGGCTGAATTCGAAGCGTCAGGTTCATCCATTTAATGCAAATTCATTGCACGGGATTCGGAGAGCCATCCACTGGGCGCGTGGGTTTGATTTGCCCGGCCTATAAATAGTGGCATGGAGAGAGTTTGCTTCTCGTTCTCTCACGTCCTTCCGAAATGAACTTCTTTACTCGAGTGCATTCTGTCGATGAGATGCTCCCGAATGTGAAGATGCGACGCATTTTACTCATTGATGCACTTGAAGGTGACTGTTACATCCAAAAGTCGGAGTCGAGGGCTTCTGAGGTAGGCGGAAGGTGCCTGTTGCATCCAAAGATCGGAATGCTCGAGCCTCGTCTCCGTTATGTAGGAAGAGCCGCAGATCGGAATTGCGGTGCTGCAGCTTTGGGGGCTCTTTCTTCTGTCAGAGTGGGTGTTGCATATTCTGGTTGTGTTGAAAGCTGCTCCTTTAGCCGCGGTTTCGATTGTGGTCTTCCTTGGTCTTTGGAGGCTCTTTCGAAGCCTCCCCTGGCCACAGGTTGACTTACGGTGCTCTTCTCTTCCTCGGTTTGGGGAGCTCTTCCTCCAGCTAGAGGGTTGATTACCACCCTCGTTCTGCTCAATAAATGCTTCATTAGTCGAAGCATTAGATGACGCGTGAGCCTGGCTGGAAGGGTGGCACATAACTGAGCTGCTGAAGGGATGCACATAACTAAGGATGCACATGACTGAGCTGCTGAAAGGATGCGCCTGGCTGGGAACGCATGGTGGGATGCGCCTGACTGAGAGCGCATGGTGAGATACGCCTGTTCAAGAGCGCATGATGACTGCTGCGCCTGGCTGTAGATTTAGGGTCTTTTCTTTTTGTAGAAGTTCTCCTTTGTACAGCCCTTTTTAAGACATGTAATAGACTTTTATATGAAATAAAAATCTTCTTTTAATGTCTATATTCTTGTTTTACTGTGTCAAGTACTTTGTCTGAACTCTCTGGCGCATAGGATTTCTGATCGTGAAATTCTATGCTTCTACAGTCTCAATCAGTACTCGCCCTTGATCTCTGCTCGTATCTTCAAATCCATGAGAATCTTGACCTGATCACATGCTTGTATCGTTGATCTATCCTGATCCTTCCTTATTGTTTCCTATGTCGTCTTCTTCAGCGGCATTGTTCCTGACCCCGCCGATCAGCCAGGTGGAGCACCTCCCGTGGACCAGCAACCCGGAGATCAAGCCCAGCATTCCGGAGTGGCCTCTAGAGTCGTACCTACTGGAGGAGAGCCACCAGTTTAGCCCATCCAGCCCACCGAGCCTGATGATGGCACCTTGGTAGGTCTCATCAGGACCTTGATAGCTTCCCAGGATCGTAGAGGAGACGCCTTGTACCAGGCAGTAGCAGATGCTTTGACGAGAGGCGGTCATCCAGGGAACAGTGCGGCCAACAGCTTCAAGCGCTTGAATCCTCAATTCTTCGACGGCAGCGAGGATGCGATTGTCGCGGACGCTTGGCTTCAGGATACCGAGGTGGTTCTGGAAGCAGCTAGGACACCTGAGAATAAGAAGGAGGCGGTGGTACGCCTACAGTTGCTAGACTTAGCTCGCAGTTGGTGGGCGGCGCAGGCCGTAGGATTAGCAGCGCCGATTACTTGGGCGGTATTTAGAGAAAGATTCTAGACGAAGTATTTCGATGCTGTAGCTCGGTATGACCTACAGACGAGGTTTACCAACTTGAAGCAAGGAGGCAGAACGGTCGACGGTTATGCATCTGAGTTTTCTAGACTCAGTAGGTTTGCCCCCACCTTGGTGGCAACCGAGTTTGATAGGGCCCAACGGTTCCAGCAGGGACTGCATTTGGAGATCTTGTTGGCAGTTGAGCAGTTCGAGCACCAGACGTTCGATGCAGTATTGAGGGCAGCTAGGAGGCACGAGTACACCTCCCAGAGGATCGTGGATAGGACCGAAGGTAGGAAGCGGTCCCACAATCAGATGCACCAATAATCAGCTCCAGCCTTGGCAGCTAGGGGTTTGACCATTGGAACTCCGAGGCGGGCAACCTCAGTAACGTCGGTTCAGCATTCAACCCTGATGTACCCGCAGCAGCAGAAGCAGAAGCAGACTTCCGCGATGGGATGTTCTTATTGCGGGAAGCCAGGGCACGTGGTGGCAGATTATCGCAGGGCGCAGGGATTATGCCTGGCTTGTGGAGCGGCAGATCACAAGATAGGAGCCTGCCCGAATAGGGGTAGTTCGTCCTCTTCCAACCTAACCAGTCCGTCGGTTAGGGGACCAGCACCTATGCAGCAGCAGCAGTACCCGAGGCCATTGTTGCCTCAGGCCCAGGCGTTTCAGCAGCAGAACCAGTAGCAGTACACCCAAGCCCAAGTGCAGAGCAGGCAGAGAGGTTTCCAGCAGAGGGGACCCGCAGCCAGAGGATAAGGTCAGGCGATGATGGTGACTATGGAAGAAGAGGTTGGACCAGGTGAGGTAGTGGCAGGTACTATTCTCGTCAACTCCTCTCCAGCATCGGTATTATTTGATTCTGGTGCATCGCATTCATTCATGTCTGCACGATTCGTGACACGGATGGGATTGGAGCCCGAGTTATTATCAGTGAGGCTCAATATACTTACTGGTAATGGTCTTGTGGGAGTAGATCGAGTGTTTTCCTCGTGTCGGATCGTAGTTAGCGGTAGAGAGTTCCCCGCTAGGTTTATAGAGTTTCCTATGGCAGACTATGATGTAGTCTTAGGCATGGATTGGTTGAGGAACCAGTATGCTAGGATAGACTGCCACATTGGCAGAATTGTCTTTAGTATTCCAGGCGAGCCAGAGTTTTTATTTTCCAGAGGCGCAGTGGAGCCATCTTCCCCAGTATTGCGGATGGCAGTAGCAGCAGTACAGTTATCCCGGATAGTTGAAGAGTTTCCAGATGTCTTCCTAGAGGAACTTCCAGGAATACTGCCAGAGAGGGAGATCGAGTTTACTATAGACTTGATCCCCGGGACAACACCAGCATCAGAGCGAGTCTACAGGATGGCGCCTTCAGAGTTGGAGATTTTATACAAGATGATTGAAGAACTCAGGACCAAGGGATTCATCCGTGCAAGTGGATCGCCTTGGGGAGCCCCGATGCTTCTTGTGAAGAAGAAGGAGGGTACGTCTAGGTTATGTATAGATTATCGTACATTGAACTCAGTGACAATCAATAACAGATACCCTCTCCCGAGGATAGATGACTTGTTTGATCAACCCAAAGGGGCTTCAGTGTTCTCGAAGATAGACTTGCGGTCAGGATACCACCAGATCAGAGTCAGAGAGCAGGACATCCCGAAGGCAGCTTTTCGATCTAGGTATGGGCATTGGGAGTTCCTTGTTATGCCCTTTGGAGCAACCAATGCGCCAGCCGTATTCATGGACCTCATGAATCGCATTTTTATGCCTTACTTGGATCAGTTCGTGATCGTGTTCCTAGATGACATTCTAGTCTACAGCAAGAGCGAAGCAGAGCACGAGCAGCATCTCAGAATCGTCCTTCAGACGCTTAGAGAGCATCAGTTGTACGCCAAGTTTCGTAAATACGAGTTCTGGCTCGATCGCATTTTGTACTTGGGTCATATCATTACCCGAGGAGGAGTGGAAGTGGATCTCCAGAAGATTGTGGCTATCGAGACATGGCTAGTACCTAGTTCAGTGGCAGAGGTTCGCAGCTTCCTTGGATTGGCCGGTTACTACCGGCGATTCGTTTCAGATTTTGCAAGGATTTCGGCACCGATGACCCAGTTGACCCGCAAGGATTTGCCGTTCGTATGGACAGCAGAGTGTCAGGAATCATTTGAGAAGTTGAAGCGAGGTTTGGTAACGGCTCCCATTCTTGCCCTTCCAGATGGGACCGGAGGATTCACAGTTTATTGTGATACTTCAGGCAGAGGATTGGGGTGTGTCTTGATGCAGCATGGGAAGGTAATCGCTTATGTATCACGTCAATTTCGTGATCATGAGAAGAATTACCCGACCCACGACTTGGAACTGGCAGCAGTAGTATTTGCGCTTAAGTTGTGGAGGCACTACTTGTATGGAGACAGAGTGGAGATATTTACTGATCACAAGAGCCTGAAGTATGTTTTCACCCAGAAGGACCTTAACATGCGGCAGAAAAGATGGCTCGAGCTACTGGTGGACTATAATGTGGATTTACAGTATCACCCAGGGAAGGCCAACGTTGTAGCAGATACATTGAGCAGGAGAGCCGGAGTTTACTTTCTAACGGCGCAACCAGAATTATTGGCAGATCTTCAGAAGATGGGAATTGAAGTGGTTCTTCCTACCAACGTGGCATTGATGGCCAGTCTACAGGTTCAGTCCAGCATAGTTGAGAGGATCCGGATGGCGCAGTCTACAGATTCTAAGATTCAATGACTCAGATCAGAGCGTGAGGCAGGAAGAAGGCCAGAGTTGTGCATTCATGAAGATGGTACACTTCGACACGGCACTCGTCTTTTTGTACCCAGTGGAGATATCAGACAGGAGGTCATGGCAGAAGCTCACAGTTCACAGTATTCTATTCATTCCGGTGGCAGGAAGATGTACCGTGATATCTGTCAGCACTTCTGGTGGAATGGCATAAAGAGGGAGATAGACTGGTTTGTCTCTCGGTGTTTAGTTTGCCAGCAGGTTAAGGCTGAACATCAGAGGCCCGCTGGACTTCTTCAGCCCTTGCCGATTCTAGAATGGAAGTGGAAGCATGTGACCATGGATTTTGTGACTGGAGTACCTAGATCTCCAGCTGGTCGAGATGCTATTTGGGTTATAGTTGACCGGCTCACGAAGGTGGCTCATTTTCTCCCATTCAGAGTTGGTCAGTCGACGGCTCAGTTGGCAGAGATGTACCTCAGACAGATTGTCAGGCTTCATGGGGTGCCCGTCAGTATCACCTTGGACAGGGATTCAAGATTCACATCACACTTTTGGCGTAGCCTGCAAGAGAGTTTGGAAACTCACCTTCAGTTTAGCTCAGCTTATCACCCGCAGACAGATGGTCAGTCGGAACGCACAATCCAGACCCTTGAAGATATGTTGAGATCTTGTACCCTTGACTTCGGTGGTTCATGGGAGGATCACCTGCACCTGGTGGAATTCTCGTACAACAATAGTTTTCAGGCCAGTATTCAGATGGCTCCGTTCGAGGCACTATATGGTAGGAAGTACAGATCCCCGTTAGCATGGGACGACATCGGAGAGAGGCAGATGCTTGGCAGAGATGATTGCCCAGACAGTTGAAGTGGTCCACTACCAAAATACAGTAAATTAGCGACGGACAATTAGCGACAGAAATTTTCAGTCGGCGTTAGCGACGGCTTCATGGCAGCTCGCCGACGGATTACCGACCACACTCATTTACATTTTTTATTTCAATTTTAGGGGGAGGAAAGTTCGCATATCCGTCGCTAGGTAGTCGGAGATATAGCGACGGAGCAGGAGTCGTCGCTACTCAGTCGATTATTTGGCGGAAATTGTGTAGAGAATTGGCGGGACATTTCTTTGACTACGTAGCGACGGATATTCAGTCGGCAAGTATCAAACAGGGCGACTACTAGGTGACGGATTTTTATACGTCGCTAGTCCGTCGCTAAATATACATACCAGACTTTAAATAAAACGACGGGGAAAACTTTTCGCATCCCCCTCCAAATTCACTCTCTCTCCTCTCTCTCTCTCTCTCTTGTCGGTGTCGGCTTCGGTGATCGGCGTCGGTGTCGGCGTCGACGTCGGCGTCCTCTCCTCTCTCTCTCCCGAAGGTAACCCCCTCTCTCTCTCTCTCGATCTCTCTCTCTCACTCTCTCGCGGTGTCGTATAGGGGCAGCGGGGGCGGCGGGCTTGGGGCGGGGGCGTCGGAGGCTGGGCGGCGGGCTTGGGGCGGGGGCTGGGCGGTGGGCTTGGGGCGGGGGCTGGGCGGTGGGCTTGGGGCGGAGGCTGGGCGGTGGGCTTGGGACGGGGGCGTCGGGGGCTGGGCGGCGGGCTTGGGGCTTGGGGCTGGGGCGTCGGGGGCTGGGCGGCTGGCTTGGGTCGGGGTCTGGGCGGTGGGCTTGGGGCGGGGGCGTCGGGGGCTGCGGCGTCGGGGGCTGGACGGCTGGCTTGGGTCGAGGACTGGGCGGTGGGCTTGGGGCGACGGCGTCGGGGGATGGGCGGCTGGCTTGGGACGGGGGCGTCGGGGACTGGGCGGCTGGCTTGGATCGGGGGCTGGGCGGTAGGCTTGGGGCGGGGGCGTCGGGGTCTGGGAGGCGGGCTTGGGGCTGGGGCGTCGGGGGCTGGGCGGTGGGCTTGGGTCGGGGGCTGGGCGGTGGGCTTGGGGCGGCGGCGTCGGGGGCTGGGCGGCTGGCTTGGGGCAGGGGCGTCGGGGTTATTTGCAACCGACGCCCAGCCATAAGCACTCTTCATATATATATGCAACCGAACTACTGGACGGCGGGCTTGGGGCGGCGGGCTTTGGTCGGGGGCGGCGGGTGGCTTTGCTTCTCAAATTCATCTAAGTTTATATATTGGCTAAATAATGTGTTATCCATATTGGGTGTTATCCATTAGTTTGGTGGTGTTTGGATTAGTAAATATGAATATGGGGTTTGGATTCATGGTGTATATGTTCACTGTCTCAAGGACAGTGCGAGTTCTATCAGTTGTGTGCTTCTGTATAGATGTATATATCTATACATCTAGCTGTGATATACATATGTGTATGTGACAATCTCAGTTAGCGACGGACTAGTTACCGGTTAGCGACGGATATTTCTAGCTCCATTTGTATTAATCTACTGTACGACATGGTGATCAGGACATAGTCCCTACAGCCATTCGACTGGCGAGACAGAAACTATGTAGCCGTAGATAAAGTTGACTGTCCTCCGACCCTCATCCCTCGGCAATGATGATACGACAACCTATCACTATATCTTATATAGTAGTAGATGATGTCTTAGTATTACATTATGTGAGTTCATCTTGATTATGTTATATCCTTCAGATACTAGATACGATAAGAACATATACTACACCATATGTTTACAGAATATAGATGATTCACACTAATGTATGCTAGAATGAATTTTGGGTTGTGTTCTGAGCCATCTGTTCTCACACTTAAAACACATAGGAATTACTAGTGTGAGAGCGCCGGAGAGAGTGAGAGCGCCGGAGAGGAGGGGAGGAGAGAGAGAGAGAGAGAGTAAAATGGTATGACATGGTGAAGTAGTACTGTATTTTGGCTCCAGTTCCAGCTCCATTTGCATTAATCTACGGTACGACATGGTGATCAGGACATAGTCCCTGCAGCCATTCGACTGGCCAGGCAGAAACTATGTAGCCGTAGATAAAGTTGACTGTCCTCCGACCCTCATCCCTCGGCAATGATGATACGACAACCTATCACTATATCTGATATAGTAGTAGATGATGTCTTAGTATTACGTTATGTGAGTTCATCTTGATTCTGTTACATTCTTTAGATACTAGATACGATAAGAACATATACTACACCATATGTACAGAACATAGATGATTTACACTAATGTATGCTAGAATGAATCTTGGGTTGTGTTCTGAGCCATCCGTTCTCACACTTGGCAAAAAAATTGAATTTTTATACTTTATTGGCTTTCGAAAATGTACTCAAATTACATGATGGTTCCTTTAGTTAGCTTTCTTATGTTACAATTATATTATTTGTGACTATCGATCTTACCAGATGGCACCCATGACCCGAGGAGCGGCACGTCGTTTGAGGGAAACAGTGAATGCTGAGGTGGCTCCTCCTACAGTTAAGGAGGAAGTGGCACCGGTTGCTAGTGAGATCGGGAGTTCTATTCATCCAGCACCGGTAGCTAGTGAGACCGGGAGTTCTATTCATACAGCACTTGCAAGGGACGACATCTCTCTTCACGCCAAAAATCTCACTTTTTCGAGGTAGTTGTGTGATCGTATCACTGAGCGTTTGCGTGAGCTGCGTGGTTCTCATTAGCTATTAGTACTTATTTGTATTGGAATATTTGTATTGGGTTGTTTTTGTATTAGACTATTTGTATTGGACTACATATATGAATTAGTACTGTGTCAATCTCTGGATTGTATTGGACTACGACATGGTGATCAGGACATAGTCCCTGCAGCCATTCGACTGGCGAGGCAGAAACTATGTATCCGTAGATAAAGTTGACTGTCCTCCGACCCTCATCCCTCGGCAATGATGATACGACAACCTATCACTAGAGGATACTCTGAGAGATCCATCTGAGTAGGACGTATACTCTGAGAGATCACCTTTACAAGAATGATATCAGTAGTGGAATTGAGTGCTGGAGGAGATATTATCAGAGTATACGTCCTACTCAGATGGGTCTCTCACCGTTACTATTTTTTTTTGACAGCAAGGTGGATGTGCTCCGTCAACAGATTCTTGCTCCGAGCCAAAACTTTGCCCCGGAGCTCAAGTGGACATCCTTTATGTAGAGCTCGAGTGAGAGGTTCCTGACAGCATGGTGGTCTCCTTTGTCAAAGTATCCGTGCTCATCCCACATTGGTTGTGGGACGAGCACGGATACTTTAACAAAGAAGACCACCATGCTGTCAGGAACCTCTCACTCGAGCTCTACACGAAGGATGTCCACTTGAGCTCCGAGGCAAAGTTTTGGCTCGGAGCAAGAATCTGTTGACGGAGCACATCCACCATGCTGTCAGAAAAAATTAGTAACGGTGAGAGACCCATCTGAGTAGGACGTATACTCTGATAATATCTCCTCCAGCACTCAATTCTACTACTGATATCATTCTTGTAAAGGTGATCTCTCAGAGTATACGTCCTACTCAGATGGATCTTTCAGAGTATCCTCTCCGGTTGGGTTGTGTTCTGAGCCATCAGTTCTCACACTTAAAATACATATGAATTAGAACTGTGTTTTGTATTTTCGGCGAACCTAGGGATTTGATTCTGTATTTTGGTTTCTGTATTTTGGCTCCAGCTCCATTTGCATTAATCTACGGTACGACATGGTGATCAGGACATAGTCCCTGCAGCCATTCGACTGACGAGGCAGAAACTATGTATCCGTAGATAAAGTTGACTGTCCTCCGACCCTCATCCCTCGGCAATGATGATACGACAACCTATCACTATATCTTATATAGTAGTAGATGATGTCTTAGTATTACATTATGTGAGTTCATCTTGATTCTATTATATTCTTCAGATACTAGATATGATAAGAACATATACTACACCATATGTACAGAACATAGATGATTCACACTAATGTATGCTAGAATGAATCTTGGCTTGTGTTCTGAGCCATCCGTTCTGATCAAGCATCTTCCTTATCTTCCTTCTCCTCTCCTCCACCATGGCTCTGAACCCATCTGCTCCTCCCTACTTCCCTTCTTTTTATTTGACTCTCTCAGCCACATATGATATCCAGCTCAAGTGTAGAGTCGGGGGAGAAGAAGTGGGCAGGAAGAGGAGGGGGAAGCAGTACAGCCGGCGGCATGACCCGGAGGAAGTACAGAGTTTTTCTTCAACAGCCGTAGGAGAACTATAAGGATATATCTTTTCATAACATATCATCTTGTCAAAGACCCTTCATGTGAATATCATGTTACCGCGGTGTCGGAAGACTAACATGTCATAAGTTTTTAAGCCGTGTATTTTGACATAATCTTCCCAACTCTTTCCTCCTATGTAGTAATCTTACAGTATTACATAGCAGGAAAGAGTTTGGAGGATTATGTCAAAACACACGGCTTAGAAAATTATGACATGTTAGTCTTCCGATACCGCGGTAACATGGTTGTCACATTAAGGGTCTTTGACAAGATGATATGTTGTGAAAAGATATATCCTTATAGTTCTCCTACGTATGTTGAAGAAAACCTCTGTACTTCCTCCGGGTCATGCCGCCGGCTGTGCTGCTTCCCCCTCCTCTTTCTGCCCTCTTCTTCTCCCCCGACTCTACACTTGAGCTGGATATCATATGTGGCTGAGAGAGTCAAATAAAAAGAAGGGAAGTAGGGAGGATCAGATGGGTTCAGAGCCATGGTGGAGGAGAGGAGAAGGAAGATGCTTGATCAGAACGGATGGCTCAGAACACAAGCCAAGATTCATTCTAGCATACATTAGTATGAATCATCTATGTTCTGTATATATGGTGTAGTATATGTTCTTATCGTATCTAGTATCTGAAGAACGTAACATAATCAAGATGAACTCACTAATGTATGCTAGAATGAATCTTGGGTTGTGTTCTGAGCCATTCGTTCCCATACTTGGTAATTAAGCCATTCGACTGGCGAGGCAGAAACTATGTAGCCGTAGATAAAGTTGACTGTCCTCCGACCCTCATCCCTCGGCAATGATGATACGACAACCTATTACTATATCTTATATAGTAGTAAATGATGTCTTAGTATTACATTAGTGAGTTCATCTTGATTCTGTTACGTCCTTCAGATACTAGATACGATAAGAACATATACTACACCATATGTACAGAACGTAGATGATTCACACTAATGTATGCTAGAATGAATTTTGGGTTGTGTTCTGAGCCATTCGTTCTCATACTTGGCAATTAAGCATGTGAAATAGAACTGATTATGTTTAGTTTGTCTTACGATACAGATTTTCACATCCAAAATGAAATGGATCGTTACTTCGTTGATCGTACATGGATGTACTAGCGGATCAACCTCCTGGACCGTAGGTACTTATAAGTATTGACCGTATCGGATTAGTATCGATCTATCATTTTGGTATGGGCCATATCGATTGGTATTGGTCTTAGTAAATTGGTATCGTCCTATCCAATATGTATCGGCCGTATAGCTAGGATTCATATTGGCCTTATCGATTTGGTATCGGTCATATCCGATAGGTATCGGCCGTGTTGGATTAGTATAGACCATTTCGGATTAGTATCGTGGAAGGTTTAGTAACAATTATAATTGGATTTCTCTCTTCTAGAGCTAGATTACCGAGTCACGAGAGCGTAACTGGCCAGTTACAGAACATACATACTTCTTTTTCAATCTCGCTTTTCCTGATGGAAAAGGAAGCATGTATGTTACTGTAACTGGCCAATCACGATCTGGTGATTCTCTTGCAATGGTATTCTAGGTCGAGAAGAGAGAAATCCAAGTACAGTTGTTACTAAACCTTCTACAATACTAATCCGAAATGGTCTATACTAATCCAACACGGCCGATACCTATCGGATATGACCGATACCAAATCGATAAGGTCAATATGAATCCTAGCTATTCGGCCGATACATGTACATATCGGATATAGGACGATACCAATTTGTTAAGGCCAATACCAATATGATACGTCCTATACCAAACCGATAGACCGATACTAATCTGATACACTAGATACTAAGTACATCCGGCCTATACCAGCGGATCCACCAATTACTGCACGATAGGCTCAACGACTCCAGTTACATCCGGTTATTGGTGAGTACATGATTACATAGTAATTCTGTTAGTCTTGTGATACAGATTTTTACTCTCTCATGCTACCAACGTCACAACTTTTCCAGTGCTGCTCCTTCTAATGATGATGAACGCAAAAAACCAACGTCACAACTTTTATAATTTGAGTAAATTTCTTTACCCTATATAAAAAATTTTGTTGTCAAAAAGATGGCTCCTAGGACTCGTCGAGGTGGTGCTGCTAGTCGAGGAAGGGGTCGAGGCAAGAAACCCTTGGAGGTCGACACAGAGGAAGTCTCCGTCGTCAAACAAGAGCCGGTGACTGTTAAGGAGAAGGTGTTACCAAAGGTCGAGGTCAAGAAAGAACCGATGACCATCAGGGAGGAGATTGCTCCCAAGCTTGAAGTTAAGGAGGAGCCACCGTCAGAGAGTAGTAGCATCGGGACCGACCCTCCTGTCCCTACAGAAGACCTCAACCAGATTGAGCCTTCGTATGCAAAGTGGCTGATAGAATGGTACATGCCTCAACGCAACTATGATACCTGGCTGTGAGGATTCATCGTCTGACTTGTGGTCTTTGTTGAGGCCAAAGTCGATTTTCCTATATGTTTTGGAATATTTGTGGAAATTTTGGAATATTTGTGCTATGATCGGATTGTAACGACGGATATTAGGTTACTCTTTCGGATAATTGATGTCTATTTTATATTAATTTGGTTTGGTCTATATGATTCTTGGATAATTGGTGTGCATTAAATTCGTATGTGCATATTTGGTCTATGTGATTCTTGGATAATTGGTGTGCATTATATATTTGGTCTATGTGATTGTTGGATAATTGGTGTGCATTATATATTTGTTTGGTTTATGCATATTTTTGCGAACAGGGAAAGCGCTGTAATTTTTTTTTCAAAATATTCTCAGTTAGCGACGGACTTGTGACCGTTGCGCGACGGATATTACCAGTTTCTGACTACTTTTCGACGGCTAATCCGTCGCTAACTGGAGATTTGAAAATGTTTCCAGGTAGCGACGGGTGGTCGAAGGAATATCCGTCGACATGGTATATAGTTCGACGGAATAGCGACGACCTATCCGTCGCCCTTGTTCTGGAAATACCAAGAATTTCCAGAACATGGTCGACGGATAATCCGTCCGTATTCCGTCGACAGATATCGACGGAATAGCGACGACTTTTCCATCGCCATGGTGCTGGGGGTGCTGGAAATGACAAGAATTTCCAGAACCTGATCGACGAATTTTCTGTCAGAAAACCGTCGCTAATCCGTCCTTTGTTATCGAAGGCGTCGACGAATTAGCGACGGCATGATACACTCTGATACGCTATTACGACGGGTTACCGACGGAAATTTACGTCGCTATTGTCTACACAGTTCAGTACTTAATACTTGAAATGGACGATAGTCCGTCGGAAAGTCGTCGCTAATGTTTCGTATTGTTAAGTCGACAAAACGTCGCTATTTCGTCGCATGACGACTACGTAGCGACGGACAGTTATTAGCGACGAGCTGATTGCCGACGGATTTTTTGGCCAAAACCCGTCAGTGATCGGTCGCTAATGGAAAGTTCCGTCGGATTGGCGACGGATAGGGCCGTCGCTAAATCGATAAATTTTGGTAGTGGTCAGAAGGATCAGAGATCGCCTTCGAGTGGCCCAAGATCGCCAGCGCCATTGGGCCGATGCTCATCGACGTCCCTTAGAGTTTGCTATCGGCGACCATGTATTCCTTAGGATCTCGCCTAACCGTGGCGTCATTCGTTTTCGCGTACGGGAAAAGCTTAGTCCTAGGTATATAGGACCGTTCGATATCCTGGAGCGAGTAGGAGATGTATCCTATCGTCTCGCTCTTCCGCCGTCGCTAAGTGAGGTGCATGATGTATTCCATGTGTCCCAATTACGACGGTACATCCCGGACCCGAGCCATATCCTGGACCATTCGGAACTGGTTGTTGGTACCAACCTTTCGTATGAGGAAAGGTCCGTGTCTATATTGGACCGGAGAGAAAAGATACTCAAGAACAAGACTATTAGCTTAGTCCGTGTTGCTTGGGGTCATCACTCTCTAGGTGAGTCAACATGGGAGCGTGCGGACGACATCCGATCGCGATATCCTGACTTGTTTGACTCGTAAGGTATAATGTCTTCCTTATGCCTTATGTTTCCCATCCCTTGCTTGCATGTATGATTGTTTGATTATTTGCTTAGTGTAGCTTATTTGTGGATAGTATAGCTGGCTCTTACATCTCTAAGCATCTTGATTTAAATTTCGAGGACGGAATTCTTTTAAGGTGGGTAGAGTTGTAATGCCCGTATTTCGGAATACGTATTTTAATTAGGCTTATATGTATTTCGGACCTGTATTTTATTTTTTCGGATTTTGGCCTGTAATTGTGTTTTGGCTTAACTTACGGATTTTAGTTTTCTCGTAAAATGGGTTTTTGGACCTGGCGTGGTTTTATTTTATGGAGAAGGAATTGGTTTGATTTGGTTTAGTATGCATTGGACCACACTTAGCTAAACCTCCACCCTCAACACAACATATCCTCCCTCATTAAAACCCCACCTAACTTTCTCTCTCCTCATAACTTCCATTAATTTTTTCATCTTCTTCTTCCTTCCTCCACACAACACCCAACACCATAGGCAAGTGCACCTTGCCACCACATAAGAATCCTATTTTATTTGTCCATTAGCTAGATTAGGCCATGGTAAACAACATTAGAACTTGACATTTTGTGATTTGGAGCTTCCATTTTTCTAGATCTAAGTTTTAACCATTTTCGGATTTTCTTGGTTTTAATCTATTAAACTTAGATTTTTCCTTGTTTTGAGGCTTCCATGTTGAAGAGAATTCAATTTTACACAAGTTAGAACTTTGAAAATCTAAATTTGGTTTTGTTTTGGCCAAGTTATGAAGATTGGAATTTTGGAGTTCTTGGGGATTCCTCTCGGCTAGTTGGAGAAGAAGACCTCGGCCAGCGCTCTTTAGCGCATGGCCGAACTGCGCAACTCCTCGGCCAGCGCTTTGCGCTGGACTGACCCGCGCTGGCGCTCTTTAGCTCCAGCGCCTTCCTCCCATTGGCGCACTTGACTGCTGCACAGCTCGCTCTCAGCGCGGCTCGGCTCCAGCGCAACTCAATCCTAGCGCGGCTCATCTCCTGCGCAGTTCGCTCCCAGCGCAACCCAATCCTGCGCAGCTCGCTCCCAGCGCAACCCGACCCAGCGCAACCCGACTCTAGCGCAACCCAACCTTAGCGCAGTTCATTCCCCTGCGCAGTCCATTCCCCTAGCGCAATCCGACCCCCTGCGCAACCTATTTGCCCATGATGGTTTGGTTTTATTTCCTTGGACTTGGCTTCTCTTTTGTGGATTGGAGTTTTGAGATCTTGTTTCATATAACACGACTGTCTTGACCCAAAACGACCTGGCACTGTTTTCGGTGTTTTGCTTATGACTAGTACGGTCTTCGTGATTTCTGTAATTTATGATCCTAGTGCTTTCTGATCTTCTTGATAGTGACCCAATGGGGTGCGCTCTTAACTTGTGACCTGTGATCCATGATTAATCTTTGTAACTGGATAACTTGATAGTGGCCCGTGGCGGCGCACTCCTGACTTGTGACTTGTAACTTGACTTGACTTGATGCTGTTGCGATGGCTAACTTGACTCATATAATCAACTCTGACTCCGTGGGTGTTCATTCTTGCTGCTTTGTGCAATCCACTTGTCTTGTCTTGTCTTGCATCATGTCTAGGACGTGACTCCCTGGTTACCACGGTCAGGGATTCACACTGAATATGGATTAGGCTAATGACTAGATCAAACTATAGTTCATGGAGAATTTTCAGTCACAGGCAATCTCGTTATCTGGACGCTTTAAATGGACTTGTAGCCTGCCGACGAGTAGGGCACATTTCCAGCACACTGTCATGTGTTGCACCCTCTAAGTCACCTACGGGTATATCGTCTCCTAGGCGATGTACCCAACCATACTCTCAACCTGCAGAAGGATAACTGGATAGTCTGCAGGGCTTGGGACTGGGAAGTTCTCATTTGCATCTTGTTAGTAATTAGGCTTGTGACAACCCTAGCTAGTTAAGTAGTAAGTCGTAGTAATTGCTTGGCCGCTTGTGAATGGATGGTGTCCAGCCTTGTCTAAGTCTCGTCTAGTCCCAGTACCTGGTACTCCTGAACATGATTGTTCTACTTATCTTGAACAATAAATAGGTAGAGACAAAGTGCTATTCAGGCGAAGGGCTACAACCCCGGTCCTTGTTTGGGTTAAAGGTTGTAACTAGCTCCCGGAATGGTTCCACGTCCCTAGTCGTTTATTGTCTTGTTGTACTCTTTATTACTTGTACTTTCCTTCCATTTTCTTATGTTCTGATATGCTGGCTTTTGTTCTTATTTCGTGGCCTCCATGTGGCACTTGCTCTTTCTGGGGTTTGACCCAGCTGGTTTTGTGTGGCCAGATTTCGGAACAGTACCCGAGGATCTACCGAACCTCCAGCCCAATGGTGGCGACTAGAAGGAACCCGGGCTACGAGTGGGATTTTTCATTTTGTTTCGCTCACTACATTGTAAAATTATTCTTTTGAGGCGTTTAGCCGACGAGCACCTGTTAGCTCGATGCATATTTACTTACTGTCTGCCTACGGGCTGTAACATGATTAATAAATCCTAGGGTTGATCATGTATGACTTAACTCTTGCTAGTCCTCGCATTTTGTATGACTAGCTTTATGATCAGCTAAATATGTAATATTTGGGACGCCTTTAATTGTATATTTGGTGGTCTGACATCTTGTAACTATATTACTTTCTTGAGATTGAGACAATAGGCTTGACCTTAAGAGACCGTTGGCTTGTAGTAAACCCTCATATCTAGACAGCCGTGACCGTATAACAAGGTGGTTTTCATTTCAATATACGTAGCTGGCTATGTACGCCCCCGCTCTCCAGTATTCTGGTTCTGGGACGTGACAGTTATCCAGGTCGAATGTCCGTTTATGAAGGATGCAACACGTGACAGTGTGCTGGAAATGTGTCCTACTCATCGGTAGGCTACAAGTCCACTTAGTGCGCCCAGATAACGGGATTGCCTGTAGCTGGGAAATCTTTTCATGACTACTGAATCATTCTAGTTAATTAGCCTTAGTCAATTTCAGTAGGTACCCCTGACCGTGGTACTCAGGGATCCCCATCCTAGACATGATGCAAGACAGTACCAGTTTATTTGTACAAACGCAATCGCCCACGGTGTCCAGGTCATTCATACTTGTCATGTCAAGCTAGCTGTCGTAACAGCATGTCATGATATATCATGTCAGTTTACTTGTCAAGAGTGCGTCACAGCGGACCACTATCATGTTCTATTCTTACATTATCATGAATAAGAAAAACTTGCATAAAATAACTAATAACATATTCTTGAAGCCAAGGAAAAGATCTACATCTTTCATGTTGGGAGTTGGGAGAAATTCTGGCCACAATTCAGCCAAATAGGACTTAAAATAGCAAAAAAACAGCCAAAATAGGCACTATGCGGTACTATACAGCACTATGCGGCACTATGCAGCACTATGCGGCACTCCCATATGCGGCTGGACACTATGCGGCACTATACAGTACTCTCTTATGCGGCTGGATACTATGCGGCACTATGCAGCACCCTTATGCGGCTGGACACTATGCGATACTATGCAGCACCCTTATGCGGCTGGACACTATGCGGCACTATGCAGCACCCTTATGCGGCTGGGCACTATACGGCACTATGCAGCACCCTTATGCGGCTGGACACTATGCGGCACTATGCAGCACCCTTATGCGGCTGGACACTATGCGGTACTATGCAGCACCCTTATGCGGCTGGACACTATACAGCACCCTTATGCGGCTGGGCACTATGCGGCACTATGCAGCACCCTTATGCGGCTGGGCACTATGCGGCACTATTCATCATCCCTGCCAAAATCAGCACAGATGAACATAAAAATAGCCAAAAATGCTTTTGGCCATAACTTCCTCAAAACAAGTAGAAATCCAACTTTTCAAAGGTCTATTTTGGGTAAAATCGAATTCTCTACAACATGGAACAATCAAAACATGAAAATAATGAAGTTTAATAGATCAAAATCCAAGAAAACCGAAAATAATATAAACTTAAATTTATAAGAAAATATCCATCAAAATGGAAAACGCCAAGTTCTAAAGTATCTTAGAATCTCGCGAGGAAGACAATAGAACAACAAAAATGGAGTTTCTCCATGAAGCAAGTTGCACTTGCCTAAGCTTCTCTTGGTAGGTGGAGAAGTAAATGAAGAAGATGAAAAAAAATAAATGAAGAAGTGAATGAAGAGAGAGAGAGAGAAGGAGTTGGGTTATATATGATGATGGTGGTAGTAGGTAGGAGTTTTCTTTTGGTTCATGATGAACCCAAAAGTAAACCAAACCAAGCTAAACCGAACCAAGCTAAGCCATACCCAATGAAATGCCAAAATAACCATGCCAATGCAACATGCTAAAAATAAAATCATGACTAGCTAACCATGACTAATAAAAATACTGACCCAAAATATGTACACGTATACGAAAATACGTAACACGAATTTCGAGGGTGACACTTAAAGTGGCCCTTCTTGCCACACTTGAAGCAAGCCAAGTGAGACTTTGGCTTCTTCTTCTTTATTGAAGTACCCTTGACTTTCAGATTGTCAAGGTCCTTCTTCTTGCTTTGGGAAGCCGCATGCTTTCCCCTTGATTCCCTTGAATGCACCAGATTGGCGTTAGCCAATTGTTTGGACAGTGCATCCACCTTCAGTTGAGCCCGCATCTGGTCCTCAACACAGATTTCCTGCAGGAGATCTTCAAGGGTGATCTCCAGCCTCTTCCTATGCATGTTTGCATAGAACTTGCTCCACCCAGCGGGGAGCTTTGAGACAATCCCTCCAACAACAAACTTGTCGGAGAGGGGCATCGCCTCGTCTTTCAGCTTCTGTCGCAGTTTCAGGAACTCCTTCACCTGCGACAGCATAGACTTTTCGTCCTCAAAGAACCACTTGTGATATCTTTCAACCACAAAGATTTTACTGCGGTTCTTGTCTTCTTCGTAGAGTTTTTCTAGAGACTCCCATATGTCTCTAGCGACAGTCTTCTTAAAATAGGATTCTGTAAGGGAATCTTCCATAGCATTCAGGATAAGTAGCCTGCAAATACTATTTTTCCTTCTCCATTTTGCTTGAAGTTTAGTAGCCGCGGTGATTGCATCAGCAGACCCAACATCTGGAACAGTATCGAGAATGAATGAGTCTAGATTCAAACAAGAGTTACGCCCCGATGAGAATAAATGGATCTTTAAGAAAAAGATGAAAGCAAACGAAACTATTGACTAGTTCAAGGCTAGGCTAGTAGCCAAGAGATTTTCTCAGAAGCAGGAAATCGACTACTTTGACACGTATGCTCCAGTAGCCTAGACTCATTCATTCTCGATACACGGTCATGCACGGATTGGACCTAGACTCATTTATTCTCATCGGGACGTAACTCTTGTTTGAATCTAGACTCATTCATTCTCGATACACGGATTGGAGAATGCAAAGTGCGCCAACAAAATGTCACATTACGCCTCATGAGCCCTTGAGCTCGAGTCCGTGTCCGAGTGCGAGTCGCTAAGCCCCTATGGGGCTTAGCTCCCATGGAAATAAATTTTCCAAGAGCAAAAAGCTAGAAGCTTACCATGGAGCCTTATTCTTACCTCTTAGTAAAATCACCCACATGGTTCCCACCTTTGGGTCACCACCCATGTGCACATCCCAACAATACATAGAAGCCTATATATGTTGAGATACCACATGGTATATTTTCAATGTGGGACTAAAACTTCACTAAGCATGTATCAAGAATACAAATGCCCCAACAGATTCATTTTTTTGTTTAAATAAATTACCTTTGTTGTTGGTTTCATTCTCGTATAGTCATGTGTTTTACGCATTTTGTGGTCTAAGAAATATCTTGTTCTGTATATCCTAATTTTAGTTTTTCTTTACAGTCAACGATAATTTAAACTACGAAACATTTTGATCATTTGAAAATAATTATGACGTAATCATGTAGGATAGACACGTGGGCTTAAAAATAATACAACAACAAATATAGAACCAAGATGGAGTAATATGTATTAAGATCTCAAAAATCTACAGTCCACCAACTATTTTCTCTTACAAAATACTTTTTCAACTATGGGCAGATCGTACTAACGTAACCCCCTATTGGTTCCAGCTGCCCCTCCAATGAAGACCGTCACATCATTGCGGTCCGCCGTACAATCCTTCCATCGGTTCGAGAAGAAATATTGTTCCTTCTATCCTTCTTAGTACTATCAAATTAAGTTCATTTTTGTCCACCCACAAAAACTAAGATGTTTGTTCACCCTCCAATAAATAATTGACATGTGTCAAATCCATTCAACATAAACTATTTTGAAAGTGGTTTTGTAAACATTCAAAGTGGTTTTGACTAAATTATTTGACACGTGTCAATTCTTTATTAGAGGATGAACAAACATCAAATTTTTTGGCAAGTTATATGGGCACATCAAAATATGATCATGACTAGTCCATTTTGAACTTTGGTTTATTTACAAGTTTGCCATTGAAAAAATTGATCATGGCTATCCCACTCTTTGGTATAAAAGTCATTTTTCTAATTTTGCTCTTCTTCTTCCTCAACTCATCCAAGAAGAGGAAGAACAAGAAGAACAAGAAAAAGAAGAAGAGGAAGAAAAACAACAACAACAAAAATAAGAATTTCGATAGGATTTAGACCCTAATTTTCTTCTTTAACTCATCCCCACTATCTCCAAGTACAATGGGGTTTAAACCCTAATTTTCTTCCCATTTCGAATTTCGATTTTCAATTAATGGCGAAGAAGAAAATGAGAAGAAAACACCCAAAAATTAAATCCTATTTTTTTTCTCATTTCCAATTTTGATGGCACCCAAAGACTCCTCATAATGTACAAATTCTAATATTAGTAGAAATCATAATATTGCTGTTTCAACTAGTGTAAACAAGGACTGTCTATTTTTCTGACAGTCTTACAAACTGAATGGACTGCCATAAAATTGGACAGTTTTAAGTCACAACATGTGAAACAAAGGACTGTCCATTTTTCTGGCAGTCCTTACTGTATGTAGACCTACATACAGTAAGGACTGCCCATTTTTCTGGCAGTCCTTACTGTATGTAGACCTACATACAGTAAGGACTGCCAGAAAAATGGACAGTCATTTGTTTCACATGTTGTGACTTAGAACTGCCCAGTTTTCTGGCAGTCCATTCAGTTTGTAGGACTGCCAGAAAATGGACAGTCCTAAGTTTCACATGCTGTGACTTAGGACTGTCCAGTTTTCTGGCAGTCCATTCATTTTGTAGGACTGCCAGAAAATTGGGCAGTCCTTGTCGACGCGGAGTTTTCACGTTCGTTCATACTTGGGTTTAATTTAAATGGGTAATTTTCAACTCTGAATGTAGTTTAATTCATTCAAATAGGCAACAAAGATTTAAAATAAACAATGTAATTGATGCTTGAAATTTTCAAATTAATTTCTAGGATTTTTGAAATAAATTGAGAAAGAATTTGGGTGCTTGAATTAATTTCTTCAAAAGAGGAGGATGGTGGAGGAGAAGTGGAAGATGTTGGGGATTTAGGAGTTGTGGATGAGAAGAGGAAGATGTTGGAGATTGAGGAGAGGTGGAGGAGAAGAGGAAGAGGAAGAAGAAGAGAGCGGTGAGGGTTTTGGAAGAGAGAGAATAGATTTTGAATAGATTTTGCGGAAAAAAATGAATTTGGCATTGGGGGGTGGGGGGGGGGGGGGGGGGGGGTGGCGGGGGGGGGGGGGGGGGGGGGGGGCAGGGTAAATTTGGGACAACCATGGATTAAAAATTTGGACTAGCCTAGTAAAAACCATAAAATTTTAGACTAGCCACAATTCGAACTGGCCATGATCAAAATTTGATGTGCCCATACAAATTGTCAAATTTTTGTGAGTGAAAAAAAATGGACTCTATCAAAATTGTCCCTGGCTAGTTGTCGCTATCAACAACCCCCTGTAACTCAGTAAAAAATTATTTTTTTTTTTCTTCCTTAACGAAATATATCAAAAATTTATGCTACTTCCATTTACGTTGTGAAGTTCTAAAAGTTGACCAACCATGATGATAATTATAAATTTATTGTGAATAATGATACCACGTAGAACTTTATTTAGAGCATCTCCAACCCTATTGTCTTGTTAAGTGTTGTGAGTCTTAGGTGGCTCCTATGTGGCATGAGCCACAAGACAATGTCTTGTTTATGTGGCAAAATTATATTTCAAAAGACAATGAGATAGAAAAACTTTCTTCAATGCAAAAGTGTTGAGAAGACAATAAAAAGTATTTTTTTCAACTTCCAAGACAACTCCTCCACTTCTTTAACTTTTTTATAAATATTTCTATTCATAATTGATGATGTGGAGACAAAGTCATTGTGAAGTGCATTGTCTAGATCTAGACAACCAACTTCACATTCTCCTTGCCATGTCATTGCCATGTCAACTTCATGTTTTATTCTACATTTACATTGGAGAAGAATTTTTGGAATGAAAGTTTGTCATTCCTATGTGGCAACCATTTTTTCTAAACTCACAATAGGGTTGGAGATGCTCTTAGCCATGCCACATGTCAAGGTAGAAACACATTAATTTAAGAGAGTGGGATCAACCTCAAATATAAAAATAATTCAAAAATAAAAACAAATATTAAAAAATAATATATATTTTCACATGCCTTATAAAAAAAGAAATTTTCGGTTTATTAACTATCATTCGTACTAGTAGGCACCTGAAATAGAGAAATTTGAAGTTATGTAACAGAATTTTCAGTTTTCAATTTTTTTTTTTTTTAGAGAATCTCGTCATTGTCTTATTATAATTTTCTTTAGCAAATAATGATGTATAGTAACTTCGGATTTAAATGTGCAAGAGTATATATAACTTTAAATTTGAGACGATATTTAGTAACTTGTTAAGAGAAGTTCATTTTCAGTTGTTTACTACATTACCTACTTGTTATATAACTTTATTTGTTTTCGGGCTATTTAGTAATAGAGTCTTATATAATAGTTAATACAAGGGTTGTGATTTCCAAGATGTCTAACGTAGTACTTGGGTCTTAAAATTATTGTTTATGCAAGTAAATGAACAGTAATTTTAAAATCAAAATAATAACGTTGGACATTTTAAAAATCTAAATCTTAATTTTAACGACTATGCGAGCACATGTTACTAAATATTTTTTTTAGAGGAGTCACTTGACTCCTTGTGTGTCCGAATGCGAAGGCAAGTAGAAATTATAGATAGGTAAGTGATCGTGTGTAGAGGCAAGGATGGTCCAAAAAGACAAATGTTATCCAATAATAATCTCTTTTTTGAACTTTCTTTGAGATGAGACATAAAATCACCGACCATCAAGCATAATTTTAGTTGACAATATCCATCTATTCCCAAACTTTAATTCAACCTCTAGTAAAATTATATATAGAAACAACACACTAAATTATCCTTAAATCTAGAATAATTTTCCTTAATATATTAATAAAAACAATACATTTAATTCCTAACTAATTTAGGCAATAAAAGGACGAGTGTTATAAACACACAAGTTGAAAATGTAGGAAATCTAGAAATTTACCAAATTGACACATGGAGTGGTAAAAAGGACACTGCCAAGCTCCCCTAGCTTTAGTCCCATTCCAAGCAATCGAGTGATGAGTCAGTCAGGACGCCCTGTCCCCAAAAGTCTTCCACCTTAACGGGTCGGATCCCAGACCCGTATCCGCCTGCCGAGTACGCTTCCAAATAAATAGACACGATGCTCAAGTCGCCCATACTTCTCTCTCTCTCTCTCTCCTCTCGTTCTCATCCTCTCCACTTTCTCTCTCCTCAATGGACGACGCAGCCGACGACGGCGAGTCGTGGGCGGCCGCCGCCGCCGCCCACCCGGAGCTGGCGGCGCACCAGATCGCGCGCTTCCGCAACCCCTGCTGGGACCCGGCGTGGCGGGATCTCGTCCCGACGCCGGCGCCGGCCGTGTCCGTGTCCGTCGACTGGGGGTCGCGCCGGAGGCGGTCGGGGACCGGAGCGGGTCCGCGGAGGATCCGAATCCGGTACCCGAAGCCCTACAGCGGGGGTGCGGCGGCGAGCCCCGCCACCCCGCTGGACTTCGGATCCGGATCCGGGTCGGCGTGCGGATCCGAGGAGGCGTCCAGCTCGCTGGAGAAGAAGGCTAACCCCGTTGCCGCCAGCAATGACGTCAGCGGCAGCGGCTGTGTGGCAAAGGTCTGTATATTTACGAAAATGCTCCTCTCTCTCTCTTTCTCTCTCCCCCTCTCGAAACGTTGGTTATTATTGTTCCACCGGTTTCGTACTTCTATTTTTTTTGTTTCTTTTACATAAAGCCCCTCAAAATTCTTACGATTTTCTCGATCTACTGCTTACTAAATACTAAATCAGGAAGTATATTAATTTGTCTTTCGTTTTTTCATCCTTTTATTTGCATTTTTTATGGACGACATCTTGCTCTGGAAGGAAGACTGCTCACGTGTCGTGACCAAAGTTGAAAATTATTGTGTAATATGTACATAAAAAAGGAGGGGGGTTTGTGCAAAGCTGTAATATTTTCTTCCGACATTGACCGGAAAAAGCCACACTTCGGGAAGCGCTCGCCAATATTCCGGTCACGTGAGCCAGTAACCCCACTCATCCACCTCCTTAAAAATATATAAATATTTCCACTTGAGGTTTTTTTTTTTTCGTAAATTTGGGGAAGGAGGTGCGTTTAACGTGCAACTCGAGCACAAAGTACTTCCATAATTCCATTTCCTTCGTTTTTTCCTTCCACTTTCTTCGACGAAGTCCAACTGTACATGAACTCTCGTCCATTTCCCAAAATATCCCTTTAAAAAAAATGTAAATTTGCACATAAATAAATAAAAAGCATGTCGTTGTGGCAGTTCGGTGCACCAGAAAAGTGACTTGGTTAATTACGAAAATGCCGCTGTAAGGCTTTGACGTGTTTCTTTTATAATTAAAATACATTTTTTCGTGAAAAAGGGTATTTTGGGGAATTTAGATTTTGGAGAGTACTTTGTTGAACGGCCTGCTTTATCATCCGGGCGCGGTTTCGCGAGTGGTGAGCAGGTGACGGTGGTAGTTATGGCCCCGCCACTTAATTACTAAATTAAAGGCATTAAAAAAAAAACTATTCAATAAAATAATGAACTTGATATTCTCACGCTTCCTTTCTTCAATCTACGCCTCTTCCGCCGACAAAAGGCTCGTTGGGTGGGGGCGTAGAAACGGAGGGCGGAGGTTGTGAATAGTGCCGCGAGCTACCGGCGGTTGGTTTGGGGATCGGTTGCTAGTCTGGTTCTAGGTCTACGTGGCGAGTTGCGGAATGTTTTTGTAGGGGTCGGACCAGTAGTTTTCTGACACGCGGATGGTTGCTTGCAGGTTGGAGTGATCTACCGGCTGCCGTTGGGTTCTGCGAAGGACATCAGACGGTCAGGAAAGAAGAAGGTTGAAAACTTTGTCCTCTCCTCACCTGCCATTTCTGTTCCAAAATTGGAAAAAAAAAAGAGAGTAATTTTTTGTCAACCAACTAGAATTTGACCAGAAAATGACTTATTTTGGGCATTGCGTTTTCGATTTCGATGTGTATAGAAGTGTCTCTGTCAACATAGAGGTATTGGAATGTCTGTAAAAGAAAAAGATGGTATCTTTATAATTTGTTTGATTTTGCAGACGATATGTGAGCTTCAGGACGAGGAGAAAATGTTGTTGGAAGAGAAGATAATGCTTGAAAAGGTGAACTTTTCTTATTTAAATATTTCATTTATTTAGTTAATTTTTTATGGTTCTGGTGGCTGATATGTGAATAATAATGATGAATAATGAATAGGAGGTGGAGCTAGGGAGGAAGGCGTATAAAGCATTACAGGTGGAGAACAAGAGGCTAAAGATGAGACAGGTGACAACCCCCCTTATTTTCTTACTATTTGTCTTTTTTTTTTTTTTTGGCTTCCTACTATCAGGCTTTCATGATTCAGTAGTTGTATTCTTTCTTTCTCTGTCTATCATTAGTTTTTGTCTGCATGCTTCCGTGTCTTGTGCAGTTATATTGCTGTTGAAAAAACTTTAAATTTTTAGAGCATTGCTGCTTATTTATTATCGACACATCCACCAAAGACGCCCATAAAATGGAAGGAAGCTATCTAGCTGCAGAAAAAATGTAGCTAGTGGTGTAATATGGATTTAGCAAGTCTCTTCTTTTTTAGGTTCACTTGTGGCCCACAAGTCATGGACACGTGCCTTGTGGGGGCAGGGGCAGACCCACCTTAGAGCCTCCTGTAATTTTGATTTCATAATCAACCCGGCCCAAAGGCCTACAACCCAGAGGTCACCACCCGGGCCATGTCCGAAGGCCTACAACCCAGCTCAGACGTCACCAACCCGGCCCACCTGGCCCGTATCACCACCCGGTGGCTCACATTAATTCCCACCACCACATAGGAGATTAAAATGCTTCCCCGAAGACTTGAACCCCCCATGACCAGGGCAGATCTCTCCTACTCCTACCACTTTGAACTCTCCTACCACTTGGACTAGAGGTACTTTGACTCTCTCTCTCTCTCTATATATATATATATATATATATATATATATATATATATATAATTTTAAATTTAGTACTTTTGCCTCCGGTCAAAATATTTTTTTTGGCTATAGGTACTTTCGCCCGCAGCAATAACAACAAAGCAGCCATTTATTCCATATTTTCGGGGTCGACTACTTAAATCATCTTCTTCCATTAGGATCTACTAAGGGTCATGTCCTTTGTCACGCTATATCCATATTTTTCTTGTCTCTCATTTTTTTTCCGAGTCCGCGTGTCACTAGTTGCAATGGTTCTTAGGCTAGTTTTGATATTGCTTCTGCTTTTAAAACACGGAAGCATAAGTGGCTTATGTAAACAGTTTTTCCATGCTTCTATAAGTTGTCCATGCAATGAACTAATTTACCAAAATAAAAACCAAAACCGGATATTACGCACCAAACAACTTTGGGTGTTGGTTTTCAAGAAAATAAGGAGAAGCAGTTCAAATGACTTGTACCAATACCCATGCTTAGGCCAGATTTGGGATTGCTTATCACTTATCAGAGGCTACTTATGCTTATTTTTCTTGGAGGGCAGTCCAAGGCTGTTTGGTAACAACTGGTCAAATCATCGCAAAAAAAAAAAAATTGTCAAATAACTTTTGAAAAGTCGGTTCATTTTTGGGACAACATTTGATAACAGTCTCTCATCTGCTTATGCTGCCAGTTTTTGAGAAGCAGGACCTATCCCAAAACAAGCCTTAGTGTATCTATTCAAATAAGCATCATCTACCCTACTATACTAGGCTTAAACAGTCACCCATCATATGCTATCACTTTACGCAAAATACAGCCAAGAGAAAATAAGACAAATTAATACAGACGGTCCTATGTGCAAAATTGACATGTCAGTTTGGCCCATACTGCCATACTAGGATCTCACCCTCGAAAATGGATGTTTCACTTGGTGATGGGCTGAAGCTGATATAACTCCTTTTCGGTCGTGTTCCAACACAATATACCTGCTCAATGATGGACATTAGCTAAAATCAATGTAGAATTTGTCTTTGTTAGAGAAATCTATTGTTACACCCAAGATGTCTACTGGCGCATACCCACAGGCACCATATCCTACTACGCACTATACCTGCCTTTGATGTTTGCTAATATCCAAATGTTTATGACCATTTAGTCCCACATCGCTTATATGGGAAATGAAGGGGTGGTCCATCCGAACCCCTTCAAAAGTTTAGTAATGCAACTGTTACCGGTTCTGCATCCAACAATATACACATAACACACTTGGATTTCAATTTGGATCATCACTTGGCTGATGCATAGATTTGGCCTGCTGATACCAAGTGTGACCCAAGTGCCCATCACATTGATGCATTTTGGGAGTAAAGTACACTACATTCTCTGTACATGATATCATCTGGATGGATATGCTGAAGGCTGCAGCTACTAGCTATATCTCCAAATACTTGATATGAAGGTGCAAAATGGGGCTTAGCCTAAAGTGGTTGGTAGATTCCATTCTCCATTAATGGAAGCTTCTGTTCTGTGAAACTTTCTACAGTAGGACTAGAAAAATGGTAACCTTAAATTGTTAGGTGAAGACATCCTATGTTTAGATCCAAAACTTGCCTATGTTAGTATTCCATTTTGATGTTCTAGTTTTCTAGAATCAATGTGTAGCCACAAGTACCTAGTTGCTTACCAACATGTTATTGTTGTGGTGCTTATGACACTTTTTTGTAACGATTCCAGTTACCACTTATTAAGAGCTACAATTTTTACACTGAGTTTTGTTACAATTTAAAAGTCTATGAGAAATGGCGAGGAAAATTTGTTTGCAGCAGTTTTGAATTGATAGATACTAACGAGTTAATTAGAACAGAATTGCAACCAAGATGTTGCTAGGACAAGAGGCATAACTGAAGTGAACCTGAAATCTGAAGAAAAGCAGTAAAAATATTTATTTATATATTTTGCTTTCTGAGAAAATTGTTTTGTAATACAGGTATAAGTAAAGGACGGAGGTTAAAATTCTTGGGCAGTCTTGTAGTTGTTGCAGTCAAACCATCTGGTTGTTTCCACGTTGGTCTTCGTCCAGAAAAGCTTCAATGAAATTCACAACTTCAATATTTTTCTCTATAATGCTCCTACGATAACAGCTGTCACATACTCTTGCTTGCCTATAGATCCTTGTATAGGATGTTTACACGAGTCTAAATATATAGTTGTCTTATTCAATTCAGTCTTGCGTGATGCCAGAGATTCATTTTTGCTATGACTTTTGCTTGAGATAGTTTATGGGAATATTGTGCAAACGCATGGAAACTTCTTGTGACACTGGGTGTTGACCTTAATCCTTGACTAAAAGAATTCGTTAGGCTGACCCCATTAACTTGGTAGACCATTTGATGGTTGTACTTTACTGACTTTTGACATTTTAGACCCACTTAATCCTCTCCTTTTATAACACGCTTATAGTCAACACTTAAATTTTAATTGATAATTTGTTTGTGGAATAGAAGCATATCCCTACATTTTGTAGATGAACTCTGGCTCTGTTGTCTTCTACAAGGGGACTATATATATATATATATATATATATATATATATATATATATATATATATATTTTTTTTTTTAATATATATATATATATATATATATATATATATATATATATATATATATATATATGAAAGAGGAATCATTTTATATCATTGGCATACTGTTGACGTTTATAGATCATCACTGTTTATTGTTTCATCTGTTACTTCATTTGTTATTGCTTCCTCTGATTGCAAGTATGTTTGGAAATGCAGCTGAATTTGCTGTCAGAGAGGGTTCCTACGACGATGGCTGCTAACGTCGTCTCCTCCGGACAATGTTCCAGTTCTCAGTTTCTTCTTCCTGACCTCAATGAACCATTGCCAGATAATTTAGGCTGATGCAAAGATCAATATAACTCGCCAGTGTTTATTGAATAAGCACTAAATGTACATATCGAGGCGCAGGTAGATTAATTCAAAAAATATATATATATATATTAGTGGATAGTTTTTGATGATGGATAAACATGTAACTTGTTTAGCTGTTGTGTCGGTCTAACTCGTAACTTATTGACACTTTGTTCTTCAATTCATTCTTTTGCAATCCAGACTCGTTGACCAGTTCTTTTTCCAATGTCTTTGTTTGTAATATTGTTCATAGTATTAATCTAATTAATGCGTAAATCATAGAGCAAGTCCAACCACAGGGAGAAAAAAAAAAAAAAGTAATTTGTGTGCACTCTAATCAGTTTTTCTACTGTTGTAAAACTGTATGACTCACTGGTATTATGTTTAAGGGAAGATATCGAAATAAAAACTAGAAATTAGTGAACTTAATTGCAAATAAGCGAAGATCTCAAAGTCCTTTGATCACATGCTTGATCTTAATTTTAAGCAAAAAGCTCAAGTGTTCCTTCCAAGATTACTAATATGTCAAACTTCATATTACTTTTTTTGAGTGGATATAACATGGAAATGATTGACTCTACACGTTGATTATTGAAGTACTCAGGTCTTTTTGTTCGTGGTTTATGGTCATTAATGTAAAGCTAGGGAGATTTTTCACAATTTAGTCTAAACAATACTTCTTATACGGAGCAGGTCTCATGTTCCATTTAATTCTGTCCATTTCTGTCCCCCTTCATATTACATGTGGGCCACTATTCATATGTCTACATCCATGGCCCACATGTAATAGGAAGGAGGACAAAAATAGACAAAATTAAATGGAACGGCATATCTGCTCCCCTTTTTATATAAAAGGTAAGAATTGGTTAGGTAAATCCTCCAGCTACACAATTTTGATTATACCCTACCTTCATACTACAATTTATACAAAATAACTAAAAGAAAAATGATATTTTGACTGCGGAGCTGGTCCGCGCCCGCATGGCCACCAACCATTGTCCCTCCGGCTAACGTGGGCCCACCACAGGCCGGGGGGGCCAAAGCCGACGCGCTGCGTGGCTGTGGGCTAGCTCTGCGGCGGTCAAAATACCGCAAAATAGCAGTTCCGTAACTAAAATCCTGTAATTTTTATAATTTCTTTCTCATTGTTTGCACCATGGAAACTTGTTTTATAGTTTCGTTCTCATATTTTGCAGCATGGAAACTGGTTGTGTCCAGTAGGATTATGGCATCGGTAGCAACCTACCTGCAAAGTTTGGGCTAGGATTGTTCTCTAAAGGAATGAGAAAATTGAGGATTTGAACCCTAAACCTCAGGAGGAACTAAACAAAGCTAACCAATGTCTGCTTTGGTGTTTTATATATATATATATATATATATATATATATATATATATATATATATATATATATATATATATATATATAGTGGATAACCCGTGCCATAAAGGCACGGACACGAATCGGGCCTTCTCGACGTAGGCGTGCAGGTATCGGACCAGCGCCAGGGAGTTCCGGACGGAGACGCGGCCTCCGAACCCGGCCTTCTCGACGTAGGCGTGCAGGCACCGGGCCAGCGCCAGGGACCCGAGTCCGGCGGAGGCGGACACGGCAAAGACCACGGTGGCGGCGTTTGGGACGGCGTGGGGCCTCATGGAGGCGAAAACGCGCAGGGCCGTCGCGAGGTGTCTGAGGGCGGTGAGGCCCTAGACGGCGGAGGTCCAGGAGACGACGTCCCTGTGCGGCATTCCGTCGAACACCCGCAGGGTGTGGTCGGCGGAGCCGCGTCGGGAGTAGGCGGTGAGCAGGATGGTGTGCACGAAGGGGTCGGACCGGAATCCGAGGAGGAGGGCGTGTGTGTGGAGCCACCTGGTGGCCGCGGTGGTGTTGAGCAAAGAAGAGAAGGTGTGGGAGTCGGAAGGGACGCGGCGGCGGAGCATTTGGGAGTAGATGGAGAGTGGGTTGGCGGAGATGGCGATGGCGATGTTGAAGGAGAAGAGGTTGGGGTTAGTCATGGGGAGGAGGGAGGCGGCGAAGGAAGGGTCGGCGTCGGCGGCGCGGTGGAGGAGGCTGCTTGCGACGAAGGGGTTGCGGAAGAGGCCTACGACGACGGCGTGGACGAGGATAGAGCGGAGGCGGCGGAGGGAGGGGCGGTGCAAGCGGAGCTAGAGGCGGGGGTGCCGTTGGAACAACCGGTTGCTCCGCACCCAACATGGGACCTCCTCCTCTCTTATAGAGAGAGGGGCAATTTAGTCCTTTCATCATCGTTGAACCAAAGCACATGGGTCGGACCAAAAACCCACTGTGCTTTATATTTTATATATATATATATATATATATATATATATATATATATATATATATATATAGTATACATACTAAACTTATATCCATGGACTGGTCCGGGTCCAGTCCGAATGTAGTTTGGACTTGGCCCAGACCAAAGCTACTTGGGTTTGGGCCCGTGCTGACTTTGGGATTTTAATCTCAAGCCATATCCGGCCCAACCTGCTACTCAAGACTATACCAAGCCAGTCCGGTCCAAGTTCGGTCAAACTAGTCAAATATGTGTCTAGGCTGACCCGACCCAACCCGACCCAGTTAACATCTTAAGGTTTGGGCCCTCATGTCTAAACAATAATCCTGATTTTGGTACTACAAGTGACAAGTTGAAAATGCCTATTGAGATATATAAAATGAAGTGGATATCTTTATATATTTAGATGAATAAATATTTATCGTGCTATAGAGTATTAACAATTGTATATTCCGACCAATCTTAATGAATATGTAGATATTAATTCATTACATTATTCACACACGTGGATTTTTATACCTATGTTCTACTATAGAGTTATCCCAACCTTTTACTTTGTGCCATCGTAATCGATACTTGTATATGTAAATGAAAAAGACTACCGAATTATTAGCAAAATTGACATAGTCCATGTAATTTTTTAGTTTTAGATCTTCAATAAGACTTTCTTTGTGAACAAAAAGATAATGGTATGTACTGTCCATGGTTCAATAAAGTAATAAAAAAATTGGTATATAGTCACAAATTTTCAAAAATGAGCCAGAATGATGAAAAGTTTCACAAAATTCGAAAAGATCACGCTACACGAATTGGCGTAAATAACCCAGAGAAATGTCAGACACTCTGATGATTCCTTAAAAAATACGTAGACGGATAGACGTTTTCGATGCAGAAACACCTGCATTTTTTAGTATTTTTAATTTTTTAAATTTTCAACACTTCCAAACTTTTATGTCAGCGATTTTTTGCTTCCAAATTAATCCTTTCAAACTCTTTGCTTTGTATTATCGTCACAGATTCTCCACCTCCAACTTTTATGTTACCCCTTGTCATTATTAAGATTGAAGTATTATATAAGTAATTTGTTCTAAGAATTAGATGAGCTAAACTCTTTCAACACCGATACTCCTTACAGTTAAGAATATGGAAATATCCCTATATCGGCTTTTGATCCACCCGGTTAAAATGGCCGGGCTTGAAGTTTTATTCAAAAAAGGCCCAATTTGCCCAAATGTCAGCCCTCAGCCCATAAACTATGAAGTATATAAGACTATAACTAACAAAACTCTCAATTTGGCTCATCCCAATATTATTCCAAAAAATATAGCTGCATGTGCGGCAGCGTCGGCTATGAGAAAAATATGTCGATCCACATATAATGTGCGAACAGCAAAAGTTGTGTACCATAGTCAATAGCTAGGAGCATGGGCGGATCCAGGATCCAAAGATAATGGACTATTAAAGGGATGCATCTTATTTTTAATATATTTGTGTGTTATATACCTATCTAGTAAAAAAAAAAAAAAAGTTAGATGGCCTATAACCCACCCACAATACAACTGGATCCGCCCCCAGGCTAAGAGATATGGTAACAGTCCATCAGTCTAGTTTCCACTTCAGAAATAGGAGATGCGTATGCAAGAAAACCTAACCTGCAATTCAGAAACACTTTCAAGCAGAACATGTCCTAAATGTGTTTTACTGTCAGGGCTAGCCCAGGGCACAGAAGAGGTAGGCGACCATGCTGGGCCCCCAATATTGGAAAATAGATTAGGAATATCACAAAAATAAATTTAAAACAAAGAAACAATCTGACAACAACAAAAAAATCAGCACTCCAATCTGGAAAAAAAATATGATAGCTTGATTGATGATTTTGATAGTTTAATTGATAAATTTGCTTATAAAAATGCTAATTTTTTTTCCATTTATATGAAAAAAAGAGTAATGCTATTCGTACCTCCAAATTGTCGTTCCAATACATCCCTCCTTATGTGGTAGCTGACGTGGCATGTTAAATAATATTATGTGTCATCTGACATAGCCGATGACATGACAAATTTTAATCCAAAAAGTTAATTACCCAATTTTGTCCATGTTAATATTAATATTAATATTAATATTAATATTAATATTAATATTAATATTAATTAATATTAATTAATTTTAATGTTAATATTAATGTTAATGTTAATGTAAATATTAATATTATTGTTAATGTTAATGTTAACGTTAATATTAATTTTAATGTTAATGTTAACATTAATTTTAATTTTAATGTTAATTTAATGTTAATGTTAATTTTAATTTTAAAATTTGACACGTCAGCTGCCTCATCAACATGCCACGTCAACTGCCACGTAAGTAGGGACGGTTTGGAGGTACAATTTGGAGAAACAAATAGCATTATTCATATAAAAAAGAGTCAAAATTCTAGATTTTGTCCTAGGCCTTACAAACCATGCTACATACTGAGCCATCCCTTGCCCGTAAAGACAACGACCTACTATGGGATTGTGTTGTAATTGTTAACCTTTTGTCTAAGCATGCAAAGAGACCTATACGCTATCTCACACGTGCGGCACCCACATAAGCGTGCTCGCGCGTAGGAGATTCCACTAGAACGAGTGTTTGTGCCTATCGTGACGCTCTATATTTTATTCTGAAAGAGAGGGTTAAAACATATCTAAGCGAGAGTGGCCAAGTTTAGAAGCAACCTCCATCAATCTCCTCAACTTTTCCTCCAATTAGAGTGCACCCTCCTCATCATTGAAAGGGAAAGTGTTGTCAATAATTCTCTGTTGAGAGATTCTTTCATCTAATGAGTGTGTGTATAGTCAACATTAATCTAATGGCATCTGATGCCGAGAAGAAAGGCCATATAATATATAGAACAGCACACATCAGAAAGAAAAACTTAAGATGAGGAATAGACTCATAGATGAAGACCGACTACTTTGATTTTTTCCCATCCAACACTAGTGAGTGATTAGGACATTATTGTTGACTTCATTGGAAGACTGAGAGTTCTTAACCAGGAAATTAAGAGGGATTATCATCAATCTTTATAACTTACAATGCTGAGTTTGGTACTCATTGCAATTACTTTTGTGTGTTTGAAATTAAAGCAAACAACCGACTTCTTGACCGACATTTTTACGGATCCTTTTTGAAAGCAAGGTAAGGTTGCTTTCAGAAAATTATTTTTAGACTGAACGGTCGGATACGTTTTTTTTTTTTTTTCCCCTCGAGTTCGGTTAATGATTCATAACGAAACAAAACCCAGATCCATGAATAAAGAACAAAGAGACATAAAGACAAACTCTAGAACAAGATCGGAACAAAATCTTCTGACTAATCTTTGCAAATTTATTATAATTTTTTTTTACAAGAACCACTATATATTAGTTTGTTTGTTTTTGTTTTTGACTAAAATAACACGTTTGTACCAAATACCTTTTTTTTCCATTAACAGTTTTCAGCATGTATATACCCAACATATTCCATCAACAACTCATAATAAACTTCATAATACCAAGCTCTTTCTTAATTGACTTAAACAAGACCTACGCCAGAATAAATAATTCTAACGAAAATGAAACATGATTGATTTAGGCAGTCTTATGTTTTGGACAATTGTCCAATGAACAAATGTAGAATTGAGAATCACAAACCACCGATTTTTTTTTAATGGCATTAGCTACGTACCTTTCTTTCTCCTACAAGTTTGGTAGGAGTGAATGAGCAAGCCCAGTGTATTGATCATACAATGATTTTAGGGACCTACCTAGCTATTAGCTAACAACTTGTTTGGTACAAGGCCAACTAATTAAATTTATGTTATTGAACTCTTCCTCCTTGGTCTTGTGGTGGTGGCAATTAATAGAGAGAAACAATCATGAGCATAGATAGTCTAAGAAATTAGATGACATGAGGTGGGTGATAGATTCATTGATAAAGAAAGGGAAACATGAAACATACATAATATGCTCATCAGATTTTTCTATTGTTTTTTTTTTCCACCATAAAATTCTTTGGTACCATATGACAAAGCTTCCTTATATATATATATATATATATATATATATATATATATATATATATATATCGTGGAAGAAGGCAATTATTCCATAAACGCGGAATTGAACCATCGTTCACTCGGACATTATGCCTCTACACTAGTCACTAGCCACTTGAGCTAGAGGTTATTAGCAGAATGTATATATATATATATATATATATATATATATATATATATATATATATATATACATACGTGTGTGTGTGTGCGCGCGCGCGCACGTGCACTGAAGATCAAGTTCGAGCGAAGCATGTGCGAAAGAGATCCAAATGGACTCAAGAATGATGCAATGCAGAAGAAAAATAATTAGAATCAGACTGTGTTCGGAAAGATATGCACTATAAAAAGGGCTTCCAGACCAACGCCCATAGTAGGACTTTGAGTTTGGAAGTACCTAAGTGTTGATGGCATTGAAATTTGATTATAGTTATTCATCCAATGTTAAAACTTGCTCGGTGTGTTGTACGAGCTTAAACTGCATACTTGAAAGTTATAATTGATCTACTTATCCATTGGCTATCTCATGCTTATAAATTCCTTGACAAAAAAATTTCGACATCAATATAGAAAATTAACATCATATCAACAACCTGTAGTGATAATATTGCTCAATTCTTTCTGTAGCATTTTTATGTTCTGATTCCAGAAGACTTGGGTTACGACGGTTCTTCCAGTCAAGATTGCTGCAGGGGAAACATTCATATTCAACAGCTTTAAGTAATGATAAGCTCATGATACTTGCAACATACATATGAGCAGATACCAAACCGGGGGGGTTGGGTTGCCCTATCCGAAACTAATTGTAATTGTCCCTTGACCTTTATTTTAGGTCGGTTTTGGGTGTCATCCGTGACCTCGACCTCTTGCAGGGTCACACTGAGACTGGGGGTTGTCCTATTAGAGGGGGGTTGTCCAAGTCTAAAGTCTTGTCAGGCTTACTCCAAGGCCGGACTGCATTTATGTATGTCATCCCTGGACCCTTATGTTCAGAGAATGCAATTCAAGAATGAGGCATAAATAATTGAAAATTGTAGAAGGATGAGACTTTAGGCTTGTCCATTGGCTGTCAGAAATTTTGGTCAATAATTATTTCACCAAAGTTCATTGTATTCTTTATCCTTAGAACAGTTTAGGTAGCTAGAGAGAGCAGATTCATGTGTAAGTTCCATCAGATGCAAGCAACACTTAGACCATCTCCAATGGGGGGTTTCTATCTTCCCTATTTCTATGGAAGAAATTCATTTTAGAAATTTTTTTTCTCAATGGTGATTTCTAACCATTTTTATCCTAGCTGGCAATAATGTAGGATGGAAACTTTCTAGGAGGGTTTCTACGTGTAGAAACTCTCATAAAAATTCTCCTATCTGTCATGACAATTATTATTGGGTCCCACACCATTAAATTGATTCTTTTACTATGTGACACATAGGATAGAAATGAAAAACCATTGGAGAACATTTTTGTATGTCTACAATTTCTATGTAGAAACTCTTCCAACTAAGATATAAATCTCCTTAAAGTACAATGCCAAGTAGGATAAGAACTCAATTTTAGAAATCAACATTGTAGATGGTCTTAGCAGCATAAAACACGCTCATCTAGCACCAAAATTTTGGTACAATGCTTTGGTTTTAATTTTTCATTGTCATTCAACTTTAAATTTACGAGGACTTCTAAATATAGAAAATTTGACACTTGGTAATATAGGTGAGCAACCGTTCGGTTCAAATTGAACTGAATATATAAAAACTGAAATAACAGTAAGCCATAATTCTCAAAACCGAAAACCGAATCATTTTTTTTACAAAAACTAAACAAAACCGAACCAAATTAATTCGGTTCGATTTTCGGTCGATTTGGTTTCATGGACCAATGTACCGGGCCTTCAAATCTTTAGCAAATGAACCTATTTAAATAATAAATTTTTAAAAAAATATGGCATTGTTGTATTTATGAATTATTATATTATATAGAGTGAAAAATATTAGTATATATAAATTGAGGGTAGAGAGAGAGAGTGCTCAAAGAAGCACCGACAGATAATAGGAGAAGAGAGTGCGCTCAACTGGGGGTTAGAAAAATATTAGTATTTATAGATTGAGGGTAGTTTGATAAATTACTAAATTTAAATCGATTTTCGTTTCGGTTCGGTTACTCTAATCCAGAACCGAAAACCGAACCGTTATTTCAAAATTTCAAATTTCTAAATCGAAAACCTAACCGATAACCGAAAAACTGAACCGTTTGTCATATTTCGGTTCGGTTCGATGCGGTTTTAGATTTTCAACTGTTATATGCTCACCCCCTACATGGTAATTGATATAGTACTCTTCTTGGTTTTTTTTTTCCTTCTGCACATATGCCTCCATAAATTGACCACTTTGTTTTTAAGATGACTCTCTTGTTGTCAAAACTAGGAAGGAGCCTCTCCTCCTTGGACTTGCTTCGCTTCACATCCGAAGGAATCATACAGTAGTTAGATTCATGACTCCAACAAATCTGTGTGAATTAGGTGTTGGAGTGGGTGGGGTTCCCAACCTATGTGGAGAAGACCCCGGAGTGCGACGAGCGCCGTTCGTGTGTCGAAGAAGCTCGGGAAGTAGGCGACGAAGTTGCTGCTGTTGCTGCTGGAGCTGCTGGAAGCAGGGGATCCGAGTTCGGCCCGAACTCGGTCCCAGGCCGAGTTTTGGCCGAACTCGGTCTGGCCGTTCCAGGGTTTGGCCAGTAGGTGCTGGCTGCCCCACACAGAGTTCTGGCCGAACTCTGTGTCGTCGGGGGCTGAAGCGATTTTCAGGATGAGTTTTCATCATTGGATCTAATCCAACGGTCCAGGTTGGCTGCGGGATTAGGGAGATATATTGAGTTTTCTCAACCCTAATTCATAATCGTATTATCGCATTGGACAACACAAGTTTGAGAGAGGAAGGAGGCAAGAGTGCCATTGCAACTTCGGAGAAGAAGGCGGAGGATTGAAGGTCGTTTTCGAAGGAGATCGTGTTTCGGGTAATCTCTACTCGTCGTTCTCGCTCTTCGTAGCCTTGTAATCATTGTTCTTATCTCTGAGTGTTGTGGGGATCCGATTTGGATCAGAAGGAGTTTGTAGAGGGTGTAATTCTTCTATTCCATTAGTGGAGGCTCTCAGGGTTGGACTCCGATCGTCCCGTGGTTTTTTCCCGCAAGGGTTTCCACGTCAAAAATTCTCTGTGTCTGCATGATTGTTTTTGTGTTATTGTTTTTGGGTTCGTGCGTTATATTGCTCGGTCCTCTCGCAGGTACTCTCCGGTTTGGGGAAAGGTTTCCGCGTTTCTTTCCCAACAGAGTGGTATCAGAGCTTTGGGTTCAAAGGGTGTCAGGAGTTGACAGAGGAACCAGAGAGGAGAGATGGACGCGAAGCCGGTGCGCATGGTGAACCTTAATGGCACAAACTATCATTATTGGCGGAGCAAGATGAAGGATTTGCTATTTGTCAAGAAGCTGCATCTACATGTGTTTGCAACCGAGAAGCCCAGTGATAAATCCGAGGAGGACTGGAAGTTCGAGCACATACAGGTGTGTGGGTACATACGACAGTTTGTTGATGAGAACGTGTACAACCACGTTGCCAATATTGAGCACGCGAAGACGTTGTGGGATAAGCTGGAATCCTTGTATGCGAAGAAGACCGGGGTAAACAAGTTGTTCCTGATCCGAACGATGATGGGTCTGCGGTACAAGGATGGGGCGTCTATTACGGATCACTTGAGTGATTTCCAGGGCGTGGTTGACCAGCTATCTTCTATGGGAGTCAAGTTCGACGACGAAGTTCAGGGACTGTGGCTGCTGTGTACATTGCCAGACTCGTGGAAGACCGTACGAGTATCTATGATCGCTTCTGCTCCAGAGGGCGTGGTCAGTCTGGAGTTTGCCAAGAGCGGGGTGTTGAATGAAGAGATACGGAGACGTTCTCAGGGCACTTCATCCACATCCCACCACTCAGAGGCACTTGTTTCAGAGAGCCGCGGAAGGGGCAAAAGCAGGGGTTGTAACACCCTGTTTTCAGAATTTGGGGATTTTTGAAAAATTATTATTTTTATTATTTAATAATGGTGATTAGGGCATGATATGGTTTATAGTGATTATTAGTGTAATTAGAACCATCTTCTAAGTCATGCTAAGTCATGACTTATGACTTTGTGACTTTGTTAGTAAACCTTAGTGTAAACCCTAGTTTCTCTAAACTAGAAGTTGCCATGACCATGGGAACTTGACCATAGGCTTAGAATATCATTTTAGTGATTTTTGGCCATAGGGGTATTTTGGTAATTTTTAGGAATTTATTTGGAATTTAGTGGGATTAGTGAGATTTTACTATTCATAGACTTTTAGATTAGTGACTTGCTAATCCCTAACCTAATTACCATAATCTATAGGTTAAACCCTAACCTAGAATGACTAAGGGGATTAGATATTCATGGTAGTTAAGCTATATAAATATCTAGATATTATTTATTGATATTTTGCTTAAATTATGCAAAATATCTTAAACCCTTTTTACAAGTCCTTCCCTTAGCTTGCAAGCAACCCAAGGACACCCCCCCATTGCTATGACCAGCCAAGACCTCCCCCCCCTTGGCATGACCCCCTTTCCTATATATTTGATTAATTCATTGCATTTGCATTGAATTAAATTCATGAAAAATTGCCCTTTACTTCAAAAATCCATAACTCTCAACCTAGTGATCCAAATCACTTCAAACCTCTTGCATTGGGTTCCTACAACCTAGAGGGTGCTAAGGGAGGCTAGCAAGTTGGACACAAGGACTTGGACACACCCACAAGTGGACTTGGACACCCCCCTCATTATTTGAATTTTCAAGGATTTTGCACATAGAGGTAAATATATTTAACCTAGTTATTTTACTAGTTTTTCTTCATTATTGCATGCATATAGTCATAATATGGCTGTGGGTAGAGTTTGGTGATTTCAGGGTTTGATTTGGTGTCGTGTCGGACACGTATCCCAATTTAATTACATTGTATTTTACTCACTGTTGCACACTGTCACATTGATGAGTACACACTGATTTGTAAAACTTTTTGAACCAAAACCTAGTCCTAGGTTTCCTAACCCTAACCCTGTGTCACTGTGCACATTTTGAGCTTGTGTCGTGTCCAAAACTGGACACAAAGCTCACTGGACACAACACTGTTTAGACACTGCAGTACACTGTAAATCCCCTGCTACCACCCCCTTAGTTCTCCCTCTACACGCCACTTGGACACGCCAAAATTGGCATAGAGCACGGGGCACTGACTGACAGGTCATCCCCAAAGTTTGGGATGACCTCGTGTCGTGTCGGACACGGAATCGTCCCCGCAAGGGTCGTGCACTGCACTGCACAGCCGAGTTTTTGGCTCTGACACGGGTCTCGTGTCCCACGTACACGAGTCGTGGACACGTGTCAGGGTGACACGTGTGTAGTAGACCCTAGGGCGAACCCCAGGACACGAGCACGAGGTGTGTCGTGTCCTGTGTTGCGTACACGAGACGCGTGCATCACTGCACGACGCGGTCTGAAACCACGTATTTCCCTCTCTGATACGCGTGTCGTGTCCTCTCTACACGACACGTGGACACATTGCAGGGTGTTGGACACGTACCCTACCCCTAGGTGAACATTCGTGCACGTGCACGAGACACGAGAGTGTCTGTGTCGTGTCCTAGGGTGAGTTGCACGCGTGCACGATACTGTGTGTGTGCGTGTGTGTCAGGTTTACCCGAGTGGTTGTTTTGTGAGTTGGACACGTCGTGGTCGTGTCTCAGGCACCTAGGACATTAGGATATGTGTGGGGCTAGTGTTACCAACCAATAGGATCGAGCCTTAGCTCGGTTTGGTGAGTGTAAATCGAGTTACCTATATTACCTGTGCACAGCCCTATTTTCCAGTTTTAGGATATTTTCCATTTTTGTAAAAAAACGAATTTCAAACCTAATTTTGATCTGTTTTATACATTGTATATATGTATTTTAGTGTATATATATGTAGTATATATATATGTGTGAGTGTGGGTCAATTTTGGGAGTATTTGGTTATATATATTGGTAGTTATGTATATATATACATATTATGTATATATGTGACTGTTGTGTGTTTCCTGGTTCCAGGAAATACTGAACCCCCCCTTCCTGTGTGTGTGAGTCTCTCACACCTCTCTCTCTCACTGTTTCTCTCTTTCACTCTCTCTCATTCTCTCTTTCACTCTAAGTCTCTCCCTCTCTCTATCTATATATATATATATGTTATATATATATTGTGTATATATAGTATTCTATAGATTTGGTAATATATGGGTATATATATAGTAGAGGGTATATGGGTCTATATATATATATATATATATGAAAGATATATATATATGTGTATGTAGGTTAGTTATCATTATATATAAATATGTGGGTTTTGGGTATTGTTTATAGTTAGGCCTATATTAATATATACATAGGTAGTAGACACTTGTATATATCTATATACATATAGATATATATATATATATGTATGACTTCCAGATATAGGAGTAGCCTATGGCCTAGGCTACTAGCCTATGGCTTTGGGGCTAACCCAACTAACCCTATAGGACCAAACCCTACAAGTTAACCCTTGTTGACTAAGGGTTGACTAAAGTCAACCTTAGGTCAAGAGTGACCTAGTTAACCTAGAAATGACTAGGATTGACCTACAAAGACTAGTTTAACTAGTTTGACTAAAATCCTAACTAGTTGACTAGTGTTGACCTAGCCTTGACTAGATAATTGACCATTGTTGACCAAAGTCAACTACGGGTCAACCATGACCAAATTGACCTAGAAATGGCTTGGATGAACATAGAAGGACTTATTGACTAAGATTTGACTAAACCCTAGGCTATTAACTAGTTGGTTTAGGTTTGACCTATATATAAGTATATTATTGTGACTTGGGTTTTGTGGAAGACCTATGTAGATAAGATATGTATGGGGTTAAGTTAGATACTTAGAGTTGAGTCATGACTTGAGATTGGAATATGGGATTAGCTTGAATATAGGATTAAGGTTGGTATTATATATATATGTATTTATATGTGGTATACTTGTATAGGTATTGGTTATACCCTAACCTTGTGGTGTAGTACCTTAGATAGTCTAGATTGACCTAGCTTGACCATATTGACTAGTATTTGACTAGTCTGACCATTGATTGACTAAACCCTAGATAACTTAACTAGTTTGACCCTATTTGACCTTGTTTGACTTTAATTGACTTAGTTTGATTTCCTGTAACCTAGTATGACTTCCTGTGACCTAGTTTGACTATTAGAGTTTACCAAGAGTTAACTTTTGACCAGATTGACCTAGAATCATGTAGTATGCATTGTATACTTTATTTTACCATTGTGGATACATTGTGACTTGTATTGCTCTGATTAGGAGCCAGACACCTCTCCTCAGACAGTATATCCTCTTCAGACATTCAGTTATCAGGCGAGTACATTCTCTGACCGTTTCATACTTGTTCAGGCTTTACTTCTCGCTCTAGATTACTTTACTTGTTGCTGTCACATTGGTAACACGGATTGGTACTATATGGATCTTTACATGAGATGTTATCCCCCTCGGGAGCATCGGGTACTTCATGTTATGTGTGTTTCACTATCATCATGTACTCCCATGCTTCTATTATTCATGTGCACTCATGTGATCATGTACTCTCATGTTTACTGAGCCCTCATGTATACTATCATGTGCACCCTTTCATGGGCCCCATGTGATATCATGTACAATAACGTAACTTGTATAGATCCTTGTGTATTGATTGGGGAAACGGGGGAATAGAAGTGGTCATGTGAATAATTCCAAAGTAGTGTAATCATGTGCAAACTCAGTAGTGTAATCATGTGCAAATTCTAGCCATTCACATGCCTATCTTGTGCTCTACATCACTAGTCACTTATAGTTCTCTATATACAGTAGATATTTCATTACAGCTATCTCTTTTACAGCGTATATTTCCTTTCAGCAGTTCATGTATCTTACTCTATTGCCTGTATCGTATTTCCTAACCTGCTATGCACTGCGTGAGATGTATTGTGCTCGTTCCCGTCCTGATTGGACCTGTTGAAAATATTACAGAGGATGAGGATGAGGCCCTGGTGTCTACCTATTTTGGAGCAGGACTAGATGATACTTATGTTGTGGACCCCCAGCAGGATCCACCTGCAGCTGAGGATGTTGTTCCAGTAGTCTAGACCAGTTTAGTCTAGGCAGTCTTTTCTATATTTACTTTTTGTCTCACATTCTGAGTTGTATTTTGAGATGTGGAGATATATAGACTCTTAGACTTTTGTATTATGAGTTGACAGTTCTGGATATTATGTTGTACTAGACACTTAGACTTATTCATCTATGATACTGTTCTCTTGAGTTACTATCTATCTACTTGTCTTTCGTTCTTCTACCCTAGATGTGATTGAGATGAATATTGATATGTCACCTCCATTCGGAGAGTATAAACTGTACAGGTACTTGGTATTGATAGATGATTGACCTAGGACAGCGTTCTACCGCCGACACTGCGGCGTAGGCTGGGCGTTGTTACGTTCTCGTACCCTAACAGTGGGTGCGGGTCGTGACACGTTTTTAGTGGTGGCCCATGCAGGTCGAGTTTATGTAGTGGTATTCGAACTAGAGTATCACTACAGCCTGCGATAGGATTTGAGGAATAGGCTTAGAGAGAGTGGATACTCAATCACTGTTAGAATACTTTGAGAGATTCCTGGGATGACCCTTGAGAATCTCATTTGAAATTACGATTTAAATTCCTTTTCCCTTGATTGAATTTGATTTTGGAGGATTCACTGTAGAACTTTGAATCCTGGTGTTAGTTGATAATTTTAAAATTTTTGTAGTTGTTGATTTTAATTTCTTAGTGTTAGATTAATATCTTTTATTTTAGGGTACTCAATCACATTTATGAGAAAACTCTTATCTGTTTCTTGCCATCTAATCCTCTTGCTAATTGCTTTTCATTGAAATGAACTGTCCTCTCTATTTTGCACCTTGCTTAAACACTTTCTACCTAACTATGTGACTGTATCCCAACCTGACTTACTCGACATTTTCTCAAATCAAGACTTTATTGAGACCTTCTAACCTTGACCTTTGATTGATCGAACCCTAACTATATTCCTCTAGTAGCCTATCTATCCCTAGTACAGTGTTCCTAAATTATTTACTGGACTCCTGATTAATTTTATTTCATGGGTTAATTTGATCCTCTTCAATTTTTGCATCAATTTGTCACGTCTCGAACTACCACTTTCTATTCTAGATCATTGGACGTCCTTTACCGTGACTTAGATATTCAGAGTATAAACACTAGCTGTTACCTCCCAACAAACTTCACATATAAAACCTAGACTAGCCTACCTTCATGTAGGTATTCCATGTCCTACTAAAATCCGTCTTCCTGTACTCTATTTTCTTGATATGATTTTCTGGTCAAATGGCTAAACTATAACCTCTGCCATGATACTAAATTAATTCTTATTTCAATTAGAGATCCACCTTGGCTCAATTCTTTCGACCTGGCATGTGATGGTGTTCTGCTTGAACCCTCGAATGCTTAATCTTGTACCTTATCTTGAAAGCTTGACCCGATTGATTAAGGATCTTGGACTATATGTCTTCTTTCATCATTTCCACCCTTACTTATATCTTATGCTATAAATTTATCCTTAAGTTTTACAAGCTTATCCCTTTCGAGCTTGATCATGATATATTTTATTGGGTGCGCACCCACTAACATATTATCTAATCAGAACCGGCGCATGATGGTCTGATCAACCTATTGCGTTTTGGTTCGCTTTTTCATATATTAATCTACGTAGATGAAGACAGTTAAACTTGCCTTAGAATCTTATCCGCAACAGCCTTGACAATTCTTCTTGGAATTATTTTATCACCTATGAACCTCGTATTCATATCCAGTTGGATTAAAATTTATCATGACCTGGATTTTCATCATTGGATGCTCGTACTTGATTTTATTGATTTTTCATCTTGCCCAAATCCCAGTTTATCTTGAAATTGATCAACTTAGATCGTGTCAAGACTAAAATCTATATGTGATTGTTGTACCTAAATTTTCAATTTTCTTTTTATGGAATGGTAACTTTAATGATTTCTCACTTGTTAAATGACCAATTTTCATATAGGATGGTAGACGGCCTATAGCCTTGATGATTGTTGTTCCCTTACCTTCCCAATTAGGATACCTTAGATTGCTTGTACGTTTGATACCATAGGACAGTATTGATCTAGAATGACTAGTGCACCTAGATGAGACCACAGACTGTTCCATTTAACCTGTCCCCCTGGTACCACTATTGCATCACAAATTTCTGGTTCAATTTAGGCCATAGACCTTTCCCACTCTAAATTATGATCACCATAGACACGTTACCGTGACTTTTAAATTTGGAGCACAAGATTAGTTGTTTTCTAAAAACTGACTTCACATACATGACCTAGACATGACATACTACTCCCATGACCTTAGTGTCCCACCCAGGCATACCATTGTGTGCTTCATTTGCTTAGTACGATTTTCCTGACCCGAGACTACATCCTGAATTACCCCATGGAGTTACTTTTGGCTTCGATTTAAATTAAGGACACCTTATGACCTAAAACTGCCAGCCAATTCTTGGACATGACCCAGTATAGATCTACTACCCATATTTTGCTTGTTGACCTTGTATGTTGCCTAGGTAGTGGCTTCGTCCTTGATTGTTGGAGGTTTGACCTAGAAGGAGTACGACCATCTAAATTTCGAGGACGAAATTATTTTAAGGTGGGTAGACTTGTAACACCCTGTTTTCAGAATTTGGGGATTTTTGAAAAATTATTATTTTTATTATTTAATAATGGTGATTAGGGCATGATATGGTTTATAGTGATTATTAGTGTAATTAGAACCATCTTCTAAGTCATGCTAAGTCATGACTTATGACTTTGTGACTTTGTTAGTAAACCTTAGTGTAAACCCTAGTTTCTCTAAACTAGAAGTTGCCATGACCATGGGAACTTGACCATAGGCTTAGAATATCATTTTAGTGATTTTTGGCCATAGGGGTATTTTGGTAATTTTTAGGAATTTATTTGGAATTTAGTGGGATTAGTGAGATTTTACTATTCATAGACTTTTAGATTAGTGACTTGCTAATCCCTAACCTAATTACCCTAATCTATAGGTTAAACCCTAACCTAGAATGACTAAGGGGATTAGATATTCATGGTAGTTAAGCTATATAAATATCTAGATATTATTTATTGATATTTTGCTTAAATTATGCAAAATATCTTAAACCCTTTTTACAAGTCCTTCCCTTAGCTTGCAAGCAACCCAAGGACACCCCCCCATTGCTATGACCAGCCAAGACCTCCCCCCCCTTGGCATGACCCCCTTTCCTATATATTTTGATTAATTCATTGCATTTGCATTGAATTAAATTCATGAAAAATTGCCCTTTACTTCAAAAATCCATAACTCTCAACCTAGTGATCCAAATCACTTCAAACCTCTTGCATTGGGTTCCTACAACCTAGAGGGTGCTAAGGGAGGCTAGCAAGTTGGACACAAGGACTTGGACACACCCACAAGTGGACTTGGACACCCCCCTCATTATTTGAATTTTCAAGGATTTTGCACATAGAGGTAAATATATTTAACCTAGTTATTTTACTAGTTTTTCTTCATTATTGCATGCATATAGTCATAATATGGCTGTGGGTAGAGTTTGGTGATTTCAGGGTTTGATTTGGTGTCGTGTCGGACACGTATCCCAATTTAATTACATTGTATTTTACTCACTGTTGCACACTGTCACATTGATGAGTACACACTGATTTGTAAAACTTTTTGAACCAAAACCTAGTCCTAGGTTTCCTAACCCTAACCCTGTGTCACTGTGCACATTTTGAGCTTGTGTCGTGTCCAAAACTGGACACAAAGCTCACTGGACACAACACTGTTTAGACACTGCAGTACACTGTAAATCCCCTGCTACCACCCCCTTAGTTCTCCCTCTACACGCCACTTGGACACGCCAAAATTGGCATAGAGCACGGGGCACTGACTGACAGGTCATCCCCAAAGTTTGGGATGACCTCGTGTCGTGTCGGACACGGAATCGTCCCCGCAAGGGTCGTGCACTGCACTGCACAGCCGAGTTTTTGGCTCTGACACGGGTCTCGTGTCCCACGTACACGAGTCGTGGACACGTGTCAGGGTGACACGTGTGTAGTAGACCCTAGGGCGAACCCCAGGACACGAGCACGAGGTGTGTCGTGTCCTGTGTTGCGTACACGAGACGCGTGCATCACTGCACGACGCGGTCTGAAACCACGTATTTCCCTCTCTGATACGCGTGTCGTGTCCTCTCTACACGACACGTGGACACATTGCAGGGTGTTGGACACGTACCCTACCCCTAGGTGAACATTCGTGCACGTGCACGAGACACGAGAGTGTCTGTGTCGTGTCCTAGGGTGAGTTGCACGCGTGCACGATACTGTGTGTGTGCGTGTGTGTCAGGTTTACCCGAGTGGTTGTTTTGTGAGTTGGACACGTCGTGGTCGTGTCTCAGGCACCTAGGACATTAGGATATGTGTGGGGCTAGTGTTACCAACCAATAGGATCGAGCCTTAGCTCGGTTTGGTGAGTGTAAATCGAGTTACCTATATTACCTGTGCACAGCCCTATTTTCCAGTTTTAGGATATTTTCCATTTTTGTAAAAAAAACGAATTTCAAACCTAATTTTGATCTGTTTTATACATTGTATATATGTATTTTAGTGTATATATATGTAGTATATATATATGTGTGAGTGTGGGTCAATTTTGGGAGTATTTGGTTATATATATTGGTAGTTATGTATATATATACATATTATGTATATATGTGACTGTTGTGTGTTTCCTGGTTCCAGGAAATACTGAACCCCCCCTTCCTGTGTGTGTGAGTCTCTCACACCTCTCTCTCTCACTGTTTCTCTCTTTCACTCTCTCTCATTCTCTCTTTCACTCTAAGTCTCTCCCTCTCTCTATCTATATATATATATATATGTTATATATATATTGTGTATATATAGTATTCTATAGATTTGGTAATATATGGGTATATATATAGTAGAGGGTATATGGGTCTATATATATATATATATATATGAAAGATATATATATATGTGTATGTAGGTTAGTTATCATTATATATAAATATGTGGGTTTTGGGTATTGTTTATAGTTAGGCCTATATTAATATATACATAGGTAGTAGACACTTGTATATATCTATATACATATAGATATATATATATATATATGTATGACTTCCAGATATAGGAGTAGCCTATGGCCTAGGCTACTAGCCTATGGCTTTGGGGCTAACCCAACTAACCCTATAGGACCAAACCCTACAAGTTAACCCTTGTTGACTAAGGGTTGACCAAAGTCAACCTTAGGTCAAGAGTGACCTAGTTAACCTAGAAATGACTAGGATTGACCTACAAAGACTAGTTTAACTAGTTTGACTAAAATCCTAACTAGTTGACTAGTGTTGACCTAGCCTTGACTAGATAATTGACCATTGTTGACCAAAGTCAACTACGGGTCAACCATGACCAAATTGACCTAGAAATGGCTTGGATGAACATAGAAGGACTTATTGACTAAGATTTGACTAAACCCTAGGCTATTAACTAGTTGGTTTAGGTTTGACCTATATATAAGTATATTATTGTGACTTGGGTTTTGTGGAAGACCTATGTAGATAAGATATGTATGGGGTTAAGTTAGATACTTAGAGTTGAGTCATGACTTGAGATTGGAATATGGGATTAGCTTGAATATAGGATTAAGGTTGGTATTATATATATATGTATTTATATGTGGTATACTTGTATAGGTATTGGTTATACCCTAACCTTGTGGTGTAGTACCTTAGATAGTCTAGATTGACCTAGCTTGACCATATTGACTAGTATTTGACTAGTCTGACCATTGATTGACTAAACCCTAGATAACTTAACTAGTTTGACCCTATTTGACCTTGTTTGACTTTAATTGACTTAGTTTGATTTCCTGTAACCTAGTATGACTTCCTGTGACCTAGTTTGACTATTAGAGTTTACCAAGAGTTAACTTTTGACCAGATTGACCTAGAATCATGTAGTATGCATTGTATACTTTATTTTACCATTGTGGATACATTGTGACTTGTATTGCTCTGATTAGGAGCCAGACACCTCTCCTCAGACAGTATATCCTCTTCAGACATTCAGTTATCAGGCGAGTACATTCTCTGACCGTTTCATACTTGTTCAGGCTTTACTTCTCGCTCTAGATTACTTTACTTGTTGCTGTCACATTGGTAACACGGATTGGTACTATATGGATCTTTACATGAGATGTTATCCCCCTCGGGAGCATCGGGTACTTCATGTTATGTGTGTTTCACTATCATCATGTACTCCCATGCTTCTATTATTCATGTGCACTCATGTGATCATGTACTCTCATGTTTACTGAGCCCTCATGTATACTATCATGTGCACCCTTTCATGGGCCCCATGTGATATCATGTACAATAACGTAACTTGTATAGATCCTTGTGTATTGATTGGGGAAACGGGGGAGTAGAAGTGGTCATGTGAATAATTCCAAAGTAGTGTAATCATGTGCAAACTCAGTAGTGTAATCATGTGCAAATTCTAGCCATTCACATGCCTATCTTGTGCTCTACATCACTAGTCACTTATAGTTCTCTATATACAGTAGATATTTCATTACAGCTATCTCTTTTACAGCGTATATTTCCTTTCAGCAGTTCATGTATCTTACTCTATTGCCTGTATCGTATTTCCTAACCTGCTATGCACTGCGTGAGATGTATTGTGCTCGTTCCCGTCCTGATTGGACCTGTTGAAAATATTACAGAGGATGAGGATGAGGCCCTGGTGTCTACCTATTTTGGAGCAGGACTAGATGATACTTATGTTGTGGACCCCCAGCAGGATCCACCTGCAGCTGAGGATGTTGTTCCAGTAGTCTAGACCAGTTTAGTCTAGGCAGTCTTTTCTATATTTACTTTTTGTCTCACATTCTGAGTTGTATTTTGAGATGTGGAGATATATAGACTCTTAGACTTTTGTATTATGAGTTGACAGTTCTGGATATTATGTTGTACTAGACACTTAGACTTATTCATCTATGATACTGTTCTCTTGAGTTACTATCTATCTACTTGTCTTTCGTTCTTCTACCCTAGATGTGATTGAGATGAATATTGATATGTCACCTCCATTCGGAGAGTATAAACTGTACAGGTACTTGGTATTGATAGATGATTGACCTAGGACAGCGTTCTACCGCCGACACTGCGGCGTAGGCTGGGCGTTGTTACGTTCTCGTACCCTAACAGTGGGTGCGGGTCGTGACAGGGGTCCAGGTGGTGGCAGAGACAAGAGCAGGGGGAAGTCCAAGGGTCGTTACGAGGACTCAGAGTGTTACCATTGCGGTAAGAAGGGCCATATCAAGCGGAATTGTTTCGCTTGGAAGAAGGAGAAGAAGGGCGACAAGGGGAAGCAAGAAGAGAACACTACAGCGGCGGCCTCGATGCATGGAGGCGATGTGATCGTCGTAGGTGATGAGGTCATTACTAACCTCGCCTGCGATGACAATTCTTGGCTGGTGGACTCAGGGGCTTCAGCACATGTATCTCACAATAGGGCACTGTTTGCCACTTACACGACAGGCGACTGCGGCGTGTTGAAGATGGGCAATGGAGATGTGTCGAAGGCGGTTGCCGTTGGAGATGTGCATTTGAGAACGAAGACGGGTGCGGTTCTTGTTCTCAAGGATGTTCGTCATGTCCCTGATATCCGTTTCAACCTGGTGTCGGTTGGAAGGTTGGATGACGAGGGATTCTTCAGTCTCTTCGGGAACAGTCAGTGGAAGCTTTCCAGAGGTTCGATGGTGATTGCCAGAGGAAGCAAGAAGTTCGGTCTCTACTATATGGAGGGGAGCGCAGAGGGGGCACAGGAGGTGAACGCAGTCAGTGATGCGTCTACCGAGTTGTGGCACAGGCGGCTCGGCCATATCAGCGAGAAGGGGATGAGCTACTTGGTGAACAGGAAAGTGATTCCGGGGCTCAAGTCAACAAAGTTGGAGAAATGCACGCACTGTTTAGCTGGGAAGCAAAATAGGGTGTCTTTTCAAAGTCACCCAAGTTCGAGGAAGCCGGCGTTGCTCGAGTTGATTCACTCGGATGTCTGCGGTCCTATGAAGGTAAAATCTCTTGGTGGTGCTTTTTACTTTGTGACTTTTATTGATGATTGTTCCAGGAAGGTTTGGGTCTATGCCTTAAAGACCAAGGATCAGGTGCTGCCTACTTTCAAGGAGTTTCAGGCCTCTGTTGAAAGGGAGACGGGCAAGAAGTTGTTGTGTGTTCGGTCCGACAATGGCGGCGAATACATCGGTCCCTTTGATGCGTATTACAGAGAGCAAGAGATACGACACCAGAAGACTCCGCCAAAGACACCTCAGCTCAATGGTGTAGCGGAGCGCATGAACAGGACACTGATGGAGAGGGTGCGGTGTTTGCTGTCAGAAGCAAACTTGCCGGGCAGTTATTGGGGTGAGGCTCTTCTCACAGCTGCTTATATTATTAATTTGTCTCCTAGTGCTCCTTTGCAGGGTGATGTGCCTGACAAAGTATGGTACGGCAAAGAGCCGTCATACAGTCACCTGCGGGCGTTTGGTTGTAAAGCCTTCGTGCATGTACCGAAGGACAAGAGGACCAAACTTGAGCCGAAGACGAGGCGATGCGTCTTTGTCGGCTACGGTCGGGATGAGTTTGGCTATAGACTCTACGACCTAGTGGAAGGAAAGCTCTACAGAAGCAGGGACGTGGTGTTCGTCGAGGATCAGACCATGACCAACACTCAGGATTCCGAGATGCCTTCTGAGGCTGAGGAATTGCCTGAGTTAGAGTCATTTCGCTTCGAGCAGTTTCCAGAGGACATCGCAGAGGATCCAGTTATGGGGGAGCCGGTACATGGAGTTGCTCCCAACCTTGATCATCAGCCTGCTGATGGTGGTCAGGGTGTCCCTCAGGAGGATGAGCATGCCGGAGAGGTAGTTCCTGAAGGGGCGGAGGCTGTCGGTATACAGCCAGCACCAGTGGCTCCACTGAGAAGGAGTGACAGGGATCGTCGACCATCTACGAGATACTCACCGGATGAGTATGTGCTATTGACTGACGGGGGGGAGCCCGAAAGTTTCGCAGAGGCTATGGAAGACGAACACAGGCAGGAGTGGATGGTGGCTATGCAGGAGGAGATGAGTTCCTTGCACACCAATTCCACTTATGATCTGGTGCGATTGCCAAAGGGCAAGAAGGCTTTGAATAATCGATGGGTGTTCAGAGTGAAGCAGACGGAAGATGCTACTCGCCCTCGATACAAAGCGAGGCTGGTAGTCAAAGGCTACGGTCAGCGGAAAGGCGTGGATTATGATGAGATCTTTTCGCTTGTCGTCAAGCATTCGTCTATCCGGGTGGTGCTAGCATTAGCAGCCAGTTTCGACTTGGAGGTCAAGCAGATGGACGTGAAGACGGCATTCCTCCACGGTGATCTTGAGGAGGAGTTGTACATGGAGCAGCCGGAGGGATTCTGTGAGAAGGGCAAGTCACATTTGGTCTGCCGGTTGAGGAAGAGCTTGTATGGTCTGAAGCAGGCTCCGAGGCAGTGGTACAGGAAGTTCGAGTCGTTTATGGGGGAGCATGGTTATGCACGGACGACGTCGGATCATTGTGCATTTGTGAGGTATTTTGCCGATGATGATTTCATCATTTTGTTGCTCTATGTTGATGATATGCTATTAGTGGGTCGGAATGCCACTAGGATAGCGGTGTTGAAGCGCCAACTGGGCGCGGCCTTCTCTATGAAGGATTTGGGCGCAGCGAAGACTATTCTTGGGATGGAGATCAGCCGAGAGAGAGAGTCCAAGCTGCTACACTTGTCCCAAACGAAGTACATTCACCGGGTACTTCAGCATTTCGGGATGGACGGGTCGAAGAAAGTGAGTTCCCCCCTCGCGGCTCACTTTAAGCTCACTGAGGAACAGTGTCCATCTACCGAGGACGAAAAGGAAGATATGGAGCGGGTTCCATATGCCTCAGCTGTGGGGAGCCTTATGTATGCTATGGTGTGTACGAGGCCAGATATTGCTCATGCAGTTAGTACGGTTAGCAGGTATCTTTCAAATCCTGGAAGGGTACATTGGAGTGCGGTCAAGTGGATTCTACGTTATCTTCAGGGCACTGCTGGTTGGAGACTTTCCTTTGGTGGTGACGAGCCGAAGCTGGTTGGGTATACCGACGCTGATATGGCTGGAGATGTAGACACGAGGCGATCGACTTCGGGCTACGTGATGATGTTTACGGGAGGGGCAGTATCGTGGCAGTCGCGGTTGCAGAAGTGTGTTGCCTTGTCGACGACGGAGGCGGAATACATTGCGGCGACGGAGGCTTGCAAGGAGCTGTTGTGGATGAAGAAGCTGCTGCAGGAAATGGAACTGAAGCAAGAGCAGTATACTTTGCTTTGCGACAGTCAGAGTGCGATCCACCTTGTGAAGAATCAGACGTTTCATAGCCGGTCCAAGCACATCGAGACCCGGTATCATTCGATACGGGATGTGGTTGAGAAGAAGGACGCGGAGCTTGAGAAGGTGCATACAGACGACAACGGAGCTGATATGTTCACGAAGATTCTACCAAGAGGGAAGTTTGAGTACTGCAGGCAGGTCGTCGGGATGACGACGTCCTCCCCATAGTTGTGAAGGGGGAGATTTGTTGGAGTGGGTGGGGTTCCCAACCTATGTGGAGAAGACCCCGGAGTGCGACGAGCGCCGTTCGTGTGTCGAAGAAGATCGGGAAGTAGGCGACGAAGTTGCTGCTGTTGCTGCTGGAGCTGCTGGAAGCAGGGGATCCGAGTTCGGCCCGAACTCGGTCCCAGGCCGAGTTCTGGCCGAACTCGGTCTGGCCGTTTCAGGGTTTGGCCAGTAGGTGCTGGCTGCCCCACACAGAGTTCTGGCCGAACTCTGTGTCGTCGGGGGCTGAAGCGATTTTCAGGATGAGTTTTCATCATTGGATCTAATCCAACGGTCCAGGTTGGTTGCGGGATTAGGGAGATATATTGAGTTTTCTCAACCCTAATTCATAATCGTATTATCGCATTGGACAACACAAGTTTGAGAGAGGAAGGAGGCAAGAGTGCCATTGCAACTTCGGAGAAGAAGGCGGAGGGTTGAAGGTCGTTTTCGAAGGAGATCGTGTTTCGGGTAATCTCTACTCGTCGTTCTCGCTCTTCGTAGCCTTGTAATCATTGTTCTTATCTCTGAGTGTTGTGGGGATCCGATTTGGATCGGGAGGAGTTTGTAGAGGGTGTAATTCTTCTATTCCGTTAGTGGAGGCTTCTCAGGGTTGGACTCCGATCGTCCCGTAGTTTTTTCCCGCAAGGGTTTCCACGTCAAAAATTCTCTGTGTCTGCGTGATTGTTTTTGTGTGATTGTTTTTGGGTTCGTACGTTGTATTGCTCGGTCCTCTCGCAGGTACTCTCCGGTTTGGGGAAATGTTTCCGCGTTTCTTTCCCAACATTAGGTACATCATGATTCTTTGCTTTTAGGTTAGCAAACTGCCATAATGACGAGTTATGACAGGCAACCTAGCTAATTACTTCTATCAACTCAATATTAGAGGTCCCCCTACTAGTTGATCTATTTAGGAAGCATTACCATGATCATAATTTCTCTTGAAGAATTTTACCAAGGGAAATGTTAAAGAATCTTGCTTATATATGCATAGGGGGTCTTTTCTCAATTCATTCATGCCATAGATTAGGTTATATGAGGAGAATTTTTATTTTCCATAATCAGTGTTCCCCATATCATAGTTACCGGTGCCACAGTTCGTATCGATACACAATACAAGGAGATCAGGCTTAATCAGTACATTGTGGTTAGCTTAAGAGCAGTTTCTTAGTCTGTTCTTGTGTTTATTAAGGACTACAACTCCGAATCATGTCTCACCGTAATTCCGACACGTGATTCCAAGAGCATATGGGATCCAGGTGGGCGAAATGCTTGTGTGCCCATAGGAAATCCGGGGCATCTTTTACTTCCACGAAGGGAAGGGGTAGATGGAGGTCACCGACGCACCTACCGTTCCTCTTATTGGAGCCCAAGGTTTACGAGTCGGACTGGATTAGACGCTCGAGTTGATTCGAGACAAATTGTGTTAAACGTTCATGATACGTCCTAATGGACTATACGGGTTCGTTTCTAAGGTGGAGTTATGAACATTCTCCATAAGGTGGTCTGGGTGTGCTGTATCGTACATAATGTTGGAGAAAGTATATGGATCTACTTCAAAGGTGAGTCTAGACTTCTGGGCCTAAGGTAGAGCAAGACATGTGGTATCCACCTAGTAATGGTGCGGATGCATGAACGTGTTGCTTTAGCTATGTGATCGAATGGGTCGAGATGACAATATGTTAGATCTCCTGGTTGCTCGGACTTATCCACATACGAGCTAAGGTTTAGATTTTTTGGTTGTATCTCGCTTTCAGTTGAGCGATTGAGCGTTCAAGGATAAAAAGAGAGTTAGGTTACAAAGTTTATTCCCACGTCGGATACAAGTGTAAATTGGAATTGGTCGAGAACTTAACAAGGGAAGTTTCAAGTTTAATATCGTATCTCATGGACTAACTCCGATTCATGTCTCACCGTAATTCCGACACGTGATTCCAAGAGTATATGGGATCCCGGTGGGCGAAATTCATGTGTGCCCATAGGAAATCCGGGGCATCTTTTACTTCCACGAAGGGAATGGATAGATGGAGGTCACCGACGCACCTACCGTTCCTCTTATTGCGCCAGGAGTCATTATCAGTTATCAGTACCGCCTAATGCGTATTACTTTTGAAATATTTCAACCGATAACACAGGTATCTAACTTGAAAGGAAATGAGGCCGTCAATGAATGATCAAATTAAAGATGAGAATGGACATGTATAAGAAAAAGAACAAAAGTGAAGTGTTGAGATGGGACTTTGGATTCTGCTTGAGGGACACATTGATGTACTGATTCAGTGGGCATTGTCCGACACATCAATACTGTTGTTATTGTTGTGTGTTCATTCACGCACCAACAGGCCTGCATTGAAGCAGTGAAAATGAAGCGTTGGTGGGACTGTTGTGTGTGTGTGAGAGAGAGAGACTGTCACTTTTTATTCAAGGTGTGGCTCTCTTACAAATTTTTTCCCACAGGTGTCACGGACTTAGTGTTTTTACTAGCACTACGTCTCGTGCAAGCCTTCCCAACACGACATAGCTAGATCGCTAAGGAAATTAAGAATAGTGGAGCAAAGATGGACTCGTAAGAATCTCTTTATTAACTTGGAGAATACTTACAATGAAGGTGGTGTGGAACAAATGAAAGTCTCCCCCTTTTATAAGTGCTCAGAGAGCTTTACATGGAAAGTCCTGGAAGGAATATTGCAAGGATTATTCTTTTCTACCATAACTGGAACGACATATTCCAGGTTTATTCCCTAGCAACAGAAAAAGAAACTTCACGGGCCATCCAGAAGCTTCTTGGGCCTCCTAGAACGATCTTGGGCCTTCCAGAGAGATTCACTATCTTCTGGAGCCTTCCGCCATCTTCTAGAATGTTCTGGAAGCTTCCCGCATAACTTTGGTCCGTGAAAAGGTTACGCAACTGGGCCTCGGACGGGGTGCAACATTTGGGAAGTTACACATGGCTGTGCGTCTTATTCTTGCAAAGTCCTTGGTCTTGAAGATTACTAAAATATCTTATGCTTCATTTCTAATGAAATCGAAATGATCTCTGGATTGATCAGAAGATCCATTCAATTGGCTAGAATCCGTTACTTGAACGAAATCTAATTATCAATATCAAATAAAATTTTTATTTTGAGTATCGATCCTTATATTTCCTACAACCATGAATAGTCACTTCAACAATCTTTCACTACTAAAATAACCCCTTTTAGCGACGTCAGAAGACGTCGCTAAATAAGGAAAATCCGTCGCTAAAAGCTATTTGCGACGTATTTAGCGACAAAAATTGGACGTCGCGTATAGGCATGTCGCAGATGACAATTTCGTCGCAAAACGTCGCTATTTGCGACGTCACGTTTAGTGTCGCTAGACGTCGCAAAATTCGCGACAGATAGCGACGTAACGTTACGTCGCCAAAATAGCGACGTAGAACGACCACGTTGCGACGCGGTAAACTTTATATATGATGACAAGGCATGGCAGCCACGTGGGCACTTTAGCGACGCCTAGCTACAAATTTAGCGACGCCCACTGACAGGTTATCATATCCCACGTCAGCATTTTAGCGACGTCTAGCGACGTTACGTCATGATTTAGTGACGTATAGCGACGAGTACGTTCCGTCGCTGTCCGTCGCAGAACGTCGCTATACGTCGCAGATATTATAAAAAAAATTTAAAAAAATATAATTGGTATTTTTGTTATGCTGTGTGTCTGTGTTTACAGTGTGTGTGAAGTACAGTGTTCGAACCATCGACAGTTTCGCTTACTGTTCTACGTTTTATCTTGGATAGAAAGAGCAACAGTGCAGGGTGCACTTCTCAGAGCTTCCTCTTCACGTCCTTCACCTTCTCGGGAACCTTTACGACGTCCGGAGAAAGTGAAGGACGTGAAAATGAGGCTCTCAGAAGTACGCCCTGAACTGTTGCTCTTTCTATCCAAGATAAAACATACAACAGTAATCGAAACTGTCGATGGTTCCGAACACTGCATTTCACATTCACTGTAAACACAGACACACATCATCACAAAAATACATATTATATTTTTTAAAAATTTTGGCAGCACCTCCTTTGTATATCAGATCATCGCTTATAACCCAGCGTAGGTATATTTGTCATCCCTGTCGCAGATATCACAAAGTAAATATCACAATAAAAATAGGAGGCAGTGCAAAGTAAATATCACAGACACACATCCTCACAAACATCCAATAGAGTCAAATAAAAATGGAAGATGATAAAAAGTCTCTCACCAAGTGTATAAACAACAGTGTAGCAATAAACAATTTGCCCATAGGGCCAATACATACAAGTGATAAAAAAATTAATAAAATTACTGCGGACCCCTGCCGCGCAACTGGGATAGAATGTAGTCATACTGCTCCTGGGTGAGCTGCACCGTAGGGGCAGTAGGAGGCAGTGCAATGTCTGGAGTCAGCGCCGTCGATGGACCGGAAGGACGTATCTGCTCCAGCTCTCGCAGTCGCTCACCATAAACAGCAAGGGTACTCACCACCCTCTCAGTACTCGCCTCAAGCGAAGCCGAAACCTGAGTGAGTGAGACAGACATGCTCCTCTGCGATCCCTCCAGCTCGACCTGTCTACGCTCTGTGCGCTGCGTAGACTCGGTGAGCGTGTGCAAGCTGGCAGCTGTAGCCTGATGCAGACTCATCAGCTCCTGTATACTGCGCTCGACCGCATCAAATCGTCCGGTGACGATCGGAGGGTCGGATCGTCGCTCGACCGCATCAGAAATCTGCTGCTGCAACTCGCGACACAGCTCCTCGATCTGACGACGAACATCCTCAGCTCGTGACGATGCCTGCGAAGCCGGAGACTGCGCACTGACAGAGGGGGCCCGGGATGACTCCGAAGCCAAATACGCGCCGTAGGATCCCGTACCGTAGTACGTACCCTTCTGAAGACCGCCAAAGGCGGTCATCCAGAGCTTGTCCGGCGATGGAGCCGTAGGCGGCTGGGAGGAACTACCAGCCCCTCCTTCTGCTGGCGCACTAGCAGCAGCCGCTTGTCATCCCCGTTTTCCGTTCTACGTATTTTCAGTATACGTATACGGAATCCTGACATGTATTTTATTTTCCTGCCTGGCTAGCTAATTTCAGTTTAATCATGATTAGGTTCATCATGGCATGTAATGGTTTAACTTGGTTTATTTTTGGTTGGCTTGGTTTATTCTTTGGTTCATCATGTTAAACCCACCATCCCCCTTTATAACCCACCTAACTTTTCTCTCTCCTCCACTTTCTCATTAACTCTTCTTCCTTCTCCATTAAACCCACCACCAACCAAGAACACCCCTTAGGCAAGTGCAACTTGCTTCCACAAGAGAACCCATTTTTATTGTTCCATTAGCTTCTCCTCATATTTCTAAGACACATTAGAACTTGTCATTTTCCATTTTGAGGCTTTGATTTTTGTAGATCTAGAAATTGGTCATTTTTGGATTTTGGTGGTTTTGATCTATCAAACTTCTTTGTTTTCAAGTTTTGATGGTTCCATGTTGTAGAGAATTTCATTCTACCCAATTTTGACCATTGGAAAGTTGGATTTGGACTTGTTTTGACCAAGTTATAGACCTTTGAAGCTATGGGTTCAACCATGGAGTTCTTGCTGATTTTGGAGAAGACATTGAGCAGTGTGTGCGAGCTTTTTAGCTTACGCCACTGAGTTGTGCGCGCTCTTTAGCGCAGCGTAGTCTAGCCTCTTGCGCAGTCTGACTCGTGCGCAGTCCGACTCGTGCGCTGTCACGCCCCGATTCGATAGAATCGATAGTCGTCCCCCGGGCGTGATGCCGTGCAAGCCTAAGTTGCGCTTGCACAAGGCGGTTCATAAGGTTATCCGAAACAACAGCATATATAAGAGTACGCAGAGAAATTGAACACATTCATTTAGAGAAGGAAACTTGCATTTTCATTGATAATAAGTATATTACAGACTCGATTACAAGAGAGGCCTCGCGGGCTTACAACCGACATCGATGAGATAGACGTTCCATACATTTACGTCCCTTTTTACAAACATCAAAATGACTCTCTAAGACCTGGGATCGGCGAGAGTCGGTGACTCATGATGCAGTTGGGTCGGAGTCTTCAAAATGTTGCAGAACTAGCCTTCGCTCTAGCAAGGCTTCAAAAGAAAGGAGCGTCGCCTTCAGTTCCTTAGCACGCTATCCTGGTCCCGAGTACCTGTTGAGAGCGAGGGTCAGCACTTTACACTTTGTGCTGGTGCGTGGCAATTTAAATCCCGTGCTCTCATTTGTTGAAGAATTCAAGTGAGCGTACATACAAATATTTAGTGAAGTTTCTAACCATCCTACTCAATTCAAACTTGTAATTGAAGGCACAACGTATAATGACGATAGATCTTACCCCCGGCAGTGCGTGCCGTCGTAACGTAAACTTACCATGTTCTTCCCTGTCATGTTGATAATAATGATACGTAATTGAGCGCGTTCGTGAAGGTCACTGGCATGACAAGCCATCCTGGACATATAGCTTGGTAGACAGAGGTCCTTCAGCGCGGGTAGCGAGCCCCGTTGAAAGCCACTGCCTACCGTGGCATGCATCCGGCATAGCTATCCGTGTTTCTTCCTAGGCCGGAACGGTCCCGTGGCCTCGGGATACCGTCCGAAGAAACAATCGCCCTTGTCGACAAGTTGTCCATGACCGTGCTAAGTTAATTTGTTATTTCAAGGCACATCTTATAGTATCGTTGCGACAGTTATTTAATCGATTCATCCTTTCCTTAGCACGGCTCTATATGATTTGGTAATTGCAAGCACGAATATATTGTATGACAAACATCTGCATAGTTCGTGTTCGTGGGACGTCGTGTGACCGTTCACTAGAATATCATTCCTGTCATTGCATTACCTCTAGCATAGCACATGTCTAGTATTGATAATGTATTAGAGAAGAGGGTCGAGGGAAGAAGGGTCAGCCACTCACCTTAGTATTTACTTGAGGCGAGAAACTGGTTGGCCGCGCTAGACGTTGCCTACGCGATCACCTGAAATCGCACAAGCAACTGATTAGAACACTGTGTTATTCAAGAAATTCGATACGAATGCGAAGTTCGAAACGTAAGCCATGAAAACCATCGAAAACATTCACGAAAACGCATTCAGAAAACAAAGCCAAAACCAACGCAAGCGGCGTGAAAAACAGAGCAACGGGAGGTCTCTCCCGACTCAGCCGCAGAGTCAATCCTTGAGGCGCAGCCCGCTGAATATGGGACTTGGTTCCGAAGAAGCCATTCCATAACGGGGAATGGATCTTAATTCAACCGTTCCCGTTCGATCGATTCGATCGATCCCGACCTATCGGTCCCGACCGAGTCGATAGCGACAGTGTTCCTTTCTCGCGCACCCCGTGGACGAACAACGGGGCACGATGTAGGGACGGGGCACTACACCATAACCAACTAAGAAAAAGTTTCGTCCTCGAAACTTAAGAATAGAACCTACCTCTACGAAAACAATGAAGGAAACTTCTCCTTCATCTCAGACTCGAGTTCCCATGTCGACTCTTCTGCCGCATGGTTCCTCCAGCGCACGCGGACGAGTGGGATCGCCCTATTCCGCAACAGCTTATCCTTGCGTTCTAAGATTTGAACGGGCTCTTCAATGTAGGATAAGTCGGACTTTAGCTCCAGCTGGCCAAAATCTACCACATGGCTAGGGTCGTGCACGTACTTCCGCAGTTGGGAGACGTGGAAGACATTGTGCACACCTTCAAGCGCCGGCGGTAGGGCAATTTTATAGGCCACTGGGGCGACCCGCTCGAGTATTTCGAACGGCCCAACGAATCTCGGACTCAGCTTTCCTTTCGCGCCGAACCGAGTAACTCCTCGCATAGGCGACACCTTCAGGAACACATGATCGCCCACCAGGAACTCAAGCGGTCTTCGATGGGTATCGGCGTAGCTCTTTTGCCGACTCTGTGCAATCTTCAGTCTTTCCCGAATTAGCTTGACCTTTTCCACAGTCTGTTCCACCAGCTCCGGGCCGAGTATCTGCCGCTCCCCGACTTCATCCCAGCAAATGGGCGATCTGCACTTCCGGCCGTACAAAGCTTCATACGGCGCCATTTGGATGCTGGACTGATAGCTATTGTTGTATGCAAATTCCGCCAACGGTAGGTGGACGTCCCAGCTTGATTTGAAGTCAATTGCGCAGAGCCGTAGCATGTCTTCGAGAATCTGATTAACGCGCTCCGTTTGGCCGTCGGTCTGAGGATGGTAAGCTGAGCTGAACTGCAACTTGGTACCCAGCGCCGACTGAAGGCTACTCCAGAATCGCGACATGAACCGTGAATCCCGATCAGAGACGATGGATACTGGAACTCCGTGCAGCCGTACTATCTCGTCAAGATAAATCTGCGCCAGGCGATCAATGCTCCAAGTAACTTTGATGGCAATAAAGTGCGCTGACTTGGTTAGTCGATCGACGATGACCCAGATGGCGTCGCTTCCCCGTGGTGTCTTCGGCAGGCCAACAATAAAGTCCATCGTGACATGATCCCACTTCCACTCTGGAATGGCAAGGTTCTGCATCTCCCCGCCCGGTCGCTGATGCTCAGCTTTCACTTTCTTCGGGTCGACTGCAATGCCTTCGGACGAGATGATGTGACCAAGAAAGGATACGCTGCTTAGCCAAAATTCGCACTTACTCTGCTTCGCGTACAACTCATGTTCTCGAAGTGTCTGGAGCACGGCCCGTAGATGTTCTGCGTGCTGCGCCCTGTCTTTCGAGTAGACGAGAATATCATCAATAAAGACTACCACAAATTTATCAAGGAAGGGTCGAAATACCCGATTCATCAGATCCATGAAGGCGGCAGGAGCGTTTGTCAGGCCGAATGGCATCACCAGGAACTCGTAGTGGCCATACCGAGTACGAAAGGCGGACTTTTGCACGTCGTCTGACTTGATCTTGAGTTGATGATAGCCTGAGCGGAGATCAATCTTTGAAAATACCGAGGCGCCTTGCAGTTGATCGAATAAGTCGTCTATGCGGGGCAATGGGTACTTGTTCCGGATGGTGGCCTTGTTCAGCTCTCGGTAATCGACGCACAGACGCATGGACCCATCTTTCTTCTTCACGAATAACACGGGCGCTCCCCACGGTGAAACACTAGGCCGAATAAACCCTTTATCGAGTAACTCTTGTAGCTGGACCTTGAGTTCCTTCAGCTCGGCGGGAGCCATCCTGTATGGGGCCTTAGAAATTGGTCGAGTATCGGGAAATGTATCGATGCTGAACTCGATTTCTCGATCGGGGGGCATGCCGGGTAGCTCGTCCGGAAACACATCGGGGAATTCTGCCACAACGTCGGTCTGACCCGCGTTTGCACCATCCTGTCGCATGTCTCGGACGGACGCCAAATAGCCTTCACACCCAGAATGCAGCATCCTCCGAGCAGAAATTGCCGAAATCAGCATACAGGTCGACGACGCCTCACCACACGAAAAGCAGAATTCAGGCACCCCTGGAATGCGGAAGGTGACCGTCTTTCTGGCGCAGTCTATGGTTGCGTTGCACGGCCCGAGCCAATCCATCCCCAGAATGATATCGAAGTCCTTCATATCTAGGACTATCACGTCAAGACCGATCTTTTGACCCCCGATACAGATAATCCCGTCGGCGCAAGCTAAATTAGTGAGTATTGGTGTGCCCGAAGGTGTGCTTACGCTAAGGTCGAGGTCTAACGATATCATCGGAAATTTGTGCTCGGCGACAAAGTCCGCCGATATAAAACTATGTGAAGCACCTGAATCAAATAATACACGGGCAGGCACATTATTGAAACTAAGTATACCTGTCACGACCGTATCTGATGCAAGCACTTCATCTCGGGTCATGGCGTAGACGCGGCCCTGGGCATTGGGGCGACGGTCTTGGCCATTTTGCAGTGCGGGTTGAGGTGCTCGAGGTGCCGGAACTTGATTCCCTGGACGGTGCTGTGGATGCTGAGGCGCGTCTAAGTTGTTTCTTCTACGCTTCGGGCAATCTCCATGAAAGTGACCCCTTTTTCCGCAAATGAAACATCCGCCATTTTGAACTTCACAGTCGACGGCGAGATGTCCGTTCCGGTTGCATTTTGTGCAGTGAGGTCCCTGGTTCCGCGCCTGGTGTCCGCCCTGGGGCCCATTGTTCGGACGCTTGGTCGCGTTGTTTCCTCCCGCGTGGCTTGGGCGTTTGTGATTGTAGGTATGCACAGCGCCGGCAGCACCTGGAGGATATTGGCGTTCAAGGCGGAGGGCGTGGTTGAGAGACTCTCCCATCGTTTTGTATTGTGGAACAGACACATGGGCGTAGATGGATTGTCGTAGTCCCACTTCGAACCGTCGAGCACGACTTGCCAGGGAGGGCAGGAATTCTCCAGCAAACTTGGCCAACTTGTTAAACTCCGCCGCATACTGCCGCACCGTCATGTTTCCTTGCTTTAGCTGCAAGAATTCATTTTCCTTCTCTTGTCGAATGGCTATGGGGAGGTACTCGATCTCGAACGCCTCGCGGAAGGTGGCCCAAGAAATTGCCGTTGTCTCGTCGTCGCGTCTGATCGCTCGCTTTTGCACGGCCCACCAGTCGTGCGCGTTCGACCGGAGTAGAAGTTGAGCGCATGCGACTTTCTTGGACTCTTCAACGCCCAGCAGCTCGAACTTGTCTTCTAGTTCCTCTAACCAGTCAATCGCCAAGGACGGATCTTCCGTGCCGTTGAATGAAGTACGGCAACTCTTTGTGAATTTCGACACGTCGAAGTTGGAACTTCTCGGTGCTGCAGGTGTAAGCTCGGGTGCCTCCGGATCGACTTCACTTTGTCTGACCGCAGGCTCGGTGACGGCAGGAGTTGTCGCTGAGTTGTTGTTGTTGTTGTTGGCCACCACCGTCTGAACAATCTGCTGGAGCGTATCAAGCTGCTTCTGCTGCAACTTGAATTGTGCTTCGAATCGGGCCTCGAACTGAGTTTGACGTGCCTCCGCCTGCCGTCGATGTTGTTCATTCTGGCATTGACTCTCCTCAGCTTGTCGTTGTTGCGATTCCAGCATGCGCAACATCCGCTCCATGGCATCGTTTGAGGGTCCGGGCCTCGAGCTACTCGAGCCACTCGAAGCACTTTCTTCGTTCGCCGCCACGTTCACCGACGTGCCTTCTGGGATTTTGAAGGCAAAATATATTAGTCACCAAACTTATTGCGGGCGCACTCGTATGGAACGACATATCTCATCGACACGAGACCAACGATTTTGAGACTAAAAACTCGACACTGGAGGCCAAGGACGTAAAGCCGTGCTCTGATACCATTATGTCACGCCCCGATTCGATAGAATCGATAGTCGTCCCCCGGGCGTGATGCCGTGCAAGCGCAACTTAGGCTTGCACGGCATCACGCCCGGGGGACGACTATCGATTCTATCGAATCGGGGCGTGACATGCGCAGTCTGACCCGTGCGCAGTCTGACTCGTGCGCAGTCTGACTCGTGCACAGTCCGAATCGTGCGCAGTCTGACTCGTGCGCAGTCCGACTCGTGCGCAGTCCGACTCGCGCAGTCTGACCTCGTGCGCAGCCTGACTCAGGCGCAACCTGACCCAGGCGCAACCTAGCCTCGCGCAGTCTAGTGCCTGGCGCAACATGACTTGGCCTGACTCTTCCTGGCGCAACTTGACCCGACCTTGTACATTTTAGTGATTGGCACCCCTAGTGCCTAGGCGCAACCTGACGTTCAGGCGCAACTGGACTTGACCCTATTTGCCTTGGCGCAACCTGTTACCCTGGCGCAACTTGGCTAATGCCACTTGTTGGCCATAGTACCCCTTGCTCCTCCCCCTTGGGCGCATTATGTCTCCATATCCCCCTTTTTTGGATTTTTGCACCCATTTTATATCCTTACGCCTTTTTGATATAAACTCGACATGAACGCGATGTGATCATGACATTATTTATGAATGTTAATCTGAACACGGCTTAGTGATGGGATTGCATGATCAGTGACCCGTTGTGGTGCACTTGCATAGACACGAAATGGCATTATGACCTTACAGGATAACTCTTGATAGTGATCCGCCGTGGTGCACTCTTGACAAGTAAATTGACATGATAATTCTTGATGATGGTCCGTTGTGACGCACCCTTGCCTTGATAAGTAATCTTGACATGATAACCTTGATACGCTGTTACGACAGCTAACCTGACATGCTAAGTGAATTCTTGACACCGTGGGTGATTGTATTGAATATGCTTGTATAAGCAACCAGTCTTGTCTCGCATCATGTCTAGGACATGTATTCCTGGTTACCACGGTCAGGGATTCATACTGAATCTGACTAGGTTAATGACTAGATTGATCAAGTAGAGCATATAGAGAGGTATTCCGGCTACAAGCAATCCCGTTATCTGGGCGCCTTCCTTGATAGACTTGTAGCCTACCGACGAGTAGGGCACATTTCCAGCTCACTGCTATGTGGGGCACTACATGAAACGATTACTATGCACATTGTCATGTGTTGCATTCAAGTCACCTAACAAGACATGATAACTCTAATCTTGAACCTTACGTCTGGATAACCTGGATAGTCTGCAGGGCTTGTGGCCGTAGGCGTACCTCATTGCATCTTGCTAGTAACTAAGCTTGTGTAACCCTAGTTAGTTAAGTATCAAGCCGTACTCTTTGCTTGGCCGTGAATGATGGATGGAGTCCTATCTTGTCTAGTCTTGCCCAGATCCGGTGTATGGATATCTCCGGACATGCTTGTTTATGCTTTACTTTATCGATAATCGGTTCGAGGCTAAGTTCTGTTCAGGTGAAGGGTTACAACCCCGGTCCTTGTTTGGTTTACGGGTTGTAACTTGGTTACCGGAATAGTCCTCTAGTTATCTTATCGTTTATCATCCTGTTTTCTTTAACTCATGTCTTATGTTATTTCACCTATGACTTTATGTGCTGACATGCTGGTTTTAGTTCTTAAGTGAAGCCTCCTTTGTGGCACTTGCTCTTTCTGGGGTCTGACCCAGCTGGTTTTGTATGGCCAGATTTCGGAGCAGCTACCGAGGATCTCCCAACTTTCCTGCCATATGGTGAACACTAGAAGGAATCCCGACAACGAGTGGATTTTTATTTTGCTCTCCCACTCCATTGTACAAATATTCTTTTGAGGCGTATAGCCGCCGAGCAAGTGTTAGCTCGTTGCAACTTTACTTACTGTCTGCCTACGGGCTGTAACATGATTGACAAATCCTAGGGTTGATCATGTATGACTTAAACTCTTGCTAGTCTTCGTATTTTGTATGACTAGCTTCATGATCATCTGAATATGTAATGTATGGGACGCCTTACCTTGTATGTCTGATGGTCTATCATCTTATTATATCTACTTGTTGCTTGAGATTGAGACACTAGGCTTGTTATTGACCTTAAGAGACTGATGGCTTGTAGTAAATTCTCATGCATCTAGACAGTCGTGACCGTATTGCGAGGTGAGATTCACTTCAATGTACGTAGCTGGCTGTGTCTATCCCCCGCTCTCCAGTATTCTGGTTCTGGGGCGTGATACCGCCTCCTCCTGTAGCCGAACAAACTCGGCCTAGAACAATGTTTGCTAACGTGTAAGAGTTTGCTAAAGTCTATATTGATATCTATTTTCCTGTTTTCTAAATTATAGTAAATTAATATAAAGAATAGAACGTACATATGCCTGCGTCGCCCTCTCGTCAATGAACTCCCCAGCCCTCCGATGGGTGACCAGAAAGACGGTCACCATGTTCGGGTCCTCACCCTTTTTTACCTGTTAAAATATATTATCTATTATTAGTATTAAACATTCTATCGAACTATATATAAATTAATGTCCGTCATAGGAAACGTACCAGACGACGAAAATGCTCCGTCATCGGAATGGAGCTACCACACCACTTACCGGCGCTCGACCGCGCCACCTTGGCCTTGTCAGACCGCTCCTGGTACTTGGGCTCGCTGAATCTAGCCTTCATCGCAGCCCACTGCTCTGGCGTGATCCAACCATGGATCAGTTTTCCGGAGCGATCACGACACTTCTGGTCGTGGATCGCATCGCGGATGAGCTTGGCTGCGACGGCAGAAAATTGGCCCTCGATCCTCGCCGTCCGGTGTGGTGGATAGAAATAGGTCCTCTACAAGAAGTAAAATACAAAAGTTGTATAATATACACAAATGATTATTAAAATTTAAAAATAAACAAATTTTTTACCTTGAAGTGGGCGAACCAAAAGGCCTTCCTATCTGCGGGAGCATCTGAGTAGTTAATCCAAGGCCCACCATAGTTCTGCCTCAGAAATACCCCCAGCTGTCTATGTACTGCAGAAGGCCGATACCTATACAATAATAATTCTTATGAATATATATGTACATATAATCATTTGAGAAATATATATTAACTAATTAACTTACTTCATAGGCCCGTCCGTCCAAATCTCCATACGCGTCTCGCCCGGGGGAGCGCATGGAGGGTCGCTCTCACCTCCTGCCTGGACAGGATCAGTCTGATCGCCGTCCTCCATATGCGCGGCGTCGGCTCCCTCCATAGAGCCGTCGACAGGAGGAATGCTGGACGGGGGATCAGGGATGCTGGACGCGGGATCAGGAAGGCTAGACGACGAGGGAGGAGTCGCCAACCTGCTGGAACTGCCCTATTTCGGTAATGGACCGGGAACAGAATGGTACAATGGCGTACTCGGAGATGAGGATGAGGGTACAGAATCTCCATCCCCAGCCCGAGGCTGATGGGACTGCCTAATATAAAATCCTCCGCGTCGTCCTCTTGGTCTAGTCATACCTGATAATAACATATGACAATAAAACAAAAAAAAATTATTTATATGATAGACATCACAGATTTTTGAAAAATATCATAGTCACAGATAAAAGTGTCAATAAAGTGTCACTGAAGTGTCACAGATTTATATGATAGAAGTGTCACTAAAGTGTCAAATATGATGATAAAACAAACGTACAGATTTAATCCTCTTCTGAAAATTCATCTAGTTCGTTTAGCTCATCTACTTCTTCTTCTTCTTCTTCTTCTTCTTCTTCTTCTTCTTCACTTTCATCTGCATCTTCCTCTTCAGATAATTCTACTTCTTCTACACAATTAGATGTGTAATGTGGAACTTCCGTCGTGTCCACTTCTATAATATTTGTTACAAGAGGTAGTTCATCCTCTTGATAAGCTATATCGTCAACCTCAAAGGTATTTCTAGCTTTGGTCTTGCATACTGCCCACCAGTCCGACCTTGTTGTTTCCCGTTTAGGATAACTTGTGAAGTACACGAGCTGAGCCTGACTTGATAGGGCAAATGGTTCATAGGCTTGATATCGATGCCGATAGTTTATATCAACAAGACCGTGCTTGTCTACTTTCCATCCTTGACCTTCAATCGGATCGAACCAATCACACCTGAATAACACAATCTTAGCAGGCTCTATTCCATAACTATATGTCAGCTCCACGATCTCCCGTAGCACGCCAAAGAAATCGCTGCCCGCATCAACATCTTTGTAGTTCGAAGATCTGATACACAAACAGCTGTTTTTGGTGGAGTCGAGATCCACAAAGTTGTCTCTGATCGGGCAAGTTGTTGACTTGAACCTAAATCCATTAACACAGTAGCTTGGCCATATTTTTGCAGCATAAATTGGTCCCTTGGCTAGCGTTCTAATAGATCATTCTCAAGTCTTGCGTATGGACGATCGACTTAAATACCACGAAAGAAGCAATTAAGCTCATTCTCAATCAAGTGCATATACAGAAAGGTAATTACAGAGTTCTCAAGTCTTACATATGCACTCAACCATGATGGAAAATAACGCCTCATTTCTTGTTCTAGTTCTTCTTCTGTTATGTGTGGCCTACCTGACCTCACATCATCATTAAATATGTTGAAAACAACATCGTACAATTAATGTAATAGTATAATAATCAACACTATTAAAATAATGTAGACGTATTAATTACTTATCCCTCCAGTTTATCTACTTCCTCCTCGTCGCTGTTGAGTAATACATACACCTGAGCAGCCCTTAGCTCATCATCGTTCAGATATCTCTTCTTCATTTTACCCGATGGCTTTCCTGAGCATTGAATACCTTCAGTATTGTATCATTACTTTCATGATCTCCGTCGTCGTTTCTGGAAGCTCTCGTTCTATTAGTTGCAACATGAGGCTTAAAATACATCGAACAAAAGTTTGTAATCTCCTCGAGAACATAGGCTTCACAAATAGAACCCTCGACCCGTGCCTTATTTTTTACCTTTCTTTTTAGGTGATTCAAATGTCGCTCGAACGGGTACATCCATCGATATTCGACGGGTCCACCAACACGTGCCTCATAGGACGTTAAAGGCAAGTAGTGCATTGAATCGGTCGGTCTTCTTACACCGGTAGACCTTCCTGTACTAGTTGTCTTATAGCGATCAGCACCACAAAATCTGCACACATCTGCATCCTTGTCGTCTTTGTAGTACAGCATGCACCCATTGCGACAATAATCGATTTTCTCGTATCCCATCCAGAGCGATCTCACCATCCTCTTAGACCGGTAGAAGTCTTTAGGCAACTTAGCACCCGCCGGCAAGGTCTCTATAATCAACTCCAACACTCGGTTGTAGCATTCTTGCGACATGTTAAAATCTGACTTAATGCTCAACAGTCTTGTAACCATCTCCAACGGTGAATGATCCTCACAACCAGGATATAATGGAGTCCTTGCATTCTCCAGCAACTCCATGAACTGTGCAGCATCGGCGTTCGGTGTCTCCTCAGGTACATCATGAACGAAACTAGGCCCCGCAGCGTCGAAAACTATGTTCACGCACCCGTCGTCGTATGCATGATTATCTGGAACAAAATTAGGTCCCGCATGCATATACGGCTCAACATAAGGCTTCGGTTCTGATGCTAAAGACACAAGTTCTCCGTGTGCGGTCCACTGATAGTAATTATGCGTGAAACCCCTCGAGTACAAATGATATGTCACTTTCCCTTCTGGATAATATTTCACGTTATGACATTTCACACACGGACACTTAATTTTGGTGCCGTCCATGTACTGAGGGAACGCCTTAGCAACTGCAGGAATTGCTCTACTCCCGCTATGTATTCATCCCGCACACCACACATATCATCAGGACGACAATTGTACATCCATGAACGATTCCGCAAGTAGTAATTCATATCCATTTGGAAATAATTCTGCAAAGATGGACACACATTATCCAACAGGCACAAATTCGTATATTATATCTTATTATGGGACACACATTAGTAGCGGACAGTTACTAATAACAATGATATGCAATTTAGGTCAAACTAGGTTGTACTAAGTCAAACAAAGTCAATCTAGGCCATCGCTAAGTCAAACAAAGTCAAACAAGGTCAAACTAGGTCAAGGGTTGACCTACAGTTGACTTTGTCAACTCTTAGTCCAATCTAGGTCAGATGTTGACTCTACTTTGACTTTCAGTCAAAATAGTCAACCTTTGTCAAACAAGGTCAAATCTAAGTCAAATATCATATTTCTAGTCATTACCTACCAAGGTACCCTTTACCTTATCGCTATTGGTATCCCAATACCAATACCTTAAGTTGGTACCCTTTACCTTATCGCTATTGGTACCCTTTACCTTATCGCTATTGGTATCCAAATACCAATACCGCGGTAACATGGTTGGTACATTAAGGGTCTTTGACAAGATGACATATTGCGAAAAAATATATCCTTATATATAGTTCTCCTACGGATTTTCTTTAACATTACGTAGGAGAACTATAAGGATATATCTTTTCACAACATGTCACCTCCTCAAAGACCCTTAATGTGACAACCATGTCAACCTGTCATATTCCTGCAACTAAAAGGCAAAACCATAGTATATACATGGTTTAAAGTATCGGTCGATACCGATCCGATACGGCCGATACCGATACAGTTTGGTATGTTCCGATCCAATACCGACCGATACCAAATATTGACTGACATCGACATTGGGGGTCTTTGTTCCGGTCAATTCGGCAAAACCAATCGGTAAGGGTGACTACTATTTCATATAATTTCAAAACTACTAAGAAATAACGCTGAAATACTTAAAATTATACCTAAATGTATAAAATATATGTTTTTAAATGTAAATAATTTATTAATAATTATTTGTTTTCCGATACCAAAGTCCGATACTCCGATACGATACCGCCGATACTACCGATATCGCCGATACCAATACTCATAGGAATATTCCGATACCGATTCCGATATCGATTCCGATACCGATTCCGATACCGATATTGTGAACCTTGGGTATATATCGTCAACATTTCAGATTCTTAAAATGAATTTCAAATGGATTTTTGATTGTATATATATGTGTATTTGTGTGTATATACATTGTATACATATATATTTATATATGTATTTGTGTGTGTATGTAAGTGTGTGAGTATATATATACATATATATATGTAGATATGTGTATTTATATATATAGGTATATATGTATGTATTGTGTGTGTGTGTGTCCTGTGTCCTGTGTCATGTGTCACAGAGTCGTGTCCGAAATAGGGTTAGGGTCCTATCCCCTGCCCCCTCCCCCCTACCCCTGCCTCCTGCCCCCTCCCCCCTATAGGGTATCCTATTACCATAGACTAATCTAGGACACTCTTAAGATACTAGGATATCCAACTATCCTAGGATACCAAATTCTAGCCAAGATACTAACTTAGGGTACTAACTTCTAGCCCATATCCTAATATCCTATTATCTTGATACCCTCAAGATACTAGCATAATTCTATGTTATCGTATAAACTCGAGAAAATTTTGATATAAAATCACCGTCTACTTGGATATTTTGATATGGATGTGTTTTAAAAATCTGCATATCACTTTGAAAGGTTTGGATTTGATTCAATGAGTGATCTTGATTTAATCAGTTTAATTTTCATTTAAAATGACCCCAAATATACTATAACCTGTACTCTTAATAATAATAGTAATAATAATAATAATAGTGTAGTAGCAACACCACTACAAAAATATGTCAAATCAACATCTCGACTAGTAACGAAAGTTGTTCAATCCCTACGTAGCGACGGTACATCAAATGATTATCGTCAAATATATTATTTGGATTCCACTAAAAAACCGTTGTTGCTATATTGTTGTTGTTTCGTCGCTAAATATCTAGTGACATCTTAGCGAAGGACCTGTTTCGTCGTTGCGAATCGTGATATATATTGGTAGAACAGATTTTTTTTTTCATTTCATCCAAAAAAAATTTCCCTACCCCAAACTCAAAATTTCTCTCGTCCCCTAAAAATTCCGATTGGTGCCACCTTCATTTCCTGAGGCTCCCGACCGCCCATACACACTCGACTCATATGCCACCCTACGCCCCTCGACGTAGACACCACCAGAGTCTCTGACGCAGACACGGACGCTGCCCCATCGACGTATGCGTGCACCACCAGAGTCTTTGGGGACACGATGTGTGTCCGTGTGTCCGTGTGTGTGTGTCCGTGGGAGAGGAGGAGGAGGAAGGAGAGGAGTTAGGCTAGGGTTTACCTGAGGAAGAGGAGGAGGAGCTCGGATTGGGGGAGGAGGAGCTCGAGGAGGAGGATCTCGAGGAGGAGGAGTTCGCCGGAGGGGGAGGGAGTCGCCGGGGGGGGTGGAGGGGAAATTAAAATTTTCGAGTATTTTCGAGTGAGAGTGAGGGGGAAAGAAGGAAACGGTGTGCCCTAAGTAAAAAAAACTTAGCGACGTCACGTGTTGACGTCGCTAAACGTCGCAAAAATGGCGACGTATGCTAATAATATGTCGCCGAACGTCGCAATTAAGCGACGTAATAAACTCCTGTCGCGGAACGTCGCTAGGCAGCGACGTTTTGCGACGTGTTTATAAAGCTGTCGCTAAATTACATAACTAGCAACGTCATTTCTTGCCGTCGCTAAATTACGTCGCTATTAGATGATATTTTAGTAGTGTTTGATGGTTATACGGGCATCCAAAGTAGGAACGAGATGGATGTTTTTTTGTCCTAACCATTCTTGTTTATCCCAATACCGATAAGGAAAACAGTATTTATATATATAACAAAGGTATATGGGTATCCAAAGTACAAACGAGATGGATTTGTTGTCCTAGCCATTCTTCCCGTAAATATGCACCTAAGGGGAACTGAACCTCCACTCGGCTTGTAAAGTCCGAGTCTTATGTCTCCACCTCTTTACCACTTGAGTTAGAAGCCACTAGACCAAAATTAGCCTCCATCTCTAAAGAGAGGGTTGGAGAAAGTATTTAAAAGATGGGCGAAGTTTAGAAGCAATCTCCTCCACCAAACTTGTTACTTAATCGATTCATCGAAAGGGAATATGTGTTGTCAATAATCCAATGTTGTTACTTGTGGGTAGAGAGATTCTTTCGTCTAATGAATGTGTATTAGTCAACTAGGTAGGGTAGGGAGAGAGAGAACTTAGTAGACGTCAATGATCTAACGGCATCTGATGCCGAAAAGGAAAACTTGGACACTAAGATGAGAAATAGACTCATATATAGATAAAATAAAGACCGACTACTATGATTTTATTTTATTTTTTCATCTTTAATCCTCTGATCTTTCCTCACAACATCAGTGATTAAGACAACCTGTTGAGACTAATTACATGAGAGAGAGAGAGAGAGAGAGAGAGAGAGAGAGTTTCTTTATGTGGAAAAAAAATGAGAAGAATATCAGTCCTTTCATGGTTTTGGACATTGAAGTATTAGCACCTACTAGAAATCTCTATCACAATACTTAAAGCTTATGTTTTCTGAAATTAAAAGCAGTACATTTTAATGTCTTTATTGGATTGAACAAATGAACAGCCAAGTTCTCAAACTTGTCTGATATGTTGCTGCAACTTTTGAAATAGAACATATTTTCTTTTAATACATATCCAGTTTAGTATTATTTCAACAAAATCTCGGAACTAAAAGAAGCATGTTCATTCGTACCAGTACCATTTTTTTTCCTTTTTTTTTTCTAACAGTTTTTATTACTTATATACCAAACATATTGCATCATCAACTTATAACAATATGCATGTTCATACCAGATACCTTGTTTTTTGTAGCAATTTATATTCCGTCGTCAACTTATAACAAACTTCGTTAAGAAAACATGATTAATTTAGGCAGAGTGTTCTGGTTTGGACAATTGTCTTAAGAATCATTAGCAACCATTTTTAATGTCATTTACTTTTCTCCTTCAAGGAATAAACAGCCCAATGTCATTGATGATATAATCATTTGGGGACCTACCCAACAACTTCGTTTGGCTCAAGTTGGCAAAAAGCTTGAAACCTCCAAAGCTTCATATCACAGTACATGCATGAAATGTTTGAGTTTAGTATGCATTAAACTTGACAAGTAGGAGGAAATTTTGCTTATACATAATTTATTAAACTCCTTCCTTCATCTTGTGGTGCAACGACAACAGACGGAAATTAACAATCATAGGAACACACAGCTCAGCTCTTGTCTGCTTGATGCCAGTTGATCAGGATAAGTTAAACATACAGCACACAAGTTGGGGGCCGGGGTGGCAAGAAAAGTACACAATATAGTCTAAGAAAAGTAGTAGATTCATAGACAAAGAAAGAGTGACCTGAAGCATACATAATGTGCTTAATAGATTTTTCTATTCTTTCATATTATGACAAGCTTCCAAAAGGAGAAAGGGAGAGCACAATGGACACTTAATCAATGGCATATATATATATATATATATATATATATATATATATATATATATATATATATATATATATATA
>JANAVB010018993.1:16763196-16875696 GCA_029216955.1 Iris pallida | reverse complement strand
GGTGGGTACTGCAGGTAAGACGGGTCGGGTGTGGACCTTGGGGTGGTTGTGCCTATGGAGTATGGACCATATGCAGATGATATTGAAGTACGGTTGAGATGGTTGTGCCCATAAGATAACCTAGACAGGCAGATGAAGGTCGGTCACCGACCCTTATTGTGCCAAGATCAGTGATCATCACTCATCAGCCTGGCTAGTTAGGTAGTGTGTATTTTACTTTGAATATAACACAAATGACCATCAAATGAAGCTGAATATATATTATGAGAAGAGAAGAAGAAATTAAGGAGGGAAATGCATGCATGTTAGGATGGGACATTGGATTCTACTTGAAGGACATAATTCAGAGACGTTGTCTGACACGTCTCAATACTATTGTTTTGTTGTGTTCGTTGGCAGCCATAGCTTTAGGTCTGCATTGATGCAGTAAAAATTCAACTGTTGGTGGCTTTAGATTCACTTGTACCTATTCCAATTGTCATTTACTTATTAATTCATGGTGGGGGTGAGCCTCTTGATTCTTTTGTCTACTTCTTGTTAGATATAGATCAAATATTTATTCTATATATTCTATATATTCCAAGGAGTTCTACTTCCAAGTGGTTAAGAGGGAGATATATTCTACCGGAGGTTGCGGATTAGAGCCACGCGGATGGCATTTTAATTTTCTGTGGAAAAATTAAGTACGGTAAAGATGGCTGCAGTGCAGTGCAGATTCAATCTTATATTCGTATTGGTTTATCCGAGACTTCCTTTAGTATATATTGTGATAATGTTTAGGAAAACATAAACTTAAAAAGAATTTGTCAAACAAAAATGATATTTTGTTCGCAGTTTATAATCGAAGGTTCACGTGACAACCAACCATTGGTTCTTCCTGCAAGTGCTGGATCCCACTTTCTTAAAACTTGAAACATAAGACCAATAAAAGGTCATCATGTGGCGACGGATCAGCTGCGATCACAAAAACTCTGGTAAAAAAATAGTAGTGCCCTTTGTCAAAACGTGAGTGGAATTCTTTTGGGAAGAGAACGAGGGGTATGATGATCGAGACGGTTGACGATGGCATCTATGTCCATATATCTATCATTGTTATTCTCTTCACACTACTTTGAACCTTCCGGAATGGCAGTGTTGGGCATTGAAAACCCTAGCTCTGTTCTCCACTTCACAAGTTCACAGGAGCTGCAGCAAAAGTTGTAGCTGAGCAGCAAAAGTTTTGGCGAGATAGGCCTGGGGGGTCCCCTGCCATGTTCACTCACAGTCACAGGCTGCTGCACAACTGTCCTAGGGCAAGGGCCCCCGAGGTAAAAAGGCGCCAGCCGCTATCACCCAGTGACAGACAGACACAGTTTATGGGACAGAGGAAGAAGGAAAGGAAGGACCCAGAGAGAGATAAAGAAGAGATCACAGAACTTTGTACATACTATATTATATATTTGTTTAGATTTACTGTTTTTAAATCTCATCAAATAAATAAAAAAATAATACGTCATCTTGATTTGATCTGTTGATTTTCCTTGGAGTTTTTGTATTTTTAAGAAATTATTTTTTATTTATTTTATAGGGTATTTTTTTTTTAATATTCTTATATCTATGTTTGGTTATGTTAGAAATATGTAGTCTACAAAATTTAATTTTTTCTATTTTTCATGTTTGGTTTACATAGAAATAGAAATCTTAATTTATTTAGTTTTTTTATAAATATTCTTTTATTAATTTTAGGGATAATTTAGCATATACTCCCATTCTAAATGTTGAAACTAGAATATACCCTAAATATTTTTTTAACTAGCAAATGTTTCCATTTTTAGTATGGAATAGAAAAAAGTTTAGGATATATCCCCACTTTTAAAAAAAAATTCTCATGTTTTACATAGGAGTGGGGTATTACTATTTGCTAGATAAAAAAAAAATTAGTAGGAATATATACTAGTTTCAACATTTGGAATGAAGGTATTTGCTAAATTATACCTTAATTTAATTTTGTGATGCTACTACTACCTAATTCACTTGTTTGTCATAGAAGCTGAAATTTTGAAAGTAAATGAAAGTATTACCGTCCAAACAAAACAGGCAAACAACGTTGTAAAAAAGTAAAATTATTCCCCAGAGGGGACGGGATCAGTTGTCCCAGAGTCCTTGTGCCCAAATTATGTCCCCACACCTATTTGCTTATGGGTCCCACCGGCATTTAAATAAAGGAAAAAAAAACAAGGACACGGCAGGACAGAGGTTTTGGGGAAAAGTTGCTCCCGTTTCTCACAAAAGTGGACTTGGAAATAGCTTTTCTATATCAATGGAAATATAAAATCACACGTATTCTCTTCTAATTCTCATTCCTAGACATATCAAACATGGTTAACGAATTTAAAATCTATTTTCAAACCTCCAAAACTTGCCAAATGTCCGTAACTGTCTTTAAAATTAACACACACAGATGGCAACAAAAAGAAACACATCACCTGAGGTTTCATACCACATGGTAAGAGTATAAGACACATTGCTAGCATTGGGCTATAACATTTGGTTGCAAAGTTGGTGCAAGTTCTTGATTTAGAATTGATGATCGGTTTGGTTGTTTTTTTTTATATATATCTACAAAGATGTCTTTGAAAAAAGTTCCAATCTTTGGAAAAGGTTATTCCACACCAGGAAACTCATCTACGAAGGATAGCAGCAATCTTATCTTCATATATCCCTAGAAGTTTTTTATGGGATTATAGCATTTGGTGCAAGATCTTTTGTTGAAACCTTTGTAAAAGGGAATTGGCTGTTTGCTACTTTCGAGCGTAATTGTCCATTTAGTGGTAGTTACTGCTGTAACCATCCATTTGATGAGGAGTTACTCTCCGATTTTAATTCTCATTAAAGGAGTTTGTGGGTTGCTAAGGAGGGTTGGCTTTTCTATATATTCACAAGTTCTTCGTTTTTGTGAGATTCAACGAGTGGTTATATGCTACGAGAGAAGAGTTAGCAACAAGTGCACGAGGCAACGAAGTGTTGTCAGTTCGTGCACGCTAAGGAGTTGAAGCTCTGTTCGTACAAGAGTGACAAAGGAGCGTCCCAGAAGTTCTATCATTTGAACCTGTTGATTCCTAGGACCAGATTGACGGAATAAGGTCAAATATTGCTTTGAATAACGGTGATCGTCATCATCCAAGCGAGTTGTCTTCTTCAACCTTATTTGTAATTAATGTTGTATTAGCAGTTAGCTGTATTGCACTTTTGCTAGTTTTATATTTTTTTTAGAAATTATACTCTTAATTTTCGTTATTGTAAACCGTTTTGTGTAACAATTGTATTTCGATTTCTAGTAATTTGTAGGGATTTAAAAGCACTTGATGAAAAGCAGAAGCCTAAGCATATGGACCTTGAAGCTTTTTTTTTTTTTTCCTTTCTTCAACTTCTCTTTTTGTTCTCTGTTCTTTAGGGTATGTCTTTACTTTTAGAACTCAACAAACAAACAAGGCATGTGGAGGATTAAGGGAGTGAGCATGCTGTACTTCACAGTGTCCTCCACCATATGACACACAAGTATAGTTATGGGGCAGGGGATAGCCCCACCACTGTAGAAGGAAAGTTTTTTTTTTTTTTTGAAATTCCACCAACCCACACGATTGGGGGAGGGTTCGTATCCTGCCGGTTCTTTCCGGTGTCCGTTCCACTACCACTAGACTAAAGAGTTCGGACAGAAGGAAAATTTTGAAGGACACCAAGTAATGAATTGATAGTAACAGTACTGTGGGGGTGGTACTGGCCAAATTTCCATGTTCCATCAAAACAGCAACCTTATTTGGAGCCCAACCCCACCAGAGGGACTATAGAATCATAGACAGGGGTGGGTGGTTGTGATTTGCACACCAAGTTTACTGAAGTTTGACACATGCATCTAGACAAGATATATAAATGATGTTGGGATTTGTTTAATGTTCTCTTTTAAAAAGTGATCCCACATAAAAATTCTGAGTGAGTATTTAAATATAAAATATTATTATTATTTTTCACATATGGAAAGTGGTAGAACATGTGTTTGAAGAAGTGATATTTACTAGAGGGATATGTTCAAATTTTCTAAGAAATATTCATTTTTGTTACTCATTTTTTTGAAATTTTTCATAAGAACTAGGTCCTAGCGGCTCGGACGTGGACGAAGGGCGTTTTGATGGCGCACTTTGCTCTTCGAATCGGGAGCGAGATGGTGCTTTCGTGCGTCGTTCAGCGTGGTTTTGAATGGATCAACGTGCATTCCGCGTGGCAAGCAATGGTTCTATACGGTTCCGTACGGACCGGCGGGACGTGTTGGGTTCCGCGTGATTGGTACGTACTCACGCAAAAGTTGCGATTTCACGTCACTTGTGCATGCAGAAGCTGTGGTTTTGCATGACTAGTGCTCACGTGAAAACTAAAGTTTGGCGTGGCATGTGCGCCACACGAAAATTGTGGTTCCGCGTGATCTGTGATAACACAAAAGCTTGATTTCTGAGCGTGGTTGCTTCTATTTGGACGTTTCATCTTTGTATCAGTCAACTTAGTGGGAGCTACTGTTGTAACTGTAATGACCTGCTCCGCCCTAGCGGAATGCCGATTCAAACGGCAAGTGCAACGACTCAAACGAGCCGTCGACCCGAAGAGTTGGCATCGACCTGAAGAAGAATCGATGCAAGGCTTACATTGGCCCGTCAAAGATGAATCCAGACTTAGACTTTTAAAGACGCGCTCGGAGTATCGCTCGACCGATGCGAACATCGCTAAGGTGGGTGGCTCAGATGAACCCGTCTTTGCTTAGCCTAGACACATAATAATACGGACACTATCACTGAAATCGCTAGGCGATAACCCTGCGCATGCTAATAAATGACTCAACGCACCTAGCTAATTGAATAATCCCATCTTGTATGCTTGTATAGAATATGGAAAGAAACATGAAAAATATGAGAACTCTCGTACCGCGTTCCACGCTCGTGTTACGACACAAGCTTACGTTCAAGTTCCCTATGCGTTCAACAATCAAACAATGAATGGGTTACAACAATAAAACGGGAAGACTATCGACATAGTCGTTCCGAGTAGAGTTAGCAACATCGAAAGACTATGGGACCGATGGGTCGCCAAGGCGACTCCCGCACGAGGAGTCGCAAAATGTATGAATGAATGAATGAACAAATATGTGAATGAATGAATCAACGAATGAAAGAATGAATACATGAATGAATCGATGAACAAACGGACAAGTGAAAGAAAGAAAAGAAATAATGAATAAAAGATAAGAAGAAAAGAATGGTTAGCGGCAGGTGTGACGGGCACGTGCAACGGGGCTCGCTACCCGCGCTGTACGGACGCCAACCTGGTCGATAACGAAAGAAGGCTAAGGGTTAGCCTACGGCTCAGAGACAGCCGTTAAGTTTAAAAGATAAGTTAATACGAAATGGTCGTGGACAAACGGCACGGGCAAGGGGTGGCGATGCCGTGGCCGTGAAGAAAAAGGGATTCCGCGGCATGATCAAAGGGGGAATATGCCGGCCTAGGCGGAATCAAAGGGGGCTTACGGGCTGCCTGGGGGGGCTTGGCTACTCGGGGGACGTAAGTGCAGGGTATTTCAAGACACTATCAACGTGTACCAGCCGCACGCTCTGAATAGTTGCGAAATACCAAGGGAAAAAGGGTCCAAAATGTCTTGTGATGCCAGCGACCGGTGCATATAGAGTTAAGTGGACTTTGCTGGTAGCAATCCACGTGCAAGTCCTTGCATTGAAATCAAAGTAGTCTAAGTTAACTAAATGAAGTACCTTCTGAACAGGCTTGAATATGACACACCAAATAATCGAGAGTACTTCGGCAAAGGAGTTAGAAAACACGCCTACGACGTGCTAGGACCCGAGGCAAGGACACGCCCTTGACATTGAAAGTTCACATTAATTACGTAAAGTCTTTTCATATAAATTATTGACTAACTTGGTTTACTTTGGACAGGGAAGGCCGGCCGGTAAGTATGGGTAAGTCATGCATATATTTCTATGCGACACTTGTATTCAGCAACACGAGATAGGCTATGATATATGCCATGAAACTGATCCTAAGGCAAGAATAGAAAGACAATGAATGATAGACGGTGCACAAAAGTAAATAGAACGTGTTTGGTAATGATAGCATTGTGGGCGAGCTAGCCTCCCCACCAGTGCATAACAATGTATTGATAACCCCACAGTCTGCTTGCAGGATGCAGGAGACGCTGGCGGGTGCGGAGCTTCCCTCGAACGTGCTAAGGCGCGGAGCTATCTCTCGAGCCTTGGAGCGTTGCAAGGAGCTGAAGCACCCTATACAGGACATAATGTATTAGAACATCGCCATGAATCATTCCATCTTGTAAGCCACTTGGCACGCCTTTTATGTTTCAGAGAGAGAGAGCTTGAGCGACTTGTAATATCGGCCTAGCGCCGCTTGTAAACGTTTGAATATCAATAAAGAGTTGAATTCGCTTCAATTTGTGTTCATTTATTTTCCGCTGCAAATGGGGACACTCTGTGCGACTCTGCGGCCTAGCTCAAATCGACCGTTTCTGGACTTAGCCTTGCACGGGCGCAACCTAGGCCCGTGCGACATCACGCCTTAGCGAGGACGATCGCTCCTACGGGAGCGGAGCGTGACATAGTGGTATCAGAGCACGGCTTTACGTCCTTGGACTTCATTTCGATTTTTCCAGTTTTGAAAGCTCGTTGAAACAAAAGAAGGATACGCTCTCTCTCGTTGTGCCTTGGGATGTTCCATACAATAAGTCTAATATTTTTAAAAGCTCGTACAAGTACTCAGTTGAAGAGACCGATAGGCGAAGGCCTTTGTGCCAAACCATGACGTACTTGAGTTGGAAGGAACCGATGCTAAGAGTTAGCAGAACACAAGATGTGCTTGAATAACCTTACGCTGACAATAGAGAACGAGTACGCGAGACCGAAGTATAGTTCGAACGGGATGGCTATGCACACGGCCTTCTGGCTAAGTAGTGTCGCGTGTCGCGCACCTCAACTTTTGGGTGCAATCGGGTTGCGAGCGATATCAAGTATCGCTCGATCGAGAACGGAGATACACTTAGAGTGTATATCGATAGGAATGCTATCAAACCAACGTCTAGGCGTGCATGAAAGATTGCCTTGAATTTTGAGGATTAGTGCGAACGACTTAGTACGTCGAGGCGACGTGAGCGATTACGCTAGAAATTCATTGAACGAATCTGAAGGATGACTTAGCGCATGACGCGAACGTGATTGAGGACTAGATCGTATGGCTCGAATCCTGAGTGGTGTATGGACGTTATAGAAATTGTTTGAGCAAAACTGAAGGATTTACGGATAGAACGAGTATGTCGGCAAGCGACGATATCGCGCAATGCCTTAGAACGAGTAACGCTTAGTTGGTTTTAACTTTGATAGTCTCAAACGAGATATCGTTCGAATGAATTAAGAATGCGTAGTGTGAATTACGAAATGATATAATAGAGAGTCAGAACGATGAAACGAATAGAGGTCTTGGTCGAGAAAACATAGAAGATTGTGCATGCAAATTTGGAATGTTGCCGAAAGGATTGAAACTTGAGTTAAGGTGAAATACCCATGGACGAGATCGAAGATAGCACGATCGGAAGATAGTGTGCATGAAAAACGTTGGTTAGGAGATACGAGAACGACTAAGGAATTGGAAATTGATGTTGCTCAATGAAGAGTTAGCACGAGACAACGTGAATTGAGGAATTAAGTTGCGCGACTCGGAATTCGTTGCAAAAGGAAGATCGTCAGGTTATGTGCATCATCGATGGTATTGAGGCATATCAAAGATCGATGTACGATAACTTGGGGATACTCTAATTCGATAAATGATGACCGTGTTAGAAGTTATTGTTTCAAAGGATGCTATGTTGGAGATTTGATAGAAATAAACGTTTGGATGAAAAAGGAAAGTGACTTGATTGTTCGGTGATAACCACAATGACAACGATCTTGTCTTGTGCGAGCGCAACTCCAGCCTCGTACATGCGTCACGTCGGATTTGGGACGATCATTTCGCGTGAGCGTTGGCATGGTGATTCATGTCCAGCAGGAATGATCGGACTCGAAAAACCTTGACATGACAATTTTGATTGCTACGACTTGTGGTTTGAAGCGAAGGCGAAATTGAGGATTGATCGGACTTATGATGGACGACAAAGCAAAGTTGAGGATTGAGTAGGCCCAATCTGCGTATCAAAAATGAGTAAGTCTAGACGCAACGCAAGAGTTACGTCCTGATGAGGACGATTATTCTGCGGAAATGTTGACATGGTGATTCATGTCCGCCGTGGATAATCAGACTTGCGTGAGATCGGGGCGCAATATATTGCAAGGCTAGACGACCTTGTGATCGACTACGTGAATTGGATAGGTGGATTGTATCAAACATACTGAAGAGATAGACTATGAAAATTGTTAGTGTGGACATACGATATTAACATATCGAGGATTTGGTTGAGGATAACCTACGAGCTCGAACTTGGAGCGGAGAATGTGTTGATGCGAATAGGGTGAACGCAGTTTGATGTTTAGAAATTTGAGTAAAACGAACTTGGGTAGAAACTCCCGTACAAGCGAACAAATGGTTTGACCATAGGAATTGGGGCGAGCGTCGTGCAACGGCCTTGCACGATGAGCAACGGACTTAACGTGTAACTATGACCCTGTGAGCTGACCTAGCGGATAGGCGGACGACCCTATGCCGAGTGATTTAACCTGTGTGATGGCATTTACAGTATCGTCTGGACGGACGACAGACTTGGGCAACAAGACTTAGAGTAGGACGGGGAACTGGGAGTGTGCGTGAACGACGGCGAGATTGGCCCCAAACGAAGGAAAAGATAGGAATGGATGATGCGTAAGTAAAGTTTGGATAACGAATTGAATCATTGAATGGAAGACGTACTCGATGATATTGTAATACTTGGTCTTGAATCGGACGAAAATTGCTTAAACTTGGTCGACTCCGCTAAGAAGAAATCGTATTGATTTCGTAGATAAGAACGCTCGAGAAGCGAATCGAATCATCTCGAGGACCGAGATAAACGATATGTGATACACACATGAGTTCGGTTTTATATCGAAGTTAGCAAAACCATCGGCAAATCGAAACTATCGCGAGTAGCTTGTCCGACTTCGCTAGTCGCTAAGCTTGGTTGAAATGTACGTATTCGGGGGACGCCTTGAATGCGTACACGATCCAAACTCAGCGATATGATGAACTCGAATGCAGCTGCAAGTGGGTGTTGAGACGCGCATGAACGAATGAGTGAGTTTGCCTCAGCCTACGAGAGTTTGCCTCAGCCTACGACCCTCGCGTTTGATGAATTTCGACGTGCTTCGTGTGACTATTACAGCCCCATAACAAGGCGCAATAGCAACCAAGTCGAAGAAATGCTTGAATTGAATAAGTACCATCAACTCTAAAAATAATAAAAAGTTATTCAATAAAAATCGACCAAACGTATGCGACACGGAACTTGGAAAGGTACCGAGCATGGTTTGATGCCATCGAACGATAAAGCCATTCGATAAGGATTGTCTAAGAAACGTGACGACACGAGTCAAGGAACGGTAGGATGACCTGCACTCAGGAAGTCTCGAGGACGAGACTTGTTTTGAGTGGTGTATTATGTAATGACCCGCTCCGCCCTAGCGGAACGCCGATTCAAACGGCAAGTGCAACGACTCAAACGAGCCGTCGACCCGAAGAGTTGGCATCGACCTGAAGAAGAATCGATGCAAGGCTTACATTGGCCCGTCAAAGATGAATCCAGACTTAGACTTTCAAAGGCGCGCTCGGAGTATCGCTCGACCGATGCGAACATCGCTAAGGTGGGTGGCTCCGATGAACCCGTCTTTGCTTAGCCTAGACACATAATAATACGGACACTATCACTGAAATCGCTAGGCGATAACCCTGCGCATGCTAATAAATGACTCAACGCACCTAGCTAAGGGAATAATCCCATCTTGTATGCTTGTATAGAATATGGAAAGAAACATGGAAAATATGATAACTCTCGTACCGCGTTCCACGCTCGTGCTACGGCACAAGCTTACGTTCAAGTTCCCTATGCGTTCAACAATCAAATAATGAATGGGTTACAACAATGAAACGGGAAGACTATCGACATAGTCGTTCCGAGTAGAGTTAGCAACATTGAAAGACTATAGGACCGATGGGTCACCAAGGCGACTCCCGCACGAGGAGTCGTAAAATGTATGAATGAATGAATGAACAAATATGTGAATGAATGAATCAACGAATGAAAGAATGAATACGTGAATGAATCGATGAACAAACGGACAAGTAAAAGAAAGAAAAGAAAGAATGAATAAAAGATAAGAAGAAAAGAATGGTTAGCGGCAGGTGTGATGGGCACGTGCAACGGGGCTCGCTACCCGCGTTGCACGGACGCCAACCTGGTCGATAACGAAAGAAGGCTAAGGGTTAGCCTACGTACGGCTCAGAGACAGCCGTTAAGTTTAAAAGACAAGTTAATACGAAATGGTCGTGGACAAACGGCACGGACGAGGGGTGGCGATGCCGTGGCCGTGAAGAAAAAGGGATTCCGCGGCATGATCAAAGGGGGGATATGCCGGCCTAGGCGGAATCAAAGGGGGCTTACAGGCTGCCTGGGGGGGCTTGGCTACCCGGGGGACGTAAGTGCAGGGTATTTCAAGACACTATCAACGTGTACCAGCCGCACGCTCTGAATAGTTGCAAAATACCAAGGAAAAAAGGGTCCAAAATGGCTTGTGATGCCAGCGACCGGTGCATATAGTGTTAAGTGGACTTTGCTGGTGGCAATCCACGTGCAAGTCCTTGCATTGAAATCAAAGTAGTCTAAGTTAACTAAATGAAGTACCTTCTGAACAGGCTTGAATATGACGCACCAAATAATCGAGAGTACTTCGGCAAAGGAGTTAGAAAACACGCCTACGACGTGCTAGGACCCGAGGCAGGGACACGCCCTTGACATTGAAAGTTCACATTAATTACGTAAAGTCTTTTCATATAAATTATTGACTAACTTGGTTTACTTTGGACAGGAAAGGCCGGACGGTAAGTATGGGTAAGTCATGCATATATTTTCATGCGACACTTGTATTCAGCAACACGAGATAGGCTATGATATATGCCATGAAACTGATTCTAAGGCAAGATTAGAAAGACAATGAATGATAGACGGTGCACAAAAGTAAATAGAACGTGTTTGGTAATAATAGCATTGTGGACGAGCTAGCCTCCCCACCAGTGCATAACAATGTACTGATAACCCCACAGTCTGCTTGCAGGATGCAGGAGACGCCGACGGGTGCGGAGCTTCCCTCGAACGTGCTAAGGCACGGAGCTATCTCTCGAGCCTTGGAGCGTTGCAAGGAGCTGAAGCACCCTATACAGGACATAATGTATTGGAACATCGCCATGAATCATTCCATCTTGTAAGCCACTTGGCACGTCTTTTATGTTTCAGAGAGAGAGAGAGCTTGAGCGACTTGTAATATCGGCCTAGCGCCGCTTGTAAACTTTTGAATATCAATAAAGAGTTGAATTCGCTTCAATTTGTGTTCATTTACTTTCCGCTGCAAATGGGGACACTCTGTGCGACTCTGCGGCCTAGCTCAAATCGGCCGTTTCTGGACTTAGCCTTGCACGGACGCAACCTAGGCCCGTGCGGCTTCACGCCTTAGCGAGGACGATCGCTCCTACGGGAGCGGGGCGTGACAGTAACCGTCCATTTAAGGGAGAATTATTTCCTTATTTTTCTCCCACTACTTTTAACTGTGATTATGGCTGCTATATGGAGGGCTTACCTTCCATATCTATGTTCTCGATTTTTGCTCTTGGAGTAGAGACTTAGCATATGCAACGAGAGGAGAGTTTGCAGTAGTTTTGAAGCAACAAAGCTTAGTCTGAGTGTTGAGGGTGACAAGTCAGCATTCTAGAAGTTCAATTTTGTGAACTTGGTGGTTCCTAGGAGTAGATCAACATAATAAAGACGAATCTTACTTTGAACAACGGTGATCATCATCACCCTAACAAGCCTCTCATCTGATTCAAGTGTTAGCAACTTGGTTGCATTGTTGTTGTTTCAAAGTTCCTATTTTCAGCCAGTCATTTGTAATCTTTCATTTTCTATATAGTTGTAATCAAGAAGTTATAATTTGCATGTTACGTACTTTTAATCTGTACAATTTTTGTAACCGAGATTAACAGTATATAGGTGCACCACCTCAATATTTGGGCTCTCTCTCTCTCTCTCTCTCTAACCAATTACTCAAACTTTCTCTCAATTTGAAAAGTCTTTTTTTTATAGGGAAAAAAATCAATTACTCAAACTTTCTCTCAATTTGAAAAGTCGAAATGAAATATTATCATATTATTTCATCCTCAAAATTTTACAATTTCAATCCATCTCTCATAAAATAATAAATAATTATTATTTACTTATACATAAATGTTTTCCTTTCTAATTATTTTAACATAATTATATATACTATATTCATTTAAAAAATTAATTCACTATATATATTATTGTACATTATTTATACCTATATGTAATTACAATTTAATTCATATTTTGCTTAATGCTAATCAGGGCCAATTCGGAGGGTTGGGTTGCCCAATCCATAGCTAATTTTGGTTGCCCATTGATCCTTATTATGAGTCGATCCTTGTGGTCATCCGTAACCTGACATTTGGTGGGATCACGCTGAGCCTGAGGGGTTGCCCAAGTCCTAAGTTTTGTTCGGCTTATCCCAGTACCGACCCAGGTGCTAGTAACAACTTTGTTATTCCTCAAAATCTAATAACAAAAAATAAAGCAGAACACATTACATTCTATGAAAGATCACAAATAAAAAAAATTAATGGTATAATTATTATATGAATTATATTTATAACGTAAAAGATAAATTAAAAATGATCAATTATATTGTATGAATAAAGATCCTTAAATTGAGGACTCGGTCCCTTCTCAAATATGAGGAACTAGTTTCCTCCTCGAAATTGTCCTCCTTTTGAGGATCGATTCGATCGACAAAATTATCAAATTGATGTTTTGAGGATTGGATTGGATATGGCTCATAAATTCTATATAGGGCCTCTTAACGTATACTATAATTTGGTACTTCTTGAAACTATGTCATATATAATATATATAAAAAAAAAAAAACTATGTCATATATTACTTTAAACCATTTTGTTCAATACATTCGGTCGATTCAAAAAAAAAAAAACTATGTCATATATATTACTTGAAACTATGTCATATATAATATCCAAAAAAAAAAAAAACTATGTCACGGACCCAACTACACTCTAAATGGTTTCAACCCTCAAATCAAACTGCATGAGCTCATAATCTTTTCCAAATCATATTGACAGTTAGGTCTTAACAGCAACATGTTATTCAAAACAAACAAAAAACATGAAAAATGGCTAATTAGTATTTAGACCCTAGATTTTATATCAGTTTATATGTCCAATTGAAAATTTTCAACGCTGAATTTTTATTTTTGGTTTCCTTAACTAACACATGCTAGACGAATGGTATCAGGTGCAAAATTTCCAATTAGACATTTGATATAAAATCCAGGGTCTAAAGGCCAATTACTCCTAGATAAAAATGTAAGGTGTCACAGTTTATATTTGTACTATTGTGCGGTTTGATTAGCATCTTGCCAAAGACTGAATCGAGTAGTCTGATTTGGTCGGAACAGTTTTCATTTGCAATTTTTTTTTTTTTTTTTGTTAAAGGATCAACTAAGTTAACCCCTAGACTAAGAGTGATTGCCGGTATAAAATAAAATATTTGTGTTTTTTTTCCTTAACAACAAAATAAGTGGTCGGACTCGAGTGACTCTTGTGGTTCATGAGGAGAGACATAAGACTGGCTGGGTGAGAAGATCGGCATATCGAGCCACGGAGGCGTATTATTCCTTCCATTTATAAATGGAGAGAGTTGTGGAACAGTGGGCCCAAAAGACCGACAATACAGCGTGTACAAAATTTTGAACGTTACACTGGTCATTTGAAAAAAACCACATAATAAGTGAGTGTTTTAAATGAGTATTTTGAGAGAAAAAAATGTTCATGTTTTTTTTTTCCTTTAAAGCAAATACAAGTTTGCTTTAAAATATTGTTATCATATTTATACTAATTGAGTATCATTAATTTGTTTGATGTACCACATTACTGCATAAAAATACTATTATTTAGTAATAAAAAATCATTTGTACCACTTTATAATCCTCTTTTTATGTATTATTATATAATAATTAAATATATACAGTACGCTTTATTAACCTCCATCGGTCTTCATGAAGTCGTCATGAAGATCTTCTACTTGCATAGGACAACATCCGAGAGGGCATCACCCATCCGCGTGAAGGCGAAGATAGTCTAGGTGGATGTGTGGGTGAGCAATATTTGTTTTGGACCGAAAATCAAACCGAATAAAAAATTCAGTTTTGTTTGGACAAAAAGAACATTTTTAGTTTGAAAAAAATAAAATAAAATTAGTACAGAATAAGACTTATATACAATTATGTAAACATATTTATTTATTTGCTTATTTTATGATTATAAATGTTATATTTTGAAAAGAACAATTATATACGTGTTTTGAAATCCAACTTTAATAATTTAACAATTAATCAAACTTTTGACTCAAATTTGAAACACAGCAAAAGTATGTACAAAAATTATATTTTTTAATATAATTTAACCACAATTTCAACTTTAGGTACGATCCATATTAAACAATAAAAATAGTCAAACCGAACAAACCGAATCAATTATATCGATTCGTTTTTTGTTATGACTAATCTTCGTTTGGTTTTAGGTTTTATAATTTCGATTTATTCGGTTTAGACTATTTCGATTCAGTAGAAACCGTATAAGTGAACGCTCACCCCTAGGTGGAGAGGGGTAGCACGAGACATTTTGGATCTTGGTAGGTTTTTTGGTTGTTTTTCATGAGATGTTATCCAACGACTTAAAAAAATGATCCACATTCAACGTGTGTCCCGATGCCGGTAACCTTTTTACATAAAATATTATTTATTTTATTTTTAAATTTTAATTTAGGTTTTTGTTCTTTTATTTATGCATCCCCCACGCGTGCACTCAAGCAACATGTACCAACCATTTGGATTAAGCGATTTGTCATTGGACTCGTGCAAAGTTAACAAATGATATTCTTATGAATTAATAATATGACATCTTCAAAATAACGACGTCCCGAAAATAGTATAATGTTGCCACTTGGCTTGGTTGATATATATATATTATATATATGCCTAAACTCTTATTAATATATTTAATCTTTCATTTAGAATATGACTCATAGTTGGACTCCTTAGGACACCTAACTCGTGTCCTACACTAATTGTCTTTAGTTGACAATACACAGACACGTTTTCCCTTCTTTTTTTTTTCTGGTGGGGACCACGATGGCCGGCAGACGGATGGTGTACTGCCAAGTGGCGACGTCCTATTGGCAGGCGTTGCTTCGCTGGAGACGCCACATCAGCAGTGCCGGATTCTGTACGAAAGCTGGAGCGTCTCCCGCGAAAGAGCGCGAACCTTTCAGTTGACACGTGTCCGCGGCATGTGCGGGACCCACCTTGGTTGGGTGGGTTTCGGGTGCGTTTAAGTCCGGCGAGGGAGTTTATCGGGACAGTGAAAAATATGAGCACGCGAGGGGCAAGAAAACGACCGAGTGTGATGTATATCCCATTCTTCTGTTTAATTACTGAGGATGCCACCCCCCACTGTTCTTTTCGGTAGGGGTGCAACTGGGGCAGGCTAAACTCAAGTCCGATCGAATAAATTTGTTTATAAATTAAATTATGATTAAAGATACTTGAGTTCGGACTCGAATTTTGGTTAAAAAATTTAAATTCGATCAAAAATTGGATTGGACTCGGATTCATGTGTAGGATTACCCGAAGAACCCGAAATTCGACTTACATATAATTTATATACATATTGTTTCATACTTCTTAAATAAAAAAATTAAATCCAAATTTTTTTCATTCAAACTCTTCAACTCCTTGTCATAAATCTTATTGCAGTTTGTATTTTGTAATGATTAAGGCTTGATTGCTATTTGATTATGTGTTTAATATTACTTTTGTTTAAATTATTTCAAATATTATATTGAAGCCTGATAAACCTGATGGACCCGACCCAACCCGACTCCAACCCGATCCTCCGGACTTGGTATTGGGCTTCATATGTTGAACCCGAGGTCGGGTCAGGATATATTTATGATTTATCGAGTTGGGCTCAGGTTGACCTCAAGTCCGACCCGACCCGTCCGAGTTGCACCCCTATTCTTCGGTGGGGTTCACTACAAAAATAACCCATTTTAGCGACGTCAAAATACGTCGCTAAATAAGAAAAATCCGTCGGTAAAATAATTTTGCGACGTATTTTAGCGACGAAAATAGGGTGTCGCGTATAGGCATGTCGCAGATGGCAATTTCGTCGCAGGACGTCGCTGTTTGCGACGGCGTGATCATTGTCGCAAGACGTCGCAAAATTAGCGACGGATTGCAACGTAAGGTTACGTCGCCAAAATAGCGACGTAGAGCGACCACGTTGCGACGCCATAAACTTTATGTACGCTGACATGGCATGGCAGCCACGTGTGCACTTTAGCGACGCCTAGCGACAGATTTAGCGACGTTCGCTGACAGGTTGTCATTTCCCACGTCAGCATTTTAGCGACGTCTAGCGACGTTACGTCACTAGTTAGCGACGTGTCCATTCCGTCGCTGTCCGTCGCGGAATGTCGCTATACGTTGCAGATATTATAAATTTTTTTTTTAAATATAATTGGTATTTTTGTTATGCTGTGTGTCTGTGTTTACAGTGTGTGTGAAGTGCAGTGTTCGAACCATCAACAGTAATCGAAACTGTCGATGGTACCGAAAACTGTATTTCACATTCAATGTAAACACCGTCACGTGTTGACGTCGCTAAACGTCGCAAAAATGGCGACATATATTTATAATATGTCGCTGAACGTCGCTATTCCGCGACGTAGGAAACTCCTGTCGCAGAACGTCGCTAGTCAGCGACGTTTTGTGACGTGTTTATAAAGCTGTCGCTAATAGCGACGTCATTTCTTGCCGTCGCTAAATTACGTCGCTATTAGATGATATTTTAGTAGTGGTTGGAATGGCATTTTTTATATTTTGGTAGTTGAAGGGGGGTGAGCATTATGACCGAAAATAAAATCGAACTGAATAAGAGATTCGATTCGATTTAGAAAAAAAAAAGATTTTTTTTTCGGTTTTGAAAATACTAAATTTTGTTAATCTGTTTCGAATTCGGATTTAGGTTTCGGTCCAAAACCGAATAAGAAATTTAGTTTATATATATATATATATATATATATATATATATATATATATGCGTGTGTGTGTGTGTATGTATATACAGGTATATACTAAATATATCTAGGTATATTTAGTTACTATATATATTAACCAAAAACAACGAAAATAAACCAAAAAAATCGAATAAAGCGTATAAACCGAATCAAATATATATATATATATATATATATATATATATATATATATATATATATATATATATATATATATATATATATATATACCAAAAACAACGAAAAAAACAAAAAAAACGAATAAAGCGTATAAACCGAACCGATTTAATTCGATTCGGTTTGATTCGGTTATGGATCATTTTGGTTCAATTTCGATTTTGTTTATTCGATTTTCGGTTATTTTGTTCGATTTGAACCGAAATAACCGAATGCCCACCCTAAAACATAAAAAATAAATGGCTTTACTTTTTTAAGATCATGAGGCTTTAGAGTTAATTTGTAAATATGCCCACAATATTCATGTTCCAACATATTGAAATTTTCTTTCCATCTCAGATAATTCTGCCTTATATTTGTACTATATATTATGATGTGTATGGAACTAAGAAGAATGATCATAAATTTTATTTTGAAAACAAATATAATATTAAGTCATTTATATTGTAGAATGAACAATGAATCATTTTACAACATGAGTCATTAGCACAAAATATGGTCCGAAACGACAGCTCCGTCGTCCTCGATCGTTCGATCAAGCCTCATGCGGGTCCTCCAATCCGATGGTGCAAGGAGGGCAGAACTTTGGCGGAGTTCCCCTTACGAGATCATTTATTCTTCTAATGCCCATTTTGCGGGTTGTATTTGGCAAACTTGTAGGGCTCAATTGGGTACCACCTCTACAGGAAGGGACGGATTACAAGATGTCTTTGAAGAGATAGCTGCAATAAAAACTACATGTCAAAATAATTAAAAAAGAGCAAGGATAAAGCTCCTAGCAGCAGTATGACACGTTTGGCGAAAAATGAACATGTGAATATTTGAGGGGGTGGCAACGTCCATGAATGGTATTCCCAAAAATATGGAGAGTGATTGCATGTGCTTAGGGGATAGTAGATAAGATCAATAATTGTATAGTAAATGGCGGTTGAATGATGTAACATCTTCCGATTATCAATAAAGTGTCCACGGCTGGGTGGTTTGTATATCCACGGTCCGTCTTGGAGAAAGGACACAAATATATATATATATATATATATATATATATATATATATATATATATATATATATATATATATATATATATATATATATATATATATAGACTCGTGCATATTATCTCGTATCGAGCGAGCGTTCGTGCGGATGCGATTGGTCCATGAATGTGCATCGACTCGGCCATGGGATCAGAGAAGCTATCTCGCCTTGTGCGTGCGGTCGAACGGGTGCGACCGGTCCGTGGACGTTCCTTATCTCGCGCACGATCGAGGGAGTGCGAGTGTTGACAGAGGTACAATGACAAAGATGAAATATCGTAAGGACGTGCGGCCGTCCCACCCACGATTCCACAACATCACATGATTGATGAATGTGCCATAATCTGAATCTGCACGAGTATATATATATATATATATATATATATATATATATATATATATATATATATATATATATATATATATATATATATATATATATGGGTCGTTCTACAATACATCCGCTGGAAATGGATGTATCGATACATCCGAAATCTGGACCGTTGGATGTTGATCCAATGGTTCGGGTTGAATAATAGTGTAGAAACATCATTTAATGCTGATTTAGACTTTTGACCTATTGGTAACTTGCTTTAGCAGGTCATTCTTCACTTTAATTTTTTCAAGGAACACCCTAAATTAACTCACATTTACTCTCTCAAAAGTCCATCCAATTTAATATTTCATAATTTTTTTGTTTTGGTTACAGGCCGTCGTGGTGGTGGTGTTGGTGGTTGTGGTGGAAAGAGAAACGGAGATGAAGAAGGAAATAAGAATCGGTCCGGATCGCGTCGAACGTCGTCGAGCCCTCCTATAACAACGAGGAGTACCAGCTGCGCCGAGAAGAATCGGTCCGCTTCGCGTCGAACGTCGTCGAAACCTCCTCGAACAAGAAGTACCAGCGGCGCCGCTCTAATTTTACTGTCCATGCCATTGTCAGAAATCTTATTTTTCATCTAATAATTTTATATTTTGTTAACAAAGCTACATGTCACGGTGGTGGTGGTGAACTGAGGAAACCTGCTTCTGAGGTCGGGCGGATCATCTGTTCACTTATTTAAAAAAAAAAATCTGTATTGATCGGACGAAATATTTTTTACTTTTCTAATGATAATTTTTTCGAAGAGAATATTTTATTTGGACGGTGAATGGGAATTCTCTTTGCTTTTAACACGGAGGATGGCCATTCTCTTTGCTTTTAACACGGCGAATAGACGGAGAATGGCCATTCTCTTTGCTTTTCACACGGCGAATGGACGGAGAATGACCGTTCTTTTTGCTTTTAACACGGAGAATGGCCATTCTCCGTTCCTTTAACATGGAGAATGGCCATTCTCCGTTCTTTGAAAACGGAGAACGGACACTCTCTGTGCTTTTAACAAAGTATGGTACATTTAGGACTGGAAATGTTCAAGTATCTCATATTTTTTTCACCAAATATTTACAGTATTTTTAATATCATTTACCATAGTACATTCATTTAATATTAAATCATTTTCAAGATAATATGAATATCATTTTATCAGGCTTCCACTGTATGTCTGAACAAAATTTCTTGCGAATGTTTGAATATAATTAACCTTACATTACATTATGCATTACACTAGTATCGACTTCATACTGATGGCATCGATGTACTGATGGCAATAACAAAGGATGAACAGACAGGATTACAATTATGTTTTCGCAAAAACAAGGGATGAACAGGCAGGATTACAATTTTGCTTCAGCAATAACAAGGGATGAAGAGGCACTGGCATCGAATTCATACTGATAGCATCGATGTAATAATTTTTTACAGAAAGCAAAACACATTACAATCAAATAAAGTTTCAGTGATCCCAGGATTGCATCCGTAATGAGGCCACCTGTAAACCCTAGCAATGCACCCAGGACTCATGAAATCTGTGATGGGCATCTGCAAATCAAAGGAATACAGCAAAATATCAATATCATCTATGAAGGCCAACTGCCAACCAAATAAACGCTTCAACCAAAAAATCATAATCAAATTAAGTATACTTCATTCCAAGTCCAATAAACTGCATAATTCACGTTACAGTAATCTGTCCAATCCACGTTACAGTAATCTGCCCAATCCATGTTAGTAATTCAACATAGAAACTGCATAATTCACAATACAATATCCAAATAAATATCAGACCTACTCTAAATTCAAGACCATATTATATTTTTAAAACAAATTACGAACTATGCACTTAGTACAAGCGAAAAGTTTAGTCTTACAATATTTCAAACACAAAATTTAGTTTGTCCGCCATGACCAACAAATATTCAGAACCATATTACAAGTCAAATATTACATCCAAATTGAAATAAGAGACATTCAAAACTCAAAAGATGAATCTTCATAGCCGTCTCCATCTTCTTCTTCTTGTTTCTTTTTCTTTTTTTTCTACTTCTTTCTCAAAATATCCTTCACCTACACCTTGAGGGACGGATTAAAAAAAATTATAGTCGGTATTGACTCACTTTATATGTAGAAATGACATCCAGAAACATAAATAGAAGTATCAAAGTGATGGCTAGCATTAAAGTGTCAATGTGCACAGTGTGTATTTTTACATAAGAGTTTGGGCTAGCCCCATTTACCTTCTTCACGAGGGAAGAAAAATCTTATTCTTGGTCAGCAAATTCAACCTCTATCTGGTTAATCTTTTCCAGAATCAATTTCTGGTTGTCGGATATAGTCTTCATCTCTTTGAAGACATTCTCAAAGTGTGCAGCAACAAAATTGTGTAGGTCATCAACCCTGTCCTTAGTGTTTTTGATTCCATAAGTTGATGGTTTTCCAGATGTTGATGGTTTGCTTACAGCTGCTGCCCGTTTTCCAAACATTCGAGTGAAGGTTAGTTTTCTCATGGGGTCTTTGTTTTTAATATAAATATCCCCTGCTAAGCTTGAGATAGAATGTTTATTAGCCATCGAGCATACAAATCCTCCGAAAGGGAGAGCTGTCCTTGCAGTTGGTTTTCTCACGAGATGCATCACCTGTAATCTCATGAATTGCATCCATCATGGAAACATTATCAATATCTTTCATATCAAACTCAGGAACTGGATCAAATCCATAAAATTCGTTGATGACAGCAGCATTTACCCTAATCAGTTTCCCTCTCAGAAACACCAGTGGTTGATCCTCTTCTTTTTCTTTAATTTCAGCCGGAAGATTTGAGTAAAATTCTCTTACTATTGTTTGGGAGATTTTTTCAAGACAGGATTTGTTCAGTTTCTCCAATTGATAGAATTTTAATATATCCAGGAAAGCTTCGTCTTCGACATCATCCATCTTAATTGATCTTTCAGGCATAACAGCCTTTTTCTTGAAATATTTAATGTAAATCTTCTTAGTTTTTGAGTCTTTAAATTTTTTTACCTCCTCTCCAACCTGGGACTTATTTGATGATTGCTCTTCCTTTTCATTTTCCTCTTCTGATGAGGATTTAAAATCCACAGAGTACGCTGATGACTCTGTATCCGTTGCCACCTTAGCCTTCGCTTGAGTACGCATTCGATCTTCATAAGTTGAGTCTTCCGACGACTCTGTATCGAAGATAGATTTTCCGGTCTTTGTCGAGCAATGAGTTTTTTAGCCTTTTTTGCACGTGGCTTGGCTGTCGCCTCCGCCTTCATCGCCGCCGCCGTCGTCGCTGCCGCCGCCGCTGCTTCCGCCGCTGCCCTTTCGGCCTCTGCCCTAGCGACCATAATCTTGGTTTTCGCCGCCCTTGCAAGTTCTGCCCTTCGGGCCTGTATCGCATCCCTTTGTGGATTCTTCTCCTTCGGCGACGGTCGTTGTTTCTTCGGCGGCATTTTGATTAGAAGAGTGTTTGGGAGAGGGTTTGGGAGAAGGAAGAGGGTTTGAGAGAAGTAGAGGGAAAATTCGACCGTCTTATGTGACATTGGAAAGTGGAAAAAATTAGAATAGTTTTGAGTTTTAAATTAATTTATTACTAGTATAAGACGGTCGAATTTATTACTATTAAATTTAAAAAACTACTTTCCAAAATTAAATTTATTACTATTATTACTAGTATATATCCATGTGAAATTACTACATAAAGCATTGGGATTTTGAGACCCTAATTTTAAAAACTACTTTCCAAAATTAAATTTATTACTATTATTACTAGTATATATCCACGTGTTCCGTATAGATTATTGAAAAATTTGGCAGAAAAAATGTGGTGGAAACATGTTTATTTAAAAAAATTTGACAACATATTTAAGAATGTGAAGTTTAATCTCAATATTTCCATGTTTCGAATATTTGATTAAATTTTTGAAAATAAGAAGACTATGTACTCGAAAAGAGTAAAATTGAAACACTCAAAATTGTCCTCTATTTTACTTTGTAATCATATTTAAGATGGATTTGACGGCAAGATTGACGCTGGCAGCATAATCAATTCTATGACGTAACAAGTCATTGATGGGGATATCGTCGCTGATATATGGATTTGACGTAACAAGATTTTTTAATTATAAAGATCAATGCTATAGTTAGCAAATGGGTGTAAGTTGTCAGAAGGTTGAAAAAGTTTGATTGTAGCCGAAAACAAATTGAGTTAACAAAATATTCTATTTCATTAAATCCCAGCTTCGTCGCCGGAACATTCTCCGGATAAGTATACAAGAGGAGGACAAAAACTGTAAAAAATGAAAAAAAAAAGTCTAGCCCTCACTGGCCTCGCGGAGGATCTCCGCAAAGTCCTGCAGAGTGCGCACACCCGCCCTATGGCACAGGCGGCGAAATGCTTCCCTCTCCTCCATAGAATCCTGTTCCTCCGGAGTGATCGGCAACATGTCAAAGTTGGGCGCCGGATGAAGAGGTCGAGCGATGACCTCCAGTGACAACCCGCAGAAGGTCAGGAAGTCCGCAGCCTCTGCCAGCCAGTCATGGGCCGGAGGCGGCGCAGAGGGTGCTCCGTGCGGAGAGGCTCGGCGACGACTGAAAGAAGACTCTGGCAATGGTTCCCAACCAGATGATCTTTTTGGAGCCATGTTAAATGTGCAACCTACTCAGATGAATGGGGACCCCTATGTATATATATATACACGTTCCAAACCGACTCTTCCTATTTCTTATTGGAAGTTGGGGATATACACTCTTACAACCTTCACCCATTGCTGACATGTGGGCCATGGCCCACATGTCAGCAATGGGTGAAGGTTGTAAAAGTGTATATAGGACGGATTTTTGGGTTAGTTGCAGGCTTAGTTGGTTGTGCTGTTTGGCTTTTACATGGAAGGCCTAGGTTCGAGTCTGGTGTTTGGGTTCTGTAGAATTTTTCTATTGTTAACATTTTTTGGGTGCTAATATGCTTTTTAACTTAGTATGGAACAATTTTTGGGACTGTTAATGGCCATTCTCCGTTCCTCTAACACGGAGAATGGTATATCTAGGACGGAGAATTGTACATTTAGGACGGCGAATGGTACATTTAGGACGGAGAATGGTAAATGTAGGACGGAGAATGATACATGTAGGACGGAGAATGGTCCATATAGGACGGAGAATAGTACATTTAGGACGGAGGTAGGACGGAGAATGATACATGTAGGACGGAGAATGGTACATATAAGACGGAGAATGGTACATTTAGGACTGTTCTGTAGGGTTGTGAATTTTAAATAGTTTGGCTGTTTAGGTTTGTTTTGAATCTATATAAATTGGTTTTGAAGGCTCGTGAAGATGAATTAGTCTGGCTGTTTGGCTGTTAATTGCCATTCTCCGTTCCTCTAACACGGAGAATGGTATATTTTGGACGGAGAATTGTACATTTAGGACGGCTAATGGTACATTTACACTGTGTTTGGGAACATTTGTGGGGAGGGAGAGAAAAATTTGAGGGAAAGGAAAATGAGGAGAGTAAAATGAAAGTAAAGTTAATTTTTCCTTCCTTTGTTTGGATGGACAAAAAGTAGGGAAAGAAAAAGTTTAAAAATAATTTTTTATCTCTCCTCCTTTCCAAACACCATCATTTAAAATTTTCCTCTCAACTTTTTCCTTCCTTCCATTTTCCATCCTTCCCAAACAGTACCTTAGGACGGAGAATGGTAAATGTAGGACGGAGAATGATACATGTAGGACGGAGAATGGTCAATATAGGACGGAGAATGGTACATTTAGGACGGAGAATGATACATAAAAGACGGAGAATGGTACATTTAGGACTGTTCCGTAGGGTTGTGAATTTTAAATTATTTGGCTGTTTAGTTTTGTTTTGAATCTATATAAATTGGTTTTGAAGGCTCGTGAAGATGAATTAGTTTGGCTGTTTGGCTGTGTAAATAGATTTTAAAGGGTTGTGAAAAATAAACCAATGTTTTCGTATCGATCACCATTAATTATGGTGAATGACACTGATACCACTAATATGAGTGGAATTTGCACTGCCAGAATTCATTTTGAATAAGGTAAAATCTGTGTTGGAAAATGGCGAAATCTCTAGGATATGATTACACTGAGATGTTGTATTAATGGTAAAATCTGTGTTGGGAAATGTCGAAATCTCAGAAGTGAGCCGTCTTAGGCGTCATTATATCACAGTCCATTTTATTTATAAAAAAAATAATCATGTAAAAAATTAGTATTGACAAAAGTAAAATTTGCTCAAAATGGAGAATCGAACTCATAAAAAATATCTTGTATGTAGACTAGTGAAATATATATATAAAGAATGCATGCATGCATGCTAATGTTTTCACCATTCACCCCAGGAATGATAGAACATATCTAAATCATTATACCACTCGTACACAGGTTCTCCTGGTACTAGGATTACATTATCAAAGGGTTTTTTAAACGTCTGTATTGAATAACAAATTTTTCAGAGTTCGTTGTCGAAGATCACGTTGAAGCACCCACGTATGTCGAGCAGGCGAAGACCCTTGCAGTTGCATATGATAGATCGCAGCGTGTCTCCATTGAACATGCCGAATCCCATATGTAGGTGCTCGAGACGCGGCATCGAATCTGCCACAGCCTTTCCCTCCGCCTCGTTTTTCGTGTCCAACACGAACATGTTCCTGAGCATGAAATCCGGGGGGGGCATGTTCCTACTCAGCTTTACCAGACGGCGGCAATAATTTCCAGCGACAATTATTCCAGTCGACGTGATGTAGAGGCAGTAGCTAATGTCGAGTTCTTCCAGCACAGGAAGAAACTCCAAGTGTCTCACGAAAGTTTCATCACTCACGTCGCACTTCGGAATGTGCAACACCCTTAGAAACTTCCCACTGGGAACGGAAAAATAGAAAAAAATCAATATAAATTAACAAAAGTATATGTAAAATTTTGTAAAAGAAAAAATAAATTATTAGAATAAGACCAAATAAAATTTTGCACTGGCCTTAAACATGCAAAAGAGAAGGCTGCTTCGTCGAGCTTGTACGCGGAGAGGGACCCTAGATGTCCCTCACTGCGAGCCACGAGCTTCATTACGGTCAAACTAATCTCAGCGGTTTGCTGGGTCCTCCGGCACCACTGTACCAAGTCGACGTTAGACCAATAGTCTAAGGGACCGTTGAGCGCCTTCCACCACGAATGGCAAACTGGGGCCACGTTGTACATTACCTCGTCCGCCGGCATCCCCGACAGTACCAGTATCATCGAGAGAATCTCGGTAGGGATGACGGCCCATCCGCTACAGTTGATCTTGCTCCTCTCCATTGCGACTGTTCTTCTTCTTTTTTCCTTTGTTTCTCTCTAGTCGGATGGGTTCTCTTCTTTGGAAAAGGCTATTTAACCCCTCGTTTACGCGGGTGTATGTAACCCGCTCGTGGAGGGGTGTGACCGAACAAGTCACGAATCTATTGGAAAATAACGGTAATGCCACTGTATTAATATTAGCAATTAGTCGTTTGGGCTCCCAACATATTTGGGTGATGCCATCTCCCATTATGTGGCATCTGACATGGCAGATGACATAACAGCTGACATGGCAAATTTTAACCCCAAAAATTAATTACCCAAATTTTTTTAATGTTAATGTTAATGTCAATGTTAATATTAATGTTAATGCTAATGCTAATGTTAATGTTAATATTAATGTTAATATTAATCAATGTTAATTTAATATTAAATTATTTATTTACTATTAATGTTCATTTTAATATTAATTTTATTGTTAAATTTTGCCATATCAGCTGTCATGTTAGCAACCATGTCATATGCCACATAATGGAAGATGGTATCACCCAAATTTTTTGGAAGCAAATAGCATTTTCGTAATAATAGTTTTAATTATATTATAATTTTAAATTAACAGAAAAGCCAATGTAGATTTAATATTAATGCTACTGTAAAAAATTTCCGATCATACCTCGATACTTACGTTTGTCGACCGAGTTACCATCTTCATCATTATCAAGTTTTTATCCGAATCATCGTCATCGCTGGGGCGTGATGCCGTACGAGCCTGGAGTTGCGCTCGTGCAAGGCAAGATAACAGATTCACAATAGTGTTTATAGCTCAAATTGATAACATAAGCAGCGGAAGGAAAACGTAGTATACAACAAGAATCTCTTTTATTGATAATGAACTGAAGGTTACAATGGCTCTGAATAGCCCAACTCATCATGCCAATTGGCTACAACGCTCATGATCTCTCTAGCTCACAAAGGAGTACATTGTTCCATACATTATGCCTCTTTATAGCCAACAAGTAGTCTTCGGCTGAACATCTCCATGTCGCAAGTCTGAACGCCAATGCGGTAGCTCCTCTTGAACGCTAAGGACTCCATGCATCTGGACGTCCAAGCCGAGCCCCGCCTCGATCCCAACATATCCTGAACTTGTCCACCACCGTGTCCCTGCGGCAGATACAGTTAGACATAATCTTAACATAAACATTGTGATCGTGCTCATCTATGTCCCATTTCGCCTAGCCTACAAGGTTAGAACTTTATATAAGAAATCATATCATTTCACTCAACCAACCAACCGTAAACTTAAACATATGCATAAGGGTGGCAGGCCCTGCGCCTGCACCCAGCGCTAATCTCAGCCCACCGGCCCTATCTATATGAAGGTCATGGTGTTTCTGTCACGACCCGCACCCTGATTAGGGGCACGAGTACGTGGGTACGTCCAGCCTACGCCGCAGCTTCGGCGGTAGAACGCTGTCTAGGTCATCTATAAATACTACAACTAAACAGATAAATGTACCTGTACAGTATATACACTCCGAATGGAGGTGACATAGCAATACAGTCTCAATCACAAATGTAAAACTAAGGTAGATAGTATGGAAAAGAAAATACGAATGATGAGAACATGAAATAATTCAAAGATCCACACAAGACCAGAGCTATACACAAACAACCCAGAGAATAACATAATATATAAAAACTACTACAGTCTAAAAAGTACTAGCTAACTCGTAGGCCAGGCAAACCTAACTAAGCTACACTACTCAGGGTGAGCAAAGTCTAGTGGCTCTACTAATAAGCCACAGTCCGGGTCTACTCCATCAGACTCGACCCCATAATAGGTCGGGCAATCAGTCATACGAGACAATTGTAATATGTCAACGGTATCCTGTCAGAAAAATGAGCAAGTACAAACACCAACAGCAGTTCCATATGAATTGACAAATACTATAAGAGACATTATAATGAAATACAAGACAAAGATATAGGCGACTTGGAAACCATTTGAAGCCGAGTTACAACCCTTGGACCAAACAAGGACCGGGGTTGTAACCCTTCTTTCAAATAGAACTTAGTCTCAAATCATGGTATAGTATAAAAGCAGGTAGAGCATGTGAGTAATGGAAACATAGCATGGTGAGAAATACGAAAAGTAAAGCTGAACTGGAATATAAGATACGACAATAAATATAAAATGTGATTTGAATTATTAGAGCGATATGTGATCTGCTAGGGAGTCATGGTGCTCCCTGAACTGTAGCCGGTGCACCTCTCTCCACTGCTGCCATATCTAGCTGATGCAAGTTCTCCATGGTCTGTCGTAGCAATGACCATGGTCTGTCATCACGCAATGACCATGGACGGTTCGCACCGTAATGCATCTTTGGCATCCTTATATGTAAGACTATGATCGCTTCGATACGGGTTGCTAGCCCAATATCCGAAGGATCCCAAACTTACTGATATCATAGCTTATCACAACACTTGACGGTCGTAACCCGTCCTAATGATGTGCACCATAAATACCATACGTAATTCCCTCCTTTGAACTACTCGGTTGAATTAAGATGATGTGTACCATAAATACCATACATAAATACCTACACTGGACGGTCGCAACAATATCATAGCTTATTGAGTATATTATATTGACATTGCTTGTCCTCATTTCGGAGTTGACCGTTCTCGACATGTTTTGATATTATAACTGTTGTTAGATAGTAGAACTAGACAGCGTTCTACGTCGTTTCTGCGGTGTAGGCTGGGATGCTGTCACGTTATGGAATGGCTTCTCTGGAACCATCCTGGACGTATAGCTTTGTTAATCGGGGTCCTTTCAACGCAAGTAGCTAGCTCCGATGCAAGTCTCCGCTAAACCTGTGCTGATCGAGGAAACTACGTTGTCGACAAGTTGTCCATAACCGTGCGAAGACATATTTTCCTTTTAGTTATTAAGACATAGCCTACATTATCTTTGAAAACTTAATCCCTTTCCCGTGTTTGTGCCCTTGCATTTATCCTTTCATTCGCAACAACATTATCGATTTACCTAGGAAGGGGGTCGAGAAGAGGAGGGTCAGCCACTCACCTTGAGTTTACTTCAGGCGAGAGAATGGATCTTAATTCAACCGTTCCCGTTCGATCGAGTCAATCGATCCCGACCTATCGGTCCCGACCGAATCGATAGCGACAGTGTTCCTTTCTCGCGCACCCTATCACGACCCGCACCCGGAGTAAGGGCATGAGTGCGTGACAGCGTCCCAGCCTACACCGCAGGAACGACATAGAACGCTGTCTAGTTCTACTATCTAACAACAGTTAGATATTACAACCTGTCGAGAATCAAGGGTCGTCGTCTAACCCAGCTATGGCAGTCTATTCTTGTGTATTGCTCCTTCAACCAATCCATTCCTAGGCCAAGGGACCGATTCGGCCCGCAGCAAAAGGGTCGTCGTCTAATCCAGCTATAGTCCGTGATGTCTTGACATTGCCAGTGGCCTTCACACCCTTTCACTGCTTAACAAATGCACGTGACACGGGACGGTGCTTACTATACTTCGATAGTCCAACAAAACTCTTTTCTAATGTGTTCGTGCGATGACTTGACAAGCAAGGGCTACGTCAAGCCTAGCATCGAGGGAAATACGACTTAAACTACGGGACAAGCGAATGTTAGTATTAATTGTAGTTCTAATTACATTTTAAATAAAAAAGAATACAATTTTAACTTTAACTAGTTTGAAGTAGATGTTAAATCCAAAACTATTTTTAATTTTAGTAGTCATATTAGTTTCAATAATATTGTAAATGTTTAAATTAACATGAATGCCACGGTATTAGAAACCTAGCTAGCTGATGTCACGTTGCTCGGGGCTCGGTTAGTGTTCGTCTAAACTCGTACGTGCGAACTAGTTATTAGTAATGATAACCAAAAATTGAATTTTAAGTTTAAAATCTAGTCGAGCTCGATTTTTCCTCTTTATCCCATCTCCCACACTCTCTTTCTCTATCTCTCTCGGGTTCTCTCTCACATGTTGTGTTCCTTAACACAACAGGTCCCGTAGCATTAAATGCTCTGCATGCGTTATTCTACACAATTTAATAATAAACACTGATACCATATCATTAGAAGAGCAAAGGTTGTCTTCGAAGTCGTAAAAAATTACTTTATATTGTCTTCTCAATACTTTTTTTGCATTGGAGATGACTTTTTAAACTTATTGTCATTTCTGAATATAGCCGCCTATGCAAGTTATTGACTTCTGCCTCATGCCACATAGGATACACAGTACATAACAAGACAATAGGGTTTCGTAGCATTAAATGCTGCTGCATGTGTTATCCTACGAAAGAGGGCCACGTGGAGATTGCTGTTGCATGCTTCCTCATGCGTTATTAGCTACACATTTTAATAATACATGTACCCAGAAGACGAGAAAGTTGTTTTGTTGGAAGTTATTTCCTTTAAAATTATGCTTGCTCCTAGAATCACTCAAGAATTTTCATGAGCCATCAAAAGAGGGCCACGTGGCAGAGTTACAATGAAGACGAAAAGGTTGTGTTGTTGTCTTGCTGGAAGTTGTTTCTTTCTGAATAATGCTTTTTGTACCTCCAAATTGCACTTTCAAACTGGCCATCCTTACGTGGCAGCTGACGTGATATGTTGATCTGACAGCTGACGTGGCAATTTTTTTTAAATAAAAATTAACATTAAAGTTAATATTCCAGATTAACATTAACATTAATATTAATATTATCGTTAACATTAACAAAAATATTAATATTAAAGTGAAAGTTAACATTAATATTAACATAAATTAATATTAACATTAAAATAATATTGATATTAACGTTAAATTATTATGGAGAAAATTGGGTAGTTAACTTTTTGGATCAAAATTTGCCATGTCATCAGTCATGTCAGATGACACACTATTAATTTAGGAAAATGCTAAGAAGCTCATTTATTTAACATGCCACATCAGATGGGAGAGCTATATATAGATGGTCAATTTGGAGGTACGATAATATCATTACTCTTTCTTGTTGTATTGTTTCTTGTCCTTCGTCTCTTCTGCTGGTTTCTAACACACTCTATTTTCTTCAATGTCGACGTCACATGAAGAAAGTGATCGTCGTGTGGAAGATTTAGTCGATAAAGAAAGCCTCCTTTCAAGAGGACTGTCAGATGATTTGGATGATGAGCAAAGTTTGGAAGATGTTAGCTTAGGAGACAGTAAAGAACAAGATGAAGACATCAACTCAAACAACGAAATGTTATTTCGCATCACCCTTTCTAATGTATTTAAGAAATGCATTATATTTTTACATCTATTTCTCATGTTTATTTGTTTTATTCTGTTATTAGGGACGACGATGAATCTCCATTGGATTTCGATGCAGCGACGATGAAAAAAATATTACAATCTGCCAACATTAATAAAGATCCAACCATGCTATTAGAAGAAGATATTGTTGGCCTACAGTTCAACTCTATTGAAGAAGCGGGGACATTCTATCGGATTTATTCAAAAGCATATGGTTTCAGTATTAGAAAGAACGAGGTAAAGAAAAACAAATCTGGTATGGTGACGATCCGTAGTTGGTGTTGTTCGAATGCGGGATTCAGACACAAGAAATACAAGGAAGCTCCAAACAGGGTTCGTGAGCCAAAAAGTGAAAGCAGAAGTGGTTGTAAAGCAATTTTTCGTATTGGGTACACCCATAAAACAAAGATGTGGTCCGTCAAAAAATTTTATGTACATCACAACCATAACCTGGCGAATAATTATGAATCAGCTTTTTTGAGATCCCATCGTAATATAACACCCGCAGAGTTAGAAGAAATTAAGATTATGAAGCAATCAGGGATGGGGACTGGAGAGATATGGAATTTACTTGTCCAGAAGAAAGGTGGCTGGGATAATGTTGGATGGACGAGAAAGGATTTATACAACGCTCTAGCTCAAGATAGTAGAGCACTCGACGATGTTCATGCTTCGACAACACTTACATTTCTTCAATCAAAGGAGAACAGTGACCCAGATTTCTTCTACGACTACAAGGTAGACGAAGATTCCAGATTGACCCATCTCTTTTGGGCTGACGGTTCTTGTCGATTCGATTACGAATTATTTGGAGATTCACTAGCACTCGATTCTACATATAAAACAAATAGAAGTCAAATGCCGTTGGTGGTTCTAGTGGGTACAAATAATCATGCGATGACATGTGTGTTTGGGTTTGCAATGATCCATAATGAGACTGCGGAGACTTATTCTTGGGTTCTGGAAAAATTCCTAGAGTGTATGAACGGCAAATTACCAGTGACAGTTCTCACGGATGGTTGCAAGTCCATGAATAAAGCAATTAAGGATTTAATGCCCAGCGTAGTTCATCGAACGTGCTCATGGCATATCCTTAACAATGCTGCCAAACATGTACACCGAGAGGGTTTTTACAATAAACTGAGTCTTCTGATTAAAATGTACATAGCACACTTGCTACTTTACTTTGAAGTATGTTGTTGTTACAATATCACAACTTTAGTTAACGTCCATGTTTTCTAAATAGGTACTATTCAGTCGAAGAATTTGAAAAACGTTGGCAGCAGATGCTAACAGATTATAATTTAGAAAACAATGAGTGGACTACTGCATTATACAAAACGAGGGAGCGATGGGCGGACACATTCCTACGTGGTAATTATTTTGGCGGTTCTACTGCAACAAATAGATGTGAATATATGAACGCATTTCTGAAAAGGTTTTTGAATGAGAAGCTGCCACTTTGGAAGGCCCTTCAAAATTGTGACCACGGTTTGGCGGCCTTACGTTACGGCCAGATGGTGTAAGCCCCTGTTTTTCAAATTCTAGTTAAATTAGTGTTAATTAAATTTTAATGTCATTTATAGCCTTAAAATAATTATTAGAAATTTTAGAAATTTTTCTAGAATTTTTAAATGATTTATAAATGAGTTTTATATATTAAAATATTAATTTGCAATTTTCTAAAATGTTTTAATTGACTTTTGCAATTAATTAGATTGTTTTAATATTGTTTTGCAATTATAAATTTGTTATGTGCAAATTTTATTTGCACTTAAACTGTGCGGGGTGGGTTATGCAAATTCCTATTTGCAACTACCCACTGTTAGGACCTATCTGCAATTACCTAAAACTACAGGGACCTAAACGAAATTCCTAACCCTAACTGCACCCGACGACCCGGCTGACCGACGACCGCCAGCGCGCCCTGCCCCCGCCATTTCCGGCCAGACCGACCGACCTACGACCGCCCTAACCCGCCTATTTAAACCCCCTCACTCCCCCCAGTCGACCACCACTCAGCCCGACCCATCTCCACCGACCGCAGCCCCATTTCTTCCCCAAAACCCCTAGCCCTAACCCTAACTCCGGCGAGCTTCCCCGTCCAGCCTCCACGGTCGACTTCGACAGCCGCGACCACCACCGTTCGACTCGCCTCGACGAGCCGACCCCAGCGCCACCACTCCGCCACCGCCACGACGTCTCCTCCGTCCAGTCGCCACCCCGACAGCAGCCCCACTTCGGACACGTACGTGTCAGTACTATTTCCGTGTCCTATTTGTGTCTCGAACTCACGTGGGTGACTCGCCAGGACACGGGCAGTCTTTGGGTAAGCTTGGACACGGCCGAATCATTTCGTGCGTGTCGTGCTGAGTATGGATACAAGACTCTGTGTCCCAAACTGTCAGGACACAGGACCGATATTTATATTTTTTATTATTATTATTAAACTAACTTAAAACCTAATAAAATCTACCTAAAACCTATCCCTAACACAGCGGGCCGCTGGCCCACTGGCCAGCGCGCAGTGATCAAACACCCCCCGCCCCCCGCTGGCTCAGGTTCGAGCCCCCTTTCTGTTTCTTTTTTTCTTTTCTGTTTTCTTTTCTTTTTCTTTTTCATTTTGTATTTATATATATATATATATATATATATATATTATATATATATATATATATATATATATATATATATATATATATATATATATATATATATATATATATTAATATATATATATGTATATATGTATATACTGTATTTTAACAGTATTTAAATATATATGTATATATTTTATAGTTAGTAAATTATATATATATATATATGTTTATATATACATTTTCCTATGTATATATATATTATATATATACACTATATTATTAAGTGTGTTCTTATATATATATATATATTTGTATATATATATATATATACTTTGTAAATTAAGTATTTTTCCTTATATATCTATATATATCCTTTTAGCATAGGTATATATATATTCTTTTGTATAACTTTACCTTATTAAAATAATAATATTTATTTTGACTATTACCAAACTGTATTTTTATTGTATTTAAATTACTGCAACCATTTGGTGTCCAAGCCTAGCATGGATATTTGGGCTCAAATGTGTTTTCACATATTCAAGACCTGTGCAAGTCATATTGGACTTGATTCATGGCCTTGGGTCCTGTATTTGAACTTTGGTTCAAATTATATACATGGACAAAATACGCAGATAATTAATTATTGTGTGCATTACTGTTTTTGATTTTCTAAAAATACTTAAAGTATTGCTAAAATTATGAAAAAAATAGTATTTAGATACTATGTTAAGTTAGCTAATTTATTATAATTTTTGTAGTATTTAATTTACTGTTTTGCCACTAGTTTGGCATATGAAACCAAAACTCATTTTCTGTATACTTAGGAAAACTGATTTTTATAAAATATTTGTACTAGTTAATAAATTCCAGAAAAATTATAATAAATTTCTATGATTAACAAGGATCACTTTGATACTTTGCTTTAAGAAAAATTAGGCTTTTTGCCTATCTCTAAAATTGTTAGAACACAATGATCTTTTGATTTATTATTGATTAATTACGACTTGTAGCTTTTTGTGTTATTTGGTGTTTTAGTCGTGTTGAACCCCATCCCTCACTAGTGTAAAGACCCTAGAAAGTTAGTTAACATAGTATGTCACTCCACATTGGTCTCCTATGCTAAGTCATCATTTTGGCTAGGTACCCAGTCACAAGTCGTGTCGCACCAATTAGTGTCCTAGTGATTTAGCTTAGTGTAAAACTAAGTTATTATATTTTACTTCTACAGCGACGAGTTACTGGACATCCATAGCACTGTTATCGCAGCTTGTTTTGTTTTGCTTTGCTAGAGGCAAGTACTTTCTACGAACTTTACATATTGTCACATAAATGAACTGCAAACCCCACCATATTATATGCTGATCCTTGGGGTAGCAAGTTAGATCTCTACATGTTGCACTTCCAGTTACTACCATGCTTAGAACAGTCTTGATGTATCACTCACATGATTAGAATATGGGTTTTGGGGAAACTGATAGTAGTGTACGTGATCACGACCCCCCTATAGTAGCGAGCTTGGTCGCATTTTATATGCATACCTTGCCGCAGGTAAATATCCCGCATTTTCTGTACGGATGTACACCTATGCTTGTCTACTTGTACGTATATACATTTTATTATGTGCCACAGCGCATTGTACATCTATTGACCGATCACGTACCTGCTACAGTTTTAAACATTATATATACATCTGTCTCTATGACATATGTGTCCTTGCCATGATAGACTATGTGATGCCATGCTTTACAGTTATTCCTCTCATGTTCATTTCCATGTTTCATATGCTAGTTTGCTAGATTTAGTACTTGCTCCCGTCCTGACAGGATAACGTTGTAGGTGTCCTTACTGAGGAGGAGTTACTCTGCGACTCATACTATGGGATTACTGCCGAGGACCCGGCTCTGCTTTACGAGGATGTTCCTGCAGGGAACCTCGCCTAGTTGTCTTTTGTTTACTTAGACTTTTTGAGAGTAGACATGTATTAGACTACATCATTTTGTAACTGGACATGTATCCAATTTTACATTTCAGTTTACTTGTACTTGGACATTTTACTATATACGACAATTTTTGTGTTTGGAGCATTTATGATTCTTCTTCACTTATAGAACTGTTAGCACATTTAGTCTTATCCTGTTGTCTTTAGAACAGCTTACTACGTTTTATCTCAACGTAGGCTGGACATGACTCGGCCTGGCCCAACAATTTGGGTAGCGGGTCGTGACATATTTTTAGTGGTGGCCCATGCAGGTCCCGACTAAACTGTTTGGTTACGTTATTGTACCAAGCATGCCTGCAATTAGGAACTTAAGGTAATTAGACAACATTAGGAAAGACGCTTAGAACACTTAGAGGAAATGCTAGGATTGTAACATAGGAAATACATCACATGTTTGCTATTATAATTAGATTTTCTTGCATATGATTGCTTGCTTTAAATAAGTCCTTATAAGTCTTTTTATGTGTAATTTAGATGGTGCTTACTCGCTCGTCCCAGTATGTTACCCCCGAGAATGGGGCCCTCCATATCCAGTCAGCTGACCGGTTGACTGATACACCTCCACCTACCACATTCCCCCACTCCACAGATCCACAGACCCAGATACCACCTTCCACATCCCAGTTCCAGCAGGCCCCGATACTTCCACCACCCCCTATCACTATACCCACCCAGGCTTCCGTCACTCTCGACGGGACCCAGCTGCTCACACTGATCCAGGGGTTCCTAACGACCCATCAGGAGCAGACTACCCTACTCCGCCAGAGCATGGAGCGTTCTGAGGGACGTCCCGTGGTCCCACCACATGTAGAGCCACGGCAGAGAGCGGGGACAGTCAAGGACTTTATGGGTCTGAATCCCAAGGAGTTCTCAGGGACTGAGGGCATAGTAGTAGCTGATGACTGGCTAGATTCTGTAGAGAGGAAGCTTCTGGGAGTTAGGATGCCGGATGACCTTCAGGTCGAGGCAGCAGGATTTCTGCTGATAGACTTAGCCGGAGTCTGGTTCAGGAATGAGCCGTTGTTCGTGAGAGGTAGAGCCACCTGGGACCAGTTCAAGACCCAGTTCAAGAAGAAATTCTTCTCGACCACTGCTAGAGTAGCCATGGGGCTACGATTCCAGAACATCCAGCAGGGGAACCGTTCTGTTGATGACTATGCGGGAGAGTTTAGTCGACTGAGCTGTTTTGCTCCTAGTCTGGTTGCTGATCCAGAGGAGATGACCCGTAGGTTTTGCCATGGTCTAGTTCCAGACATTGGCATTCTTATAGTGGCGAACGGTACGACTGACTACTACCAGAGCCTAGAGTTGGCCCGGAGTATTGAAGAGCGTCTTCTGTCATGCAAGAGGCCGGCTTCTGTACACCATGAGGGTCCGTCCAAGCGTCAGGCTTTCCAGCAGAGAGCGCCGACGCCACCCCAGCAGACTTACCGTCCCCCTACACATCATCAGACCACGCCAGTTAGAGCCCCGGGACCCCGACAGCAGCAGCAGAAGGGAGCCATATGTTCTTTCTGCGGAAGACCAGGGCACGACATCTCCATCTGTAGGAAGAGGTTGAAGCAGTGCTTGATTTGTGGGTCTGCCAACCATCAGCTTCGGGACTGCCCAGCATCCAAGGGACCTAGAGGACCGCTTCCGACTCAGCAGCAGAGGTTTGGGCAGCATCTGCAGCAGCAGAAGGGACCTCAGGGGAGGGTTTATAGTCTAGCCATTGTGCCGGAGCCGGAGCAGGTTTCGGAGCCGGATTACTTAGCTGACGTCATCACAGGTCATGTTTATTTGCATACTTTTCTAGCTGTATGTTTATTTGATTCTGGTGCATCTCATAGCTTCCTATCATTAGAGTTTATGCATAAACATCATCTAGTAGCTACACCTACTACGGAGATTAGTAGAGTGATGACGGGAGGAGGACCAGTGCCTATTAGATCTATCTATAGGTGTTCTATTTTTATAGCCGGAAGAGAGTTCAGAGGGCGATTCTTTGTGATGCCGCTCCCCGGTTATGATATCATATTGGGGATGGACTGGCTTAGCTATGCCCATGCATCTATAGATTGCTATGAGGGTAGTATTTTGTTCAGTCCCCCAGGCACAGCACCATTCAGTGTCAGGAGGACATGGCCGGAGATCAGCCTAGAGCCGAACTGTTGTGCTACAGTCGGGGACGCAGCACCGCCACACCCTATCATTAGGGAGTTTATGGATGTATTCCCAGAGGATCTTCCAGGACTTTCGCCTGACAGAGATGTGGAGTTCACTATAGATCTAGTGCCGGGTTCATCACCAGTATCCCGGACTTGCTATAGAGTGAATCCCAAGGAGGCCATAGAGATGAAAGAGCAGATTGATGACCTGTTGAAAAAGGGTTTCATTCGATCCAGTACTTCTCCATGGGGAGCACCAGTGCTCTTTGTGCCTAAGAAGGATGGTACAGTCCGGTTGTGTATTGATTACCGGGCCTTGAATGCCATCACCATCAAGAACAAATATCCTCTGCCCAGGATAGATGATTTGTTCGACCAATTGAGCGGGGCGAAGGTGTTTTCCAGGATAGACTTGAGATCCGGGTACCACCAGGTGAAGGTTAGGCCAGCAGACATCCAGAAGACGGCGTTCAACACGAAGTACGGGCAGTACGAGTTTCTGGTGATGCTATTTGGTCTCACAAATGCGCCAGCTGTCTTTATGAACTTGATGAATAAGACATTTCACCAGTATCTGGATAAGTTCGTCGTGGTGTTTATCGACGACATCCTGATATACTCGAAGACGCCAGAGGAGCATGCAGAGCACTTGCGGATAGTTTTGGAGATTCTGAGACAGGAGAGATTGTTTGCCAAATTGCCGAAGTGCGAGTTCTTTTTAGACCGAGTGGAGTTTCTCGGCCATGTAGTCACTGGAGATGGAATCTCGGTGGATCCCAGGAAGATTGCTGCAGTTGAGACGTGGAAGGCTCCGACGTCAGTTTCAGAGATCAGGAGCTTTCTGGGTTTAGCAGGCTATTATAGAAAGTTCATCCAGGACTTTGCTAGGATAGCTGAACCCAAGACGAAGCTGACACGGAAGGACGCAGAGTACATCTGGTCAGAGGACTGCCAGGCGGCATTTGAGGAGCTGAAGAGGAGGCTGACGACCGCTCCAGTTCTTACTTTACCTTCAGGTTCTGGAGGTTTCACCATATACAGCGATGCTTCTGGGAAGGGGCTAGGATGTGTTCTACAGCAGCATGGGAAAGTAATTACTTATGCATCTAGGCAATTGCGGACTCATGAGAGGAATTATCCTACCCATGACCTCGAGTTAGCTGCGGTGATCTTTGCACTCAAGTTATGGAAACATTACTTATACGGAGAGCGTGTGGAAATCTTTACGGACCACAAAAGCTTGAAGTATGTGTTCACGCAGAAAGAGCTGAACATGAGGCAAAGACGATGGTTGGAGTTGATGAAGGACTTCGATATCGATTTACAGTATCATCCCGGGAAGGCAAATGTGGTGGCGGATGCGCTGAGCAGGCATCCGATGGCATGGTACCTGATGATTGATCGGCATTTGTGGGAGGATCTGGAGAAGCTCGGTATTGAGCTAGTTCGGCCAGGATCAGTGATACAGATGATGGCACTTGACATTCAGTCAGGTTTGATGGAGCAGATCAGGGAGGCACAGTCTACAGATGAGAGCCTTCGCAGACTTCGACCCCAGGCATTAGCTGGATTGCTGGATGACTTCACTATAGCAGAGGATGGATCCCTGAGGCATGGCAGCCGATTGTGCGTGCCGAAGGGAGAGCTGGTAGAGGCAGTCTTGCAGGAGGCGCACCGATCGAGATATTCTATTCACCCTGGTGCTAACAAGATGTACCGTGACTTGCGGGAACATCTTTGGTGGCACGGAATGAAGAGGGATGTATCACGTTTCATCTCGAGATGCCTAGTTTGCCAGCAGGTCAAGGCGGAGCGCCAGAGGCCAGCAGGTTTGTTGCAGCCGTTACCCATTCCCGAGTGGAAGTGGGAACATATTACGATGGACTTCGTTTCAGGGCTTCCTCGTTCCCAAGGAGGGAAGGATGTCATCTGGGTCATCGTAGACAGGCTGACGAAGTGTGCGCACTTCATACCCTTCAAGGTGGGGCTTTCCACCGAGAAGTTGGCGGAACTATACATGCAGCAGATAGTTCGCCTACACGGAGTGCCGGTGAGCATCGTGTCAGACAGAGACAGTAGATTCACATCCCACTACTGGAGGAGCTTGCAGGAGGAGTTGGGCAGTAGGCTCAAGTTCAGTACGGCGTACCACCCACAGACAGATGGACAGTCCGAGAGGACGATACAGACGCTGGAGGATATGCTGAGGACTTGCGTGCTGGACTTCGGAGGATCATGGGAGAGCCATCTGCACTTGGTAGAGTTTTCATACAACAACAGCTACCAGGCCAGTATTGGTATGTCTCCTTTTGAGGCGCTATATGGACGACGATGTCGGACACCGCTCTTTTGGGATGATGTCGGAGACAGAGTTATGCTTGGGCCAGAGATGATCACGGATGCAGCAGAGAAAGTCGGGATGATCAGAGACTGGCTCAGGGTAGCTCAGGACAGGCAGAAATACTGGGCTGATGCTAGTCGCAGGCCGATGGAGTTCGCAGACGGTGATATGGTGCTAGTGAAGATATCACCTACTCGAGGGACGATCCGGTTCGGACGAGGAGGGAAGCTGAGCCCCAGATACATCGGGCCGTTCGAGATACTTGGCAGGATCGGAGAGGTAGTTTACAGGGTTGCACTTCCACCCAACCTAGCAGGAGTTCACGACGTCTTTCACGTATCTCAGCTGAGAAGATATGTTCCAGACCCCAGTCATGTACTAGATCATTCAGAGTTGGAGGTCGGACCGAGCCTTACAGTTTCTGAGCAGCCAGTGGAGATATTAGACCGGAGAGAGAAGAGGCTGAGGAACAAGGTTATACCCCTAGTACGAGTAGCTTGGAGCCGTCACTCCCCAGGTGAATCTACTTGGGAGAGGGAGTCGGATATGAGGGAGAGATTCCCTTACTTGTTCGATCCAACCGCTGCGAGGGAAGCACCCGTTCCCGCTTGATACCTTAGAGGTTAGTTTTGATCGCAGCCTTAGTCATTTTGTTGCATTGCTTGCTATGTTAGATTATTGTTGGGTCTTCAATCCTTGTAAATTTCGAGGACGAAATTTTTTAAGGAGGGAAGACTTGTAAGCCCCTGTTTTTCAAATTCTAGTTAAATTAGTGTTAATTAAATTTTAATGTCATTTATAGCCTTAAAATAATTATTAGAATTTTTAGGAATTTTTCTAGAATTTTTAAATGATTTATAAATGAGTTTTATATATTAAAATATTAATTTGCAATTTTCTAAAATGTTTTAATTGACTTTTGCAATTAATTAGATTGTTTTAATATTGTTTTGCAATTATAAATTTGTTATGTGCAAATTTTATTTATACTTAAACTGTGCGGGGTGGGTTATGCAAATTCCTATTTGCAACTACCCACTGTTATGACCTATCTGCGATTACCTAAAACTATAGGGACCTAAACGAAATTCCTAACCCTAACTGCCCCCGACGACCCGGCTGACCGACGACCGCCAGCGCGCCCTGCCCCCGCCATTTCCGGCCAGACCGACCGACCTACGACCGCCTATTTAAACCCCCTCACTCCCCCCAGTCGACCACCACTCACCCCGACCCATCTCCACCGACCGCAGCCCTATTTCTTCCCCAAAACCCCCAGCCCTAACCCTAACTCCGGCGAGCTTCCCCGTCCAGCCTCCACGGTCGACTTCGACAGCCGCGACCACCACCGTTCGACTCGCCTCGACGAGCCGACCCCAGCGCTACCACTCCGCCACCGCCACGACGTCTCCTCCGTCCAGTCGCCACCCCGACAGCAGCCCCACTTCGGACATGTACGTGTCAGTACTATTTTCGTGTCCTATTTGTGTCTCGAACTCACGTGGGTGACTCGCCAGGACACGGGCAGTCTTTGGGTAAGCTTGGACACGGCCGAATCATTTCGTGCGTGTCGTGCTGAGTATGGATACAAGACTCTGTGTCCCAAACTGTCAGGACACAGGACCGATATTTATATTTTTTTATTATTATTAAACTAACTTAAAACCTAATAAATCTACCTAAAACCTATCCCTAACACAGCGGGCCGCTGGCCCACTGGCCAGCGCGCAGTGATCAAACACCCCCCCCCCCCCCCCCCCCCCCCCCCCCCCCCCCCCCCCGCCGCTGGCTCAGGTTCGAGCCTCCTTTCTGTTTCTTTTTTTCTTTTCTGTTTTCTTTTCTTTTTCTTTTTCATTTTGTATTTATATATATATATATATATATATATATATGTATATATATATATTAATATATATATATATATGTATATACTGTATTTTAACAGTATTTAAATATATATGTATATATTTTATAGTTAGTAAATTTTATATATATATGTTTATATATACATTTTCCTATGTATATATATATTATATATATATACACTATATTATTAAGTGTGTTCTTATATATATATATATATATTTGTATATATATATATATACTTTGTAAATTAAGTATTTTTCTTTATATATCTATATATAACCTTTTAGCATAGGTATATATATATTCTTTTGTATAACTTTACCTTATTAAAATAATAATATTTATTTTGACTATTACCAAACTGTATTTTTATTGTATTTAAATTACTGCAACCATTTGGTGTCCAAGCCTAGCATGGGTATTTGGGCTCAAATATGTTTTCACACATTCAAGACCTGTGCAAGTCATATTGGACTTGATTCATGGCCTTGGGTCCTGTATTTGAACTTTGGTTCAAATTATATACATGGACAAAATACGCAGATAATTAATTATTGTGTGCATTGCTATTTTTGATTTTCTAAAAATACTTAAAGTATTGCTAAAATTATGGAAAAATAGTATTTAGATACTATGTTAAGTTAGCTAATTTATTATAATTTTTGTAGTATTTAATTTACTGTTTTGCCACTAGTTTGGCATATGAAACCAAAACTCATTTTCTGTATACTTAGGAAAACTGATTTTTATAAAATATTTGTACTGGTTAATAAATTCCAGAAAAATTATAATAAATTTCTATGATTAACAAGGATCACTTTGATACTTTGCTTTAAGAAAAATTAGGCTTTTTGCCTATCTCTAAAATTGTTAGAACACAATGATCTTTTGATTTATTATTGATTAATTACGACTTGTAGCTTTTTGTGTTATTTGGAGTTTTAGTCGTGTTGAACCCCATCCCTCACTAGTGTAAAGACCCTAGAAAGTTAGTTAACATAGTGTGTCACCCCACATTGGTCTCCTATGCCAAGTCATCATTTTGGCTAGGTACCCAGTCACAAGTCGTGTCGCACCAATTAGTGTCCTAGTGATTTAGCTTAGTGTAAAACTAGGTTATTATATTTTACTTCTACAGCGACGAGTTACTGGACATCCATAGCACTGTTATCGCAGCTTGTTTTGTTTTGCTTTGCTAGAGGCAAGTACCTTCTACGAACTTTACATATTGTCACATAAATGAACTGCAAACCCCACCATGTTATATGCTGATCCTTGGGGTAGCAAGTTAGATCTCTACATGTTGCACTTCCAGTTACTACCATGCTTAGAACAGTCTTGATGTATCACTCACATGATTAGAATATGGGTTTTGGGGAAACTGATAGTAGTGTACGTGATCACGACCCCCCTATAGTAGCGAGCTTGGTCGCATTTTATATGCATACCTTGCCGCAGGTAAATATCCCGCATTTTCTGTACGGATGTACACCTATGCTTGTCTACTTGTACGTATGTACATTTCATTATGTGCCACAGCGCATTGTACATCTATTGACCGATCACGTACCTGCTACAGTTTTAAATATTACATATACATCTGTCTCTATGACATATGTGTCCTTGTCATGATAGACTATGTGATGCCATGCTTTACAGTTATTCCTCTCATGTTCATTTCCATGTTTCATATGCTAGTTTGCTAGATTTAGTACTTGCTCCCGTCCTGACAGGATAACGTTGTAGGTGTCCTTACTGAGGAGGAGTTACTCTGCGACTCATACTATGGGATTACTGCCGAGGACCCGGCTCTGCTTTACGAGGATGTTCCTGCAGGGAACCTCGCCTAGTTGTCTTTTGTTTACTTAGACTTTTTGAGAGTAGACATGTATTAGACTACATCATTTTGTAACTGGACATGTATCCAGTTTTACATTTCAGTTTACTTGTACTTGGACATTTTACTATATACGACGATTTTTGTGTTTGGAGCATTTATGATTCTTCTTCACTTATAGAACTGTTAGCACATTTAGTCTTATCCTGTTGTCTTTAGAACAGCTTACTACGTTTTATCTCAACGTAGGCTGGACATGACTCGGCCTGGCCCAACAATTTGGGTAGCGGGTCGTGACAGATGGGTAAGCATGTCAATGATAAATTCTCAACACCAGTTGTGAATCAAACTAGCATGGCCGTAATAGAAGGTAAATTTGCCGTAATTTACACTAAAACGGTGTTTATAGATGTAAGGAAAGAAATCACACGTTCTGATGCATATACTGTTCCCCATCATCACATCGTAAGAGAGGCAAAAGTTTGTACTGTCCAAAAGTATTTGTCGCCAAACAGTGTCAACCGAAAGGTTACATTTCATCCGGCCGACAACATCATAAAATGTGAATGCATGTGGATGGAGACCAAGGGGATTCCTTGTAGGCATATTTTTTGAGCAATGAAGAGATTGCAAATTGGAGATATTCAAAAGAACTTGATAAAATCTCGTTGGCTCAAGGATTGCAAAGAGAGTTATCTCTCCGGACCTGGCTCAGAAAGAAGATTCATCCATCCAGACATTATTGAGAGCAGAAGGTATGGTTCTATTAATGAACAAGTTAATCTGTTTACATACTATTGTAAGAAATCAAGCAAAATTCAAGAGAGGGGAACGGAGTTGATGTCGTCTGTTCTGATGGAGTTGAAAGAAATGGTGACCGATATTGGCGAAGAAGAACAAATGGTAGCTGATGCAGTTCATGGAGTGCATGAAGCTTTAAAAGAGCCAAATCCGGTAGCAACAAAAGGAAGGCCTTCTCAAGAAAAATCAAGCCAGCCTACAGAAAGTCATCCTATCCCGAAGCCTAGAATATGTAGAGTTTGTAAAAAATCGGATCACGATTATCGTAATTGTAAAGTACGAAAGCGAAATTGTAATGCCTGTTGTTCGTATTACGTATTTAAGAATACGTGTACGTATTTTATCTCGTATTGGCCATGGTTCATCTTGGTTTGGATTGGCTTGGGTTGGTTCGGCTAGGCTTGATTAGCCTTGGTTCATCATGAACCAAGGGTGAACCCCCTACCTACCACAACCAACCTCATTTATTAACCTCTTCCCATTCTCTCTCCTTATTATTTCCTTTCTTCTTCATTACTCTCCACCACCAACCAAGAAAACCCTAGCCTAGGCAAGTGCAATCTTGTTTCATGAAGAAATCTACCATTTTTATTGTTCTAACCTCTTCTTTGCAACTTTCTAATCCACATTAGAACTTATCATTTTCTATTTTAAAGCTTGGATTTTTGTAGATCTAGAATTTAGTCATTTTCGGATTTTCATGGTTTTGATCTATTAAATTCCCTTGTTTTCAAGTTTTGATGGTTCCATGTGGTAGAGAATTTCCTTCTACCCAATTTTGATCTTTGGAAAGTTGGATTTGGACTTGTTTTGACCAAGTTATGGACTTTGGAAGCTTAGGGTTCAACCATGGAGTTCCTGCTGTTGGAGAAGACAGTGAGCAGTGCGCGAGCTTTTTAGCTTGCGTCACTGAGCTGTACGCGCTCTTTAGCGCAGCGCAGTAGAGTCCATGCGCTGCCTTTTTGGAGCGTATGACTTGCATACGCTCACTTGGATAGCCATGAGTCGTATGGAGTCCATATGCTGCCTTTTTGGAGCGTATGACTTGCATACGCTCACTTGGATAGCCATGAGTCGTATGGAGTCCATACGCTGCCTTTTTGGAGCGTATGACTTGCATACGCTCACTTGGATAGCCATGAGTCGTATGGAGTCCATACGCTGCCTTTTTGGAGCGTGTGTCTTGCATACGCTCACTTGTGTGACAAGGGATCGTATGGACCTCATACGCTTACCTGAGCGTAGGCTTACCTGAGCGTAGGCTTACCTGAGCGTAGCTTGACTTGAGCGTAGCCTGACCTGAGCGTATGACTTTTGCACTGAGCGTATGGCCTTGGCTGACTTGGTCTTATGTCAGCATGTCATTTTGGTTTTATTTTCCTTAAGCTTGGCTCTTCTATAGTCCTGTATATTAATATTTTATTAGATATTTTACGCCCATTTTATATCCTTACGCCTTTTGTCATGAACTTGATAATCATGAAATTATTTAATAGGTTTGTTAATAATAATTGAACACGGCATGGCAGGACAAGCATACCTGACATGATTATCTCGAATTGCTGTTGCGACGGCTAACGTGACATGACCTGACAAGAATGACTAACCTGGACACCGTGGATGATTGCGTTTGCACAATAAACCAGTATTGTCTTGCTTCATGTCTAGGATGGGATCCCTGAGTACCACGGTCAGGGATACCTACTGTAATTAACTAAGAGTAATAAACTAGAATAATTCAGTAGACATGAAGAGATTCCCAGCTACAGGCAATCCCGTTATCTGGGCGCATTAAGTGGACTTGTAGCCTACCGACGAGTAGGGCACACTTCCAGCACACAGTCATGTGTTGCATCCTTCATAAATGGACATTCGACCTGGATAACTTGGATGGTCTGCAGGGCTTGTGGCTGTTGAAATAATCTCATTGCATCTTGCTAGTAACTAGGCCTGTGATAACCCTACTAGTTAAAGTATCAAGCCGTACTTTTGATTGGCCGTGATTGATTGGATGAAGTTATTCCAGCTTAGTCTTATCCTGATCCTGTGCAAGATCGTGACAAGATACGATTATTGATGCTTGCCTTAACAATAACGATCGGAGGACCAGTTCTGTTCAGGCGAAGGGTTACAACCCCGGTCCTTGTTTGGTTTAAGGGTTGTAACCTGGCTCCCGGAGCAGTTATGTGTCTTCCCTTCGGTTATTATCTTATTTGTACCCCGTGCCATGCTTGTCATATTCTATCTTACTTCAGCAACATGATTATCTATAATGGCCTTAACAATAAAGATCAGGAGTCCAGTTCTGTTCAGGCGAAGGGTTACAACCCCGGTCCTTGTTTGGTTTAAGGGTTGTAACCTGGCTCCCGGAGCAGTTCTGTGTCTTCTCTTCGTTTATTGTCTTATTACCTTATCCATAGTATTTGAGACGGATTTCCATTCAGGTGAAGGATTGCAACCCCGGTCCTTGTTTGGTTTAAGGGTTGTAGTCTGGCTACTTGAATGGTTCCCTCGTACTCAATTATTGTTGTTATTTCCGATAATTTAACTTTAATGTTCCTTACTATATGCTGGTTTTAGTTTCTAAGTGATGCCTCCTTTGTGGCACTTGCTCTTTCTGGGGTCTGACCCAGCTGGTTTTGTGTGGCCAGATATCGGAGCAGCTCCAGAGGATCCACCGATCTTCCAGCCAGATGGTGACCATTAGACGGAACCCTGGCAACGAGTGGGTTTCTTTTTGTCCTTCCACTTATTTGTAAAAATTATTCTTTTGAGGCGTTTAGCCGACGAGCACGTGTTAGCTCGTATTGCATCTTTATTTACTGTCTGCCTACGGGCTGTAACATGATTGACAAATCCTAGGGTTGATCATGTATTGACTAAAACTCTTGCTAGTCCTGACATTTTGTACGACTAGCTTCATGATCATCCAATATGTAATGTATGGGACGCCTTACTATTGTATATTGATGCTCTAATATCTTGTGACTGCTACTACTTGCTTGTGATTGAGACAATAGGTTTAATCTTGACCATAGAAGACTGATGGATTGTAGTTAAACCCTCTTATATCTAGACAGCCGTGACCGTATAGTGACGTGGATTCCATTTCATTATACGAAGCTGGCTATGTCTGCCCCCGCTCTCCAGTATTCTGGTTCTGGGGCGTGACAGAAATAGTGACAATGAGCAAATGTAATAAAATGTAACGTCGTTGACTTAAGACAATGTCTTTTTTATGTGGCAAGATGTCATTCACACGAGACAATTAGATAAAAAAATATGTTCTCCAATGCAAAAGTTTGATAAGACAATTAGATAAAAATGGAGAACAATAAATTCCAAATTCAAAACACGGAGTACATAAAAAATGGAGAAAATATGTTCTCCGTGCAGTTCAAAACGAAGAATAACATTCTCCGTTTCAAATGACACGGTGAATTTCATTCTCCGTTTCAAATTAAAACGGAGAATGAACATTCTAATGTGTTTTTAACACTGGGAATCTTATTCTCCGTTTCAAAATAAACGGAGAATACCGTTCTCCGTTCCAAATTAAACGGCGAATAGAATCCTCAATTGTTTTAATACTGGGAACGGCATTCTCCGTGAAGTTCAAAACGGAGAATGCTATTGTGGTGTCGTGGTTACAATGCTAGACTTGTATTCAAGAGGTCATTGGTTCAAATCTTGACTATAACAAAATTTTGTTTTATTTATACTTTTTTTGTAAGTTATGTATGGAGCCCATTTAAAAGGGAAAAAACTTTGATACAGGAGCCTATGTATGACATGTGGGCCATCTCAAAATTTATGTGTATATATATATGTTTACACGTTTTACAAAGCAAGAGGGGACCACATGTCATACATAGGGGTATCAAAACTTTGAAAAGAGTTTTGTTAGAAAGAGTTTTGTGGGCCCTATTAAAATTTATGTATATATATATATATATATATATATATATATATATATATATATATGTGTAAACATTTTATAAAGCAGGAAGGGCCCACATGTCATACATAGGGGGTATCAAAACTTTGATACCCCCTACTGTATCAAGAAAAAAACTTTGATACAGTAGGGGGTATCAAAGTTGGCAGAATTCGAAGGGGCAGATTCATTGGTATTAATGGCATATAAATGGCCGTAGTTGGAAGAGTTTGTTCTAGTCTTACTTAGCTTTAATTGAGAAGGGGCAGATGCATTGGTATTGATGGAAATTAATTGAATTGAATTCAAAGTGGCTGCCTTTTTGGCGCATGAGTCCGAGTTGTTCCATGCCTATAAATGGCAGTAGTGTAGAGAGAGTTTGTTCTCGTCTCACTTAGCTTTTCTTGTGGAGATGGACTCTACCGATCCCCCGCCTTGGCAAGACTCTTTCCTCTTGGTTGTCGATCTCCTCGTTCGAAGAAGCTTTGGTGGTGAAGTCCTTCAGAAGACTGACATGTGCCTGGGTTTAGATTTATTGCCAACCCACGCTCTATCGAAGCGCTCGCATGTTGATTGGCTCGGACTATGCACGGTGTTCCTTTGCCGCCAGGAGTTCATTTCTTCAACATGTTCCATTGGTCCGACGATGCACGGTGGTGAAGTCCTTCAGAAGAATGAGATGTGCATGAGTTTGGAGTTTATTATCGTTCCACGCTCTGTCGAAGCGCCAGCCAGGAGTCTATTTCTTCGACATGTTCCTTGTTGAAGAAGGATGGCTTTGCACGGTGCTCTGTCTCAAGGAATTCCTTGAGGCAGTGGGTTCCTTTGCCTCAGTGAGTTCCTTTGCTCGGAGGATTCACGATGAAGTGACTTGCCTCAAGGAGTCATCCAACGGTTCCTATACTCTGACGATGCACGATGAATACCACGTGGACACGAACTGAAAGACGATAGAGAACAACACTCCTTCACAGATGAAGCTTTCAATTGAATTCCTTGAGGCAAAATACTTCATCGTGCATCGTCAGAGTAATGGAACTCCCTGAACAAAGGAACTCCGTGCATAGTCAGAGCAATGGAACTCCATGAACAAAGAAACTCCGTGCATAGTCAGAGCGAATCAAAGTGCGAGCGCTCCGACAGAGTGTGGGTTTGGATTTATTGCGCTCGTACTTTGATTCGCTCTGACTATGCACGGAGTTCCTTTGTTCATGGAGTTCCATTGCTCTGACTATGCATGGAGTTCCTTTGTTCAGGGAGTTCCATTGCTCTGACGATGCACGATGAAGTGATTTGCCTCAAGGAATTCAATTGAAAGCTTCATCTGTGAGGAGTGTTGTTCTCTGTCGTCTTTTAGTTCTTGTCCACGTGGTAGATGGTATTCATCGTGCATCGTCAGAGCATAGGAACCGTAGGATGACTCCTTGAGGCAAGTCACTTCATCGTGCATCCTCCGAGCAAAGGAACTCACTGAGGCAAAGGAACTCACTGCCTCAAGGAATTCCTTTGCCTCAAGGAGTTCCATTGCTCTGCGATGCCCGGACGCAGCTCACATTCAATTTTTTTCTTGATAGTAGGATTTTATGTAGTATTTCAGACTTTCATAATGTACATGTGACTCAAAAAGTCAAACTTTTCGTGGTTATCACAATGTAAATTTTACTCAAAAAGGATTTTATTATAAAAGACAGCAGAGCAGACATTATAAAAGACATAAGTTCTCTTGAAATCTAATTCTTAGCCCATACCAACCTCATCATTGTAGTCTTCTTAGTCCATACCAACCTCGTTATATTCTCATCAAGCTCATCTTCATTCTCTTTTTCAAACTAAACGGAGAATAACATTCCACGTTTCGAAAGACACGGAGAACGTCATTCTCCGTTTAAATAAAAATGGCGAATGAACATTTTAATGTGTTTATTATCCGTTCAAGACAGACGGAGAATGTTATTATCCGTTCCGAAATAAACGGAGAATTTCATTCTCCGTTCCAACTAAAACGGAGAATATAATCCGAAGGGGCAGATTCATTAGGAATAAATGGCATATAAATGGAAGAATTCATTGGTATTAATGGCATGTAAATGGCAGATTCATTGGTATTAATGACAATAAAAGTGACTGCAGCTTGGCGCATGAGTTCGAGTTGTTAAATTTTGCCAATAAATGACAGAATTTGGGAGATCTTATTATAAAAATGACTGCCCTTTTGGCGTATGAGTTCGAGTTGTTTCATATGTAAATAAAAGTCAAAACTTTTCGTGGTTTTGACAATGTAAATGTAATTCAAAAATGATTATATTATAAAAGCAGAGCTTATAAAAGACAGAAGTTCCTTGCCCAATTACATCATAATTACATTGTTTTTTTACAATGTCATTGCTAGGTTCGTTTTACATATTTGCTTGAAAGCAACTCCTTAGCCCATGACAACCTCATCTTTGTAATCTTCTGGTGAGTTTTCTTGTCATTTCCTTCCGATATTTCGAAGGGAGGAGTCGTCAACATATTCATATAATACGCCGTGTACAAGAGGCAGTTGGGTGCCAGTTGTTGTGGGCAATTTAGAGAACAATTCAGTACTTTGCTCTCATACTCCTTCTTCGTCGGGCATCTCTCCCTCATCATATCAACTTTTCTCCTGACGATAGGCTCTAAGGTTTTTTTCATTAATTCTGCATCCACCTTGCACGTATCGTACGTGGTTAGCCTCAAGGAGTTGTAGTGTGTCCAGTCATAGGAGATAAAGTTGAATGTGAGCAGAGTATAGTGTTTGGTGTATGCATTAAAGAGTGGGATGAATAGCAACTCTATGTCGTCCTCCAAACCCATGACGAAGTCTACTAAATCTGTTTGGATGTCTTCAAAGGCGCTGGGTTTTGCGTTTTCTTCATTGGCACGTTGAACGATGGTCTGTTTCCCAAAAACAATACACAATATCATGAGTAATTTTTTTCTGTCACTCATCATCGGTTTACACATGAATATGAATTTTTTTGTTTGAATTCTTACCAATGTGTGGGCCGTCATGAATGCAGACCACTTATGTGATTGGGGCGCCGGCTTTTTTTTCTAGATCAATGGCACCTTCTTCGAACTAGACGGGGCACACCTTTTACTGCCTTGAATTTCTCTCAGCTTCCTTATTATTATGTCCAGTATGCCAGCCTCCATGTCGTCATAGTTGAGTATGTCTTGCATGTCTACTGCCGACAGCTGGACTGAAACTCCATTTTCATCCTTTTCCGGATAAAATACGTATACCATATCACTGCACATAAATTTAGTTTAGATTAAATTAATAAAGATAGATTCTTATTACATAATTGTGAAAAAAGTCTATAAAAAATGAACGAAAAAAGGGTTCAGAATACATACTTTGGAGAATTCTTTCTGGGAATTACGATGTCGATGTATTGTTTCTTCAGCTCTTCATCCGCATATTTCCAAAGTAAGAGTTCCTCGCATTCCCTTAGTATGACGTGGTTCTTCTTTAATTCAGCCATTTTGGCGTCTTCTCGGGATTTCGGAGCGGCATTAACCTTTCGCTTTTTATTAGCCTCTCCAGCTGTATTGCTTTTTATTAACCTCTTTCCCCCCGATCCTCCTCTTCTTCTGACTTTTCTTGGAGCAGCAAGTTCAGCAGCTGCTTGAAACTCCTCACTCTGAAGTACTACAACCATGGCTTCGAGATCTTTAATTTTCCCATCCTTTTCATTGGCTTCAATATTAAACGATTCAACTTTATTTTGAAGCTTCCTTTTCTCCTCAACGAGCCTTTCATTTGTTTCTCTGAGTTGTTTGGTTGTTCGCACTAAAATAAAACAAACAACAATGAAATGTATGATGTGAACCTAACACGAAGAATGACATTCTCCGTGTAATATAATACGGAGAATAGAATTCTCCGTTTGGAATTACACGGAGAATAACCTTTCCAGTATCGAAATGATAGGGAATAGCAATTATCCGTTTCAAATAACACGGAGAATGACTATTCTCCGTGTTATAGTACACGGAGAATAGTCATTCTCCTGGAAGATTACAAATCAAAAATTTGAAATAGAAAAGATTTTACCTTGTGCATGTAGATCTGATTTAAGAACAGAATTTTGCTGTCTCAAATCCTCCAGTTCATGCACAGAGCCCTCCATTACAACGTTGACTTCACGTTGTTGTGCTTCTTGTGCCTCGAGCTCTTTCAGCTTTTCTTTGAGTTTCTCGTTCTCAAGGTTGGTTGCACGTAACTGCGCTCCTTGTGCCTGCATCTCTTTTAAATTTTCTTTGAGTTCTTTATTCTGCGCAAGAATATCAGAATGATGTCTTCTCAAATCCTCCAGTTCATGCACAGAGCCCTCCATCACAACGTTGACTGCACGTTGTTGCTCTTCTTTTGCCTCGAGCTCTTTCAGCTTTTCTTTGAGTATGGCATTCTCAAAGTTGGCTGCACGTAACTGCGCTCCTTGTGCCTCCATCTCTTTCAGCTTTTCTTTGAGTTCTTCATTCTGCGCAAGAATATCAGAATGATGTCTTCTCAAATCCTCTAATTTCTTTGCTGAGTCGTCCATCACAGCGCCCATTTCATGATGCTGTGGTATCCGTTGCTCATCAAAATTATCCCCACCTGCTTCTTGGTGTTCTTTCTCTCCCTCTTTTTCAACTTCTTCTATAGGTGGCTCATCTTCTTTGTGCCCTTCTTCTTCCCCAACAGGTATAACCAGATCTTCCAATATCATCTTCGATCTCATTTTGTTGTGATATTCGGCCTTGAGGAAGTTTGAGATTTCGTACCCATTCCATGTAAAAAATCTTGGATAATCAGGAATTGGGGCGAACTTCCTTTCCACAAATTTACTATATTCTGCAAACCAATAGAGGAAGTATATTGTGCAACCTTCCAATTTGTGGAAAGCCATTGAGTAATCCGCCTGTTCAGTTTTGCTTCTACTCCTCTTTATGCTATCCATTACATATGCCAGGATTAACCTTGGCCAGCATATACTGTTGATGACGTCCACACTATCTACCAAGGCCAAGAATCTATACGACAAATTTGAACCGCCAGACTTTGTGAAGAATACTGTTTGGCACAAGTGGAAGATTATTAGCTTGGCCAAATCATCTGGATTAAAAGCGTTATCTCCGCCACGAAGCCGTCGTAACAATTCAAAGAACTTGTCTCTCACTTCCTTATTCGTGACTTCTGAGTGTTTGCCCTTAGTATTAGCCAGCAATCTTGTGAAATGATCTCTACACAGGCTCAATGATGCTGGTGGTGTGGGCTGCTGTTGTTTTTCCTTTATCAATCTTCTGTAAGAAACATCATCAACGCTTTCTTCATTCAGCGGTAGACCGAATATGACTGCCATATCCTTGACGCTTGGCGCAATTTTAACAGTGGTGCTCAATTCAAAGCACCCGACGCCATCTTCTTCTTCTGTGTAACTTGCAATTAAATTCTCAAGCCCTTCCGTTACCTTGGCCACTTCGGAGACGTGGACTCTGTTTTGGTAGAAAATCTCGACAAAATTCCAGAAACCAGTATTCTTCAAGGAACCAATAACTGGCTCAGGTAAACGGCCAACATCTCGATTGACCTCCTCCATAAGATTTAGCATTGGCTTGAAGGTAGAACGGAAAAGTCTTGAATCCTTATTCCTGACAGATTTTCTTTCTGCAAAACAAAAAAAAACAAAAAATTAGGTCGGAGAATGGCCATTCTTATGAGTTTTAACACTGGGAACGGCATTCTCCGTTTCAAGTTAGACGGAGAATTCCATTCTCCGTTCCAAATTAAACGACGAATAGAATTTAACATTCAAATGCGTTTTATGACGGAGAATGTCATTTTCCTTGTAATATATACAGAATTTGCGAACATAAAATCAAAGTTATACCTTCTGTTTGCACTTCTTCTTGCACTTCTTTTTGTTTAGCAGCTTTTTCCTTTTTCCTTTGTGCAACTTTCTTAGAATAGGGTTTCCGTTGTTCTCCGTCTATCGCTTTTGGATTTTCTGTAACTGGTGCATCTTCTCTATTTGGTGATGCTGTCGGTGATGATTCTGCCGCTGATGTCGACATGGTGTGAATATTACGAATAGGGAGGAAGGTTTGAAGATTTTGGAGGAGAATGACCTAGGTTTGAGTACAGAGTGGATTATGGAAGAAGAGGAAGCTCCGAAACGGTTTTCTTTTTTCCTTTTCTTTTTTTAATAAAAGGGTTCGGGGGTGTTTTAAATTAATTAGAAGGGCAAAAATGTCATTTGATGGAAGGGCAAAAGACTCCTTTCTGCTTAATTATATTAATTTGAAGGACATAAATGATTCTGCTTAATCAAAAAGAATTGAAGCCGTTTGGCAAAAATGTCATTACAACTCAACAAAACAAATGAACATAATACATTAGGGCTTTCCATACATTAAATATAAAAGAAGAAGAAGAAAAAAATCATCGTCTTCCATATTCAACCAGATTGGACTTCTTTTTTAGCTCTTCATTGTGCTCTGAAGTTGTAATCCATTCAGCAACTTTGCGTCTTTCCTTTTTCGCATCAAACTGCATATAACAAACATAACATCAAAAATATTGCTCTAAAAAGTTGAAGTTTTTGACGACATATTTTCATACTTACATCGATAGAACGGTAGTCTAGGCTACATCGGTCTTTCATGAATGCAATTAAAAAAATTTCACAATCAACTAAATTGCCTTGGCGGGGAACATAAGAAGGATATTTTATTGCAAAAGTAGAAAAGCTGAACCTAGCATCTCTCAGCTTCAAAATCTCTTCTTCGAGAAAGATATCCAAATTTGAAAGCTACAATTACCAGAAAACAATATGTATTAGTATAATGCGTATCTTGTACCCAATTCATAAAAATTGATGAATATGAGCTTACTATTTCTTTTATAACTGTTCTGCTTTGAATCGGATCATCTTTAGATGCAAGTGAGTCCCAAATTTCAACAGTCCTTTTTTTAAACACAACTCTTGCAAGAGTATAGTGTTCGCCCAAATGAATGGGTATGTATGAATCAGGATAATTGGGTAAAACAAATTAGTAAATTTTCAGAAAATTAGGATTAATAATTAAACATAAATACATTAATACCTCTTTACAAGTGCTTAAAAATCCCATGTAATCCTGAAAGTATTTAAACTTCTTCCATAATTCATGAGGCTTTTTGACGGATTGAGGTAACGTGGCTTTCTACATACACATCAATTAATACATTACGAAGGACAAACAAACGAGAAAATTGTTAATGCATATGCATTGAAGAATAAAATGCTCACTCACCGACATCCTTATTGGTAAAAACCATACATTAACTTTATTGGAGGTTCTTTTCCGTTCCTCCGCGGTGAGAAGAGCAGAGACAATACTTACAATCTGAATAAAATATTAAAAATGTCAGCGATGGAATCGAAGTAAACATAGATGGCATCTAAGAAGAAATATACTATCTATACATACCCCATTGGTAATTCTCGTTAAAGGAGCTAAGGTCTTCATCTCCCACCGAGACACATAGGTTTTGTTGCAAGATGATATTATTTCTCTAAGAAAAGAAACGAATAAATTAGGAGAAAAAACTGTTGGAATTAAATCAAAACTCATATTACTTACTCGTCAGGTCTATCATCTGCAAAAATATAGTCGTAATATCTCGAAGAAACACTAGTACAATTGCTAGGCTTCGAGGTTGAACCCCTTATTAAATTTTTGGATGGTGTGACCGGATGTAAATTTCTACGCATTCTTTTAGAAGGACTGCTAAAGTCAGTTTCTTCTTCTTCTATAGCGTCCAATGCGAGATATCGGTCCAATGCTTTACTACGAGACTGTAGCTCCACGTCCTCCTCTTCGGAAGAAGATACAACGGAAACCACCTTCACATTATTAAATGCTCCAGATGAAGATGCCTCCTTCAAAGCTGGAGATTCTTCAATCTTCTCCAAACGCCGAGATAACTTCATTTGTTCAATTTTTATCTTTATAACATCAGCTGAAATCGTCGACAGATGTTCTTCAATCTTGCGCAACAAACGCGGAATGAAGGTTTCATTTGGATTTGGCATCCAATCTTCTACATCTTCTACATTTTCCCCCACACGAGTAGACATCTTGAGAACAAGAAAACTATTGTATTTCAGAAAACTATTCTATGTATTTCAGAATGAATAATAGTACTATGAAACAAGAAAACTATTGTATATATAGCAAGAGAGAAGTACAAAAAGTGAGGAAGATGGAAAGACAAATAAATTTCGAGACTAGCAAACAATCTACTAGCCGTTTGATTAAGGAGGGCTCGAGGAAGATTCTACTAGCCGTTTGATTGAGGAGGGCTCGAGGAAGATTCTACTATCCGTTTGAAAATTATAAAAGGTTATCGTGATCAACTTCAATTAAGGAACTCTATAAGAGGTTTAATTCTGCTTGATTGAGGAACTCGACGAAGTCCGCCGCGAACCGGAACTTCTTCTTCTTTTCTTCTTCATCTTCGTTTCTCCTTCCACCACCACCATGCCCTGTAGATTTATAACAAAAATATTAAATTGTTAGATGAAACAAAAAAACTAATTACGGAAAGATTACTAAATCAAAATCAAACATAACACATATTCATAGAAAACATGAGATTAAAGATGAAAGTGTCACAGAAGCAACACCACAATTTTACAACAACTAAGCAGACTCTGCTAAGCAATAACTAAAATTAGGGATTGTGTCCTCCTTGGATTTAATTTACACAAAGAAGAGATTTGAGAGAATGAGCTTTTGTCGGCTTCCTTAATGTACCATTCTCCGTCCTAAATGTACCATTCTCCGTCCATTCGCCGTATTAAAAGCAAAGAGAATGGTCATTCTCCGTATTAAAAGCAAAGAGAATGGCCATTCTCCGTCCATTCGCCGTATTCACCGTCCACTTGCCGTATTAAAAGCAAAGAGAATGGCCATTCGCCGTATTCTCCGTCCATTCTCCGTCCTAAATGTACCATTCTCCGTCCATTCGCCGTATTAAAAGCAAAGAGAATGGCCATTCTCCGTCCATTGGCCGTATTCACCGTCCATTCGCCATATTAAAAGCAAAGAGTGGCCATTCTCCTTCCATTCGCCGTATTCACCGTCCATTCGCCATATTAAAAGCAAAGAGAATGGCCATTCGCCGTATTCTCCGTCCTAAATGTACCATTCTCCGTCCTAAATATACCATTCTCCGTCCATTCGCCGTATTAAAAGCAAAGAGAATGGCCATTCTCAGTGTTAAAAGCAAAGAGAATGGCCATTCTCTGTCCAAAAAAATATTATCCTCGAAAATATTATCTTTAAAAAAGTTAAAAAATAATCCGCCCGACCTCAGAAGCAGGTTTCCTCAGTTCACCACCACCACCATGACATGTAGCTTTATTAACAAAATATTAAATTGTTAAATGAAAATTAAAATTTCAGACAATGGCATGGACAGTAAAATTAGAGCGGCGCCGCTGGTACTTCTCCTTGTTCGAGGAGGCCTCGACGACGTCCGACGCGAAGCGGACCGATTCTTCTCGGCGCAGCTGGTACTCCTCGTTGTTCTAGGGGTGCTCGACGACGTTCGACGCGATCCGAACCGTTTCTTATTTCCTTCTTCATCTCCGTTTCTCTTTCCACCACCACCAGCACCACCACGACTACCATGGTCTGTAACCAAAAAAAAAAAAGGTTCAGATTAAATTGGATGGACTTTTGAGAGAGTAAATATGAGTTAATTTAGGGTGTTCATTGAAAAAATTAAAGTGAAGAATGACCTGCTAAAGCAAGTTACCAACAGGTCAAAAGTCTAAATCAACATTAAATGATGTCTCCTGTATTATTTTATCTGAATTAAACCTGGACCGTTGGATGTTACCGTTGGATTAACATCCAACGGTCCAGATTTCGGATGTATCGATACATCCATTTTCAGCGGATGTATTGTAGAATTTTTCTCTCTCTCTATATATATATATATATATATATATATATAGAGAGAGAGAGAGAGAGAGAGAGAGAGAGAGAGGAATTAAAACAAAATTTAAAGACTAGGAAGGTCATTATAGGGAAGTGCAAAAGAGGGAGGCAAATAATGAATGAACACTGTTAAAAGGTCTGGGAATGGGCTAGGAGTGACGTCGTCATTCACGCACCTTGGTCGTGTTGTCCGGGACCACACTCTTTGGGGACCAGAAAGTAGAACCAGAACAGAACCACTATTATATGCCATCATTTAGTGGGAGGGGACCATTCTATTCCATTCACTCCTCCTATCCTCCGGGAAGGTATGGGTTATGGATATACGCAACAAGTTCTCATCTCTATTTTTTTTTTTATAATAATAATAACAATAATAATAATAATAAAGTACTTTGGGAAGATCTAGCGAGAACGTAAGCCATGTTCACGAGAATCCTTGTAAGAAACATGAGAATTTAACTCCATTTCGTTAAGTCGAAAAGAGTTATCGTGTCCAACAAATAAAAATAAAAATAAAAATTCCCTACATAATATTAAGCTGAAAGATAACTGGAAGAAGGCTAACCACTATTACGAATGGGTAATGTTATGATTATAACTTTCATACAACCATTTTATTACAACCACCTAGATGACGGTTGTTAATTGGTCCCTCTCATACAGGTTGGAGAGAAGAAAGAAATAATCCAATTAATAACGTCACATAGATAGTTGTACGTAGGTTGTAAATTTAGCTGTATTCATTTTGAATTCACGAGTCTCAATTTGTGTATATAAAAGTTTTCTTTCAATGTTCAGTTATGGAAAAAAAAAAACTTCCTTTTTGGACATACTATAATAACAAGTTTTAGAAAACAACTAAATTTTTTTTTAATTATGATAATTATAATATATTAAGGAGTTCTAGAGTATGTATTTTTTAAATTTTTTTTACCAGTTTTTTGACCATCCTGTGATGACATTTTTGATAAGGCTAAAATGGTTGAAGATACTAACCCTAGAAAGTAACAATAAAAAAAACTTAATTGCATTTTCAAATTATCAATTTCTTGACACATTCATTTTTATTTATTCGTATATTAGTATTGTACATGGACTATGCAAGTTTTTTTATTGGTATATTATTATTTGTGCTCACCAACTGCGGTAACGGCTAACTGTTACTCCGCTGACCAATTACGTCACAGAAAACGACATTTAGGTAGGTAGGTGGGTGGGTGGGTGGGTGTTGGGGTGGGGTGGGGTTGGGGAAGGGCGGGGAAGAGGAAGGGGGGGGGGGGGGGGGGGGGGGGGGGAGGGAGGACACAGCTGTGTGGGTGCCAACGACGTATAACGTAGGGTCAAATTCCTTAGGCACAACCATGCTCACGGTCCACGTGACGGTAATACATTGGTTGAGTCACCAGGCGTACTCCTGACGGATCCACTTCGATGGTCCTGGATTTGTCCTGCTGCCGTGTGTCCCAATCCGTATCCGTTGGATCCTCTCTACTTATATTCCCTTGTCTTCTTAAGAAACAATTATTGTATGATTTTTAACACATTGGTCCCTGTGACAAGCTGCTATTGTATGTAGCATAATTTAAAATTTTAAAATAGTTATTTAAGTGGTGCCGTTGTCGATACTTCTAAAATATTATTCTATGTTGTTTTTTAATTTTCTATCATTCAAATTCCAAATCCGTTCATTCATTAATGTTATTGGCATTTCTAAAGTGTCATCATATACTCATGTCTACATGCATGCACAAATTAATGTCAGATTTAATGTATAAGTACATTTAGAATTTGAGTAATAGAAAATTAAAGAAGAGTTTATGACGACTTTTGAGAAGTGTCAATAACAGTACCATATTTAAATTGCCCTATAATTGCGCAAAGTGGTTTAGATATTATTCTCTAACGTTACATATTGAATTTTGAACACCTAATTGACCCATTTTTCGGGCTAGTTGAACAGAACTTCTCCTTGTTGTATCGTCGGTTCTGCTACTTTGCCTGCATTCATATCCACAACACCAAAAGTTGTATTATATATAATTACAACACAACAACAATAACAATTACGAAAGTCTTAATCCCAAATTTTTTAGTTGACTATTCGAATCTTTTAATCCCAATCTGCTGGCTATATCCTCCTTAACATTATTTTTAAAAAAAATATTTCTTTAACACTAAAAATTATGTCGGTCTATATTTATCTTTACTCCTATCGGTCCAGTAACTACTATGTTATTGCTCATTCTTACTTGGATTGTAAATGTAGATGATCAAATTTATTTGTTATAAATTGAGTTGCATGTTGATTCGTGAAATTTTTTTTTTCTTTCTAAAATCTACATTCAATACATATTGCATATAGTTACAAAAAGGGTAGAACACAAAATTGAAGCAGCTACTTGATGTTGAGGTTTAACATTGTTCTGTCTAAATTTTTTTTTGACCCCTATTATCTAAGGCTGTGTTTGATTGGACGTTTTTTTTCAAGGAAAATATTTATGTCAATTTTTTTTCATCAATTATAGTGTTTGATAGCTTATATTTTTCTTGAAATTATTTTCAAAAAAACTATTATTTTCGATCTTTTCTTATAAATGGTGAAAAATAAAACTTGTCCAACCCATAGAAAAATATTATTTTTCATAAAAAATAATTATTTTCTGTGGAAAATAATGACAATCAAACACTCAAATTAAATTTTCCATATAATTTTTTTAAAATTCTGCGGATTTTTTAAGATGATAATGCTCGTCTATAATCAACTTCCTCTCCAAGAGGAGACCTTGTTATACCAGGTTATAAAAATCCTTAAAAAAAAAACTCCTAACAAATTTCTCCAGTGATATGTTTCATATGCAATTCTACTTTCACATAAATTCCTATGCTGCCATATATCTTGAAATATTCATTGAATGTAATGCAAAAAATGGAATTAGAATGTTGTGAGAGAGTGACACACAGCTATAGTTGAAGAGGACTTATTGTGCAGTAACAGGGTTTTTTTTTGTTACTTAATTGCAAAATGACCTCTTCCTTATAAATTCCTATGCTGTCGCGTGTTGTCATCTCCACCGTTCACCCGGTTCGGCAGCTCCTGGGTGCCGTAGATTCAGCGGAGGGAATAGCGACTACGACAAAAGGCCGGCGGATTATTTTTCTCAAGCTTTTGTCCTTATAAAGAATTTTCCATTCAGCTTTGAAGTTTTCGTGATTGCAATTTGTAAAAGTAGTTTAAATAGTATTTCTTGTATATAGCACCCTCCAAAGAATAGTATTTGTGCTTATTGTCCTGTTCTGCATGAATCTATAATTATATTCCTGTTATTCAATATAGTGCTTTTTTTTTTTTCCAAAAAAAATAACCACCACTTGTTTCACTTGGATATTTCTTTCTATTATTTTTAACCCATAAGACAATTGAAAAAAAACGAAAATGACTTGCTTGTCACGTTATCGATAAGAAAACAAATCCAAATTGTTGGTAGTGTTCGTTTGTAGGAAGGAAGAACCTAGAAGTGATGAAAAAGTACTCAATTTATAAAGTAAAAAGGAAAATTCACACAAAGGTAGAGAAAATATTTTTTTTTTTTCAAATGGATCATATCTAGATGACAAAGAATCTTCTATGCTTTTTTTAATTTGTTATAATTATACTATAGGGGAACGGTTCATCATAGTAAGTTGATGACGTAAATAGTCTCCAATAATTCTAAATCACTTAAAAATATTATAGAAACTAAAATCTAAAATGTTTGTGACAAATAACAGTTTCAAGAAAGAAAGAAAACTTCAAAAGAGTAGACAAATGTACTGATATATGGTTGTAAAGGATTCAACATCAACCACAAAAAAAGAAAAGTTACCTAAATTTTTTAAACTAAAAACATACTTAGACAATCCTATCGTATTCTTAGATGACAACGAACCTTTACCAACCGCAACTTGTTTCCATCTTCACAACCTTTTTTGCAAATATAATTATTCTCTACAGAGAATAAATTAACTAAATAATAGGCGCTACTTAAGAATTTATTTTTTTAGTACAATGTTTACACTATTTTTGAATTTTTAAGATGAATTAAAAAAATTGCTCCCAATTTATTATTGTTCTTAAAAATAATATTTATAAGTTATCTAACAAATTAAAAGTATTTTGGTAATCTATTTTAAAAATTCGGGGACATTGTAAATTTTTTTTTAGACAATTACCATTCCCTTATCTAAATTGGAATTTAGGATGCATTCCAAATGCGAGGACCAAAAGTCAAGTTTTAGTAAATGTAGTAAACAATATTTATCACATTCAAATACATAATTTTATTGTGGGTGTAATTGCATAAAAAACAACCAAACCTTCCAATAAATCTATAATAGGCAGCCAGCACAGCTACAAACTCCTACTCCCTCCTTCCTTTTTTCTTCCCTCTCTCTCTTGCTCAAAGTTCCATATCGGGTCGGGTTGACAATCGGATGGCGTACCACAACCCGATGGATCACAGCGGGCTCTACCCGGACCCGCATTTACCGGGCGGCGAATCCCACCAGTCCGTCCTCCGGTCCCTCATCACCTCCGAAGCCGCCTCCGACTCCAAGCCGACGGCGGATCAGCCGCCGATATCCGGAGCAGCCGGCGCGCCGACCTGGCTCAACAGCGCCATCCTCCGCCAGCACGCGGCCAGCTCCGGCGGCTACTCCGGCGCCGACGGGAGGTTCCTCCACCTGCAGACGAACTCCGACGAGGTCAGCGAGTCGATTATGGCGGCGGCGATGGGCGGAGGGGAGGAGAGGTGCAAGGCGGAGATTCTGGGGCACCCGCTCTACGAGCAGCTGCTGTCGGCGCACGTGGCGTGCCTGAGGATCGCGACGCCGGTGGACCAGCTCCCGAGGATCGACGCGCAGCTGGCGCAGAGCCAGCACGTCGTGGCCAAGTACTCGGTGCTCGCCGGAGCCGGCGGCGACGACAAGGAGCTCGATCAGTTCATGGTCAGTCGCTGCTCCTTTTATTGGGACCGTCGCCTGTTCTTGTTTACTTCTCGTTTTTCCTGATCTCTTTTGTTTTAAATTAATTTGTTAGTTAGGAGAAGAGATTTGGTAATTTTGATGAAAGATTGCTTCTTTCTCGATGATTAATAGCTTGTTTAATTTACTCCTCGAAGCAATCTTGTTTTTAGAATTTAAAATTTCCAGATTATTTCTCTAAGGATTTAATTTTTAATTTTTTTTGCTTCTCCATTTTTTGTGTTTTTTCAATTTACATCTCATAATAGTATCATTTTTTTGATGTTGAATTAAGTTTATTAGGCAAGATTATCATCATATAATGAACTCATATAGGAAGGATTGATTGTTCATTCAAGTCCTATTTTTTTGTTTATCGAATAAATTGAATGCATCCAAGATCGTTTTAGCAGCTTCTTTTGACTAATATCTTATCGCTCCTCCTAACCCGTTGCGGCACGTCATCATTTATTGGTGCCAACTCCGACTTTCCACAAATACAATCATTTTTATGGTGCTCTGTGACATATTGCGAAAAAAAAATGTTGGAAATGTACATAGAGTGGGAAGACTCTTGCTTCAAGGGATGCACACCACATCAATAGGGCTGTTGCAACATTTTTCTCATGACCTTTTTCTTATACGAGTGATGTACAAGTAAACATGCTTAGCTGGCTTCTTCCGGGCTTTTACCAGTGACATCATCATGATGATGATCATCGTCAATTCTTTTAAAATTTGATTTGTACTATTTTGTTTTTGTTGGTTTGTTGTAGGCTTGTAGCCGCAGCTATCAATACATTGACTATGTTGAATTGCATTATCCACATGGTTGGATTGGTTCTTGTTTGATATTTGACCTACTCATATAATTGGACAAGTTAGTGACTATTATTAACTAGTCAAGGTGCTTGATCGATCGCATTGAAACAAGAATGAAATATTTTTTGGTTCTTGTGTTATAACCTCCTAAACCAAGAATCTATAATCATTAATCTTTACTTAGTTTCAATTGTTGAACCATATTTTTCTTCCAGTTACTTGATGAACGTAGAAGATGATTGGCTTTGCTGAAGATTTTGTCAGTGTTGAAGTGGATTTTGCCTTTTTTGTAATTTCCTCTTTTCTTTGCAAGTTCATTTCAGGTCCCGTGTTTTGCTTAGTGGTGTTAGGGTAATGACTAATCACTTATTCGAAAAAATCGCCTCTATACAATGATTTATTAAGGATATGACAACTTCATTATTACAAGGTGAGATGTTTTTGAAGCATAAATTCTCATCAACGGTCAAGTCAACGAATTTGAAAAGCATCTATTTTGGGGTTTGGAAACATGGGAGGAAGATAAAAGCCTAATGTGTTTGATCACATTTTGAAGAAAAGCCTTCACCATGTGTTTCTAACTAACATAAACCTTGTCTCCTCCCCTTTTCCACAGCTCATCCTAATTGATAGAGACAGTATTTAAAAAAAAAAACCCAACAAAGTAGTTCTAGGTATCAATTCATCAGGTGACATTATCTTAAAGATCAACATCATTTACACCATGTTGCTCTTTCACTTGTCCTGCATTCCAATGTTCCAAATTTCATGAAATGCTAGCTTTTCTAGACATTGTATTGAAATTATTGTATTTTTTGACCATCTTGTAATTTTTTTTAATATCTTATTCCTCCTTTCTTGTTATGTGCAGACACACTATGTCTTGTTACTGTGTTCTTTCAAGGAACAACTACAACAACATGTTCGTGTTCATGCAATGGAAGCGGTGATGGCTTGCTGGGAGCTGGAACAATCTCTGCAAAGCCTGACAGGTGAAATTCACACTCCCTAATTCAGCACTGCAGCTTCTTATATAATCATATTTGGCAATGAAAATATAAGTTATATATGTAAATGGAAAAGTTCTCTGTGCACTATTAGTGTTAGTAGACGTTCAGAAGCAGCTTACACTATTGTGTTAGTACTGATCTTGTCTTAATTTCCATTTTTTTGGGTGTATATGAGATAAAGGAATATTTACTGGCGTCTATGTATAAAAACTACATTCGCAATATATTAACACAAAATTGTTTTTTTTTCCCTTATAATCGTTTTTTTTCTTTTCTTTGAGATCATCAAAGAAAATTAGAGGCTAGATTGGATAGTCACCTGCAATAAAGGGTTCCCAAATCCCAGTGTCAGAAGGTTCCCACGGGTCTAGGGAGGGTCAAGATGTTAGAAGGATTACCCTAATTAGTATTCCCACTGCAGATTTAAAAAATAATGTAGACCCAAGCTTGCAAACTAAGTCCTGACCGCGAGTAGTACAAAATGTTCGCTCTAATCCCAGCCTCACAAGGTTCCTAGGAGTCTGAGGCCAATGATGACACTTCATCGTAATTCTAAGCTTTTCAACTATTTGATGTTTCTAGATTCGTTCCTCTCCTCCTGGGTTCGTTGAAAATTGTTACAAATTTCAGATTTCCACTATTTCTTATTTGGTGAATTGTATTGGAGAAATTGACTTGTTAGTCATTTTGTCTTCTTGCCTGCTAAGCACTTAAAAGGATTGCATTCGTCTTCATTGAGATGCATCATTGAAAGCAATCCAATAGGATCCATTGCTCAATATCCTGAGATCTGTGAAGTTAGAATTATTTGTACCTAGCCTCTTTCAATTGTCATAGTTTTAAAGCCAGCTGTACATGCCTAGACCTTCCGTATCTTCCTTTTATCTTAACCAACTAATTGAAGAGAAAAATAATGGACACTGGACAAGAAAGGCAAGGCTGATGCAGATGAGATATGCAGAAAGTTGTAATAACAAAAAGTTACTGTGTAAGAAAGGGTAGCCTTGAAAACATGAGTACCAAAAACAAAACATAGTTCTATGATATGGAAAATCAAGATTAACTAGAGCGAAAAAAAGATCCGAGAGGTCTATAACATAAAATGAGTATTTAGCAAAGAAGGATCACAACAGGACAAGAAAGGTGAAGTCAGAAATTTCAATGGCATGCGGACAGAAGGAATGACCCATAATGCAGCCCGTCCTTTATTAATTCATCCCGTCCTTTTGCTATCCACTGATAAGAATTTTGTGAAGTCCTCTTCTTGCTTCGTTTCACTTGGATTTTCCTGCCATTAAATGGTCACTCTGACTCATTGCTTTGAGCCTTCTGTACTTACATAACTGATCCATCTTTATAGTTTATACTTCATGATTCTATACTTGTGTTTTGTTTTCTGTTCTTATTTCTTGAGATATCTAATGTGCAAAAGCCAATATCAAAGAATAGTTCAATTTATGTTTTTTAATCAGGGATTTGAATCTTTGCCATGACTGCAGGTTTCTGCTGAAAGAGACTAAAGAGAAATTCTGAATTAAGTTGATGATCCTTTAACCTAACAATGTCCTTTAGTAAAAATACTAGAATTAGGACTATATCCCAGATGAGGAAGATACATATTCAATCCGAAACCTTACTGAAATAGGATTCTTAACCCTAAAGTTGAGTTGAGCTTCAATTGAAGTGGACCTGTCTAATGACCCTAACCAATCTAATTTCATCTCGAACAGTACTTGCCATAGTATTATTTCGGCTAGTATCCCTGTGAATATATTTGTGTTACTGTTCACTTGAGCAGTATTCTAAGCAGACAAGGAGACCCTATACCCGGGCTACACCAAGAACTGAACTTTCACAAAGCAATGATTACTAGCGGAATGCAATCTGCCTAGCTGGGTTAAACAAAGACTTCGGCATCAAGTTTATGAGACAGGCTTTAGAAGACACACGAAGCCCATGAAAATAATATGTGTGAATGAAAACAACATGAATGAGTTACGTGAATTGGTACTTCAGCACGTAGTAATATTTATGTCTATAGTTGTTGGGAATCGAACACGCCCTATAAGCGCTCCGATAACGTGTCTGTGATGTTGCCGCAGCGGAAACTTAGGCCAACTCACTTGAAATAACCAACCTCCGTCTAATGAACACCAAGCACAGATAAAGACAAGTATATGACGGTGACTACGTCACCTGGATAAATCCCAATCTATAAAACTCAAATGAAATTACACGATTGACAAAAAATCAATATTGAACTCTTTGTCCTAAATTCCTAATAGGCTCAACCCTCTCACCACACTCAAGAATAAAGGACATAGATTACAATAAAATCACTCACCAACCCAGCAATCTCTCTAACCGAAGTTGACGACTCCTCGATCAGATCTCCTCCTTCCTTATGTCTTATATGACGAAGCCCTAAGAGTAAATTGCGGACTTTCTCTTAGATCTCTTGTGGACGACCACCCCGAATCTCAACTTTGTGCTATGTTTTGTGCCTTCACCCTCAACCCATATGTATAGGATAAGAAAATCATATTCTAGGTTATAATAGGATTTCCTAAAAAGGAATAAAATAGAAATCCTGTTATACCTAAAATATTCCATCACCATCCTATTTTAGATCATAATAGGATTTCCTAAATAGGAAACCCTAAAATAAGAATCATATTACATCTAAAATAACCCAACACCAATTATGGACATCCAAATTTAATCAAATAAAAAATTTAACCAAATTTAGTTTCCATAAATATGTTGTTATCAAATTCTGACTGGACTCCAACAATAGCATCTAATCCTTATTTCCTTTCTTCCTTTACTGTGGAGATTCCAAAAATAGTTCAACCAACCTCACTTTCACTCGTTGATCATAAGGAGTATATATACAAGATAATATTAAGCCTAGAGAGAGAGAGAGAGAGAGAGAGAGAGAGAGAGAGGCCCATTGTCCACCATAGTTGACTAGGCTTTATACACTTATCATTTTAATTTTGATACATATAAAATTTGATTTGGCATTACCTAATATATACAAAGTTTTCCCTTCATAGAATTATTCTTGTACGTGGAGCTTGAACTTAGACTAGTCGACAGACTGTTTCAACACCTGCCTGGATGTCCGTGAGCAAAAAAATAATTTCGATTTCTGGCCTATAAAAGGCCAAGGCTTTCAGTTTGGATAAATTGCTAATTAGATCGAGTTTCCATTAATGGATAGATTACTAATTAATTTTTTGTTGCCATCGATTATTTTAAATTAGTTTACAGAATATGCATATAATTTGCTTATTCTAGATAACCTGATATGACGTGCATGTTCCCTCAATAGAAAGATGAGCAATATGAATTTAGAAGTTCTAACACAAAACACTTTGGAAAGCTTGATGCTTATGGTCACTATTTGTTCATTAGTGTATGATTTTTGTTATGAAAATCACTAAAGACTAGCATTGTCTGTTAGGTGTTTCTCCCGGAGAAGGCACAGGTGCAACCATGTCTGACGATGACGATGACCAAGCTGATAGTGAGACAAACTTCTATGATGGAAACTTTGATGGTCCAGACAGCATGGGATTTGGTCCCCTAGTTCCAACTGAGAGTGAGCGGTCCTTGATGGAGCGTGTCAGACAAGAGCTTAAACATGAGCTGAAGCAGGTAAGGATATGAAGTTATCGTATTTCCATATATTTGCATTTATGTGGAGGTTGCCCACAATATTTCCTACTATCCGTAGGGTTACAAGGAGAAAATTGTAGATATCAGAGAAGAAATTCTACGGAAGAGAAGAGCTGGGAAACTCCCAGGAGATACCACTTCTACTTTGAAGGCATGGTGGCAATCCCACTCCAAGTGGCCCTACCCAACGGTGAGAGTATTTTTATTGAGTCACATATTATGTAAGTATTGCAGCTTTAGCCCTATTGAATTTTTTAGTTGCTTACATGTGAGGCAGTTTTATATGATCAATACCCTATAATGAAAAAAGAAAGATACAACAACAAGAAAGTATTGGGCCATGTCCTTTGTAACACCGACAAAAACCATATCCTTCTTTAAAGCAATGGAAAAAATGAAGATGTTTAATACATAACCACTTGATGAAATTGATGGGCACGGATCAAATCTATAAGGCTTCAGCACATGACTGGCCATATCTTTATGACTTGCTATCAATATGGAGCCTAATCCTCTGAATTCTTGGAATTATGGGAATTGGCTGATACGTGGAATTCTTGTCATTCTAAGCCACAACTGAACCAAAGGCCAAAGTTTCAGTATATTAATCATCCATCATCCAAAGTGTTATGGGTTTTAATTTTGAAGTTTTGGGTTTTAATTTTGAAAATTTTTGATATTTTTTTTGAAATTTGAAATTTTATTTATTTATTATTAAATTTAATGATTTTTTTTTATTATTTTTTTAGAATCTGAATTTTTTTGAAATTTAAAATCTGAAATTTCAAATTTCAGAAATTTCAAAATTCAAAATTCAAAATTTTGAATTTTCCGCTTTTGCCGAACAGGCCGAACAGGGGCCGATTTGGCCGAACAGGCCCGCCTAGGGCCGAACTGGCGCCTAGGTGGCCGATTTGGGGGTTTTCGGTGCGGCAGGCGGCCGCCTAGCGCCTAGGCGGCCGCCTAGGCCGATTTTTAGAACAATGACGTAGTTAGATTCAATTTGGAGATGACCTAAGTAGATCTCTGTTCCTTTTTTTTGTTTTGTTCAGGAGGACGATAAGGCCCGATTAGTTCAGGAAACAGGGTTGCAACTAAAACAGATCAACAACTGGTTCATCAACCAAAGGAAAAGAAATTGGCACAGTAACCCCTCATCATCCACTACACTGAAGAGCAAGCGTAAGAGGTATGCCTAACAAAGCTCTATATTTCATCTATAAACCATATGGAAATTATTTCTTCAATTGAGAAAAAAAAACGTTCTAACAGAAAAATGGGATACAGGTAAGAACAATTGCTAATGCAGTAGATGATTGCGACCGACTCACACTAGGCCAGAGAGAAGCCATACCTGTCCGCTTTAGTACAGTTCAGTAAAAAACAGAGAAATGGATACGAGATTTCAAAGAAGTGGATATTGTTTATAAAGAAAATCTGGAGTTGGTACAGCCAGGGCTCTCGCTGCAGCTATTTATAGGGTATGTAGACACGCAGGGTTAGGGTTAGCATCATTGAACCGTCTGAGGCCTTTACAACTATAATGTAAGATGATTGCACACAACTTTTCCCCTCTTGCCCACATTTGTGGATGTTTAAGTTTTAGTTTGCCCCTATACATATCCGTCAATAAGATGTAATAACTTATTGCAACATTTTGCCAATGACATCTATATGTGATATATACTTGATTCGCATATTGTGCTGTAAGGGTGTAAGAGTTGGTTTACTCAGGAAAAATAAGTTTGAGTTCGACAATGCTGTGTACAAAGGTTTATATATATATTCTCGGTATTCTCGGTATCAGTTGTGACGATAATTAGCGATCAGGTCTAAACTGTGGTTCTTGACCTTGGCTGTTCAAATAAAATCATGTCCAATCAACAACAATTTTCAGAGTTCTTATCAGTCTATTGTGCTTGAGATATCTTGTTTTCTGATACCATAACTTGTGTGTTCATTCTGGGTGATCAATAAGCAAGTAATGTTGGTTCAATTGATTTATCTGACTGTTATAGAGAGAGGAACTGCAACAGCTCTTTAGTACTCGAGTTGTGTAAAAGAATGATACCAGCGCAAGTGAGGTTGCAAGAAAGATGATATGCTGGTGCCCATATATATTAGATATCAATGTTCATCTTGCTTATACTCACAGGGAGACATGGTCGAGGAGTACTGTATCTTGACGTAGCTCACAATATCCTTTACAAGGCATCTCTAACACATTTTTGCAGGCTTGATTTTATATGTATAACCAAAATTTTGATAGTCTCGAATATGCAGAAAATTGTCAAAATTTTGATAGTCCTGAATATGTACACAACGGTTAGAATTTTTACAGTCTAAGACTGCTATAGTGTGTTTTCCTATAATAATTATTGTAATACCCTTAATATTTGTCTAAGGGCTCGAATTCGACTCTTACTTACTACAAGAGTACCAATCCCCAGTGCTTAGGGTTTTGATATAGCCGGAGAAAAAAAGTAAGTTTGAACCCTACTCGGGTCTGAACACGAAAAACTTATAGAGTTCGGTTTAGATCTTTACATAAACTCAGACTCGAATTTGAACCGTGGCAACCCAAATTACAAAGTCATTACTTGTTGGGTATTGGTTGAGTAGGTTCTTGCATTTCAAAACTAGACCTGAAGATCTAAACATGCATGGGAGTTTACCATTTTTAAGACGTCATTATAGTGGTCTTGGATTCTGGGATTTCACACTTGGAAGCACTAGCGGATCCAGGATTATAATTCACTGGGGACACAATTATAAAAGGGTTCGGAGACAACGCCTTCAACAAAAAAAATTGAAGTATGATAATATATTAAAAATAAAAATTCCCTCCCCCGGAATTTGAGTTTGGATAATTAATGTTTTATATGAAGATATTTTTTTCTCACTAGAACAACCAAACTGACTTAGGACTTGGTCTGATTCCCATTTGCAACGACATATAATCGTTCAATGACAAATGCCAAATATTTTCTTTCAAGCGTTTTGTGGTGTTCTATTTTCGGCCATTTATTTTGTAGGATAAAAAAGATTACAATACCAATAAAGAAGTTGACGGAACCACATATGCTCTAATCAAATAAAAATCAGACGACCTTATTTGGACTACTTATTTTTGACAGCCCTTTTGCATATTTAGAATTGTCAATTTTTCTTGTAGTCCCTGCTAATTTTGTCAGTCCGGATATGCACAATATTGTCAAAATTTGACAGTTCTATTTTTTTCACCAACGCATTTTTGGCATGTGCATATTAAGGATTGTCAATTTTTTGTAGTTCTTGTTATTTTAGGACTCCCAAAATTTTGACAGTCCTGATTTTAAATAGACCGTCAAAGTTTTGACAGTTCTGAATATGCACAATACTGTCAAAATTTTGACAATCCTATTTTCTTTTTTCACGACTCAAAAGATTTGACAGCAAGGTTGTAAAAAGCGCTAGGCGTTAGGCGGGCGGTCACCCACCGCCTAGCGCCTAGACCGCCTAGGCAGCCGCCTAATTCTAGGCGGTCGGTTGGAAAAAAAAAGAGGTGTGCTCAGTCATGGATCAGTTGCTCGGTCATGTGAAAAGAAAAGAAAATAAAATGTGCTCTGCTCAGTCACAGGGAAGAAGAAAAAGTGTGCTCAGTCATGTCACATGTGTATAGTGCTCAATCAACTCACATGTGTACAGTGCTCAGTTTCATATTAAAAAATGTCCTTGACCTGCTGCTGACCATAGTACTATATATTATAAGTATAAACAGCTGTTGTATATTATCAAAAGTGTGTTTCCAATCGGCGGTCAAAAGTGACACGCTGACCACAGTACTATATATTATCAATTATAAACAGAAGTCAGACTAAGAAAACAGACTTAGAAGAAAAGAAAAAAGAAGACTCGCTGCCTAAGAAGAAAAAACATCAGAAGAAGAAGAAGAAGAAAAAGAGTGAGAAGAAGAAGAGGAGAAGAAAAAGAGTGAGAAGAAGAAGAAGACTAACCTGGCTGTGGCTTCTCCTGCTGCTGCGTCTCCTTCTTCTTTTGCTGCTCCTGCTGCTGTGTCTACTTCTTCTCCTGTTCGGCGGAAACTTGGGCGCCACCTAGCCGTCCAGCGCCTAGGCGGCGCCTAATTCCGCCTTTTAGAACACTGTTTGACAGTCATGGATATGCACATGACTGTAAAAAAATTGGCAGTAGTAGACCGCCATAATTATGTTGCCCCTAGTAATTGTTGTAGTGATTTTATAAGTACTGCCAAAAGTTTGACAGTCCTAGATATGTACATTGTTGTCAAATTTTGTCAGTCTTTTTTTTAACACATTTTTGGCAGTCCTTTGCATATTCAGGACTGTTAATTTTTTTTTTGAAGTGGTTGCTATTTTAGGACTGCCAAAATTTTGACAGTACTGATTTTATATGAACTGCCAAAATTTTGACAATCTTGAATATGCACACTAGTGTCAAAATTTTGACCGTTCTATTTTTTTATGACTTAAAATTTTAACAGTCATGAATATACACATGACTCAAATTTTTGACAATTCTAAATATGTACTTGTCAGAATTTTGACAGTCATATTTTATTATGATTGTTAAAATTTTGTGAGTCATAAATATGTATAAAACTGTCAAAATTTTGACAGTATACTGCCAAAAATAGGTCGTCTATTGGAGTGCCCTTAATATTTGCCTAACCCCGATGCATATGGTTCTTCCAGAGGCTTCTATTTGAAGGGCCGGCCCTTCGGATTTTTCCTTGGCCCGTATATCCTTATCCCCTAAATTCCTAAATATCTTTGCCTAACCCCGATGCATATGGTTCTTCCAGAGGCTTCTATTTGAAGGGCCGGCCCTTCGGATTTTTCCTTGGCCCGTATATCCTTATCCCCTAAATATCTCTCTACTTAAACTATCTCCAGTAACAGATTTTCCACAATTCCCTCTCCCTCCATTTCCGCGTCCGAAAATAAAGGAATTGCAGTTGGTTCTTCCTCTTCCGTCCCTCCCAAAACCCTAACCCTAATTCTTGCACTCCACCACCAATGCCGGCATCCGAGACCGACGCGCGCAAGGTGAAGCTCCTCTGCAGCTTCGGCGGCGGCATCCGGCGCCGCCCCACCGACGGAGCCCTCCGCTACGCCGGCGGAAGCAACCGCCTCCTCTCCGTCCGCCGATCCGCCTCCCTCCTCGACCTCTCCACCGGCCTCTCCCGCCTCCTCCCCCCGCCTTTCTCCTCCAAGTACCAGCTCCCCGGCGAGGACCTCGACGCCCTCGTCTCCGTCTCCACCCAGGAGGACCTCGACAACATGATGGACGAGTTCGACCGCCTCGACGAGCTCTCCGGCGCCGACGGCTCCGCGAGGATCCGGCTCTTCCTCTTCTCCCCTTCGGACTGCGATCAAGATCTCGTCGCCCTCAGCGCCGACATCGGGGAGAGCGGCGGCTACTTCGACGCGATCAACGACGGGAGCGGGACTCTCCTGTGGGAAGGTACGTCGCTCGGACTGCCGAGGTTAGGGTTTTTGGGAGAGGGTTCCCCACCGGAGAACAAGAAAACCCTAGTTTCTTCAAGAAACACCCACCGGGAGTTCGAGTTCTTGAATCCGAACGACAACGCTGTTGATATTCCTCTGCTGGATAGTAATTGGAATCAGAGTCGAGATAATGTGAAATCTTTGCCTATCGAAAACCCAACGACTAACCAAGAGGAAGTTCCTCAAAGAGTAGATGCTTCACGAGAGGAGAATTTACTTGTGGAGAATGTGAATGAAACCCTAATTTCCACTAATATCGATCAAGATCCTGTTAGGAACGTTCCTATGGGCGCGTCCGGGGTTAACTCGAATCCTAGTCAAGGAACGGTAGAGCCTTGCTCGGAGGAGAATGCTTGTAGAATTGAACATGATTATTTCTATACTAACAATGGTAGCGGGTTCTATTACCATCTACCTTCGTACATCACGTCGCTGCCACTTTCCTACGTGTCACCGCTGCCTCCGAGGCTGCAGTATTCGCTGTGGAATCATACCTGCCAAATGTGCCAGAGGACACTGCCCTGCCATTCCAATGTGATGGTTCATGAGCAAGGCAATGGGAATATAAATGGGCTGGGGAGCTCTATGATTCCTGATGCGCTGCGGCTCATGAATCACAATTCCGAGGTTCCGATGAGGTTGCAGGCTGCACACAGGCCGGCAAGTGCCGCGGAACCCAGAAATGAGACCCACCCATCTGAGAACCAGAAGGCTGCCTGTACAAATCTGGAAAGTTCTGATCATGCAAAGATGTTGTATCAGCCAGGGACAATCGGGGTGGTCAGTGAGTTGGTGAGGGTGCAGGCTCCACTGGGGGGCACTACTGGAGGGTTGAATGATAGCTTGGTGGAACCGAAGGTACCGATTGCTTATGCTTCAGGTCAGCTCGCAGGCTGTGGGTTTGTCCAAAAACCACGTGACAATGAGTGTCTAGTTCACATGAAAGTGGAAGCAGCGTTGGCGGCTCACTCTAGGGTTTTTGCACCACCAAGTACAATGGCGTTGTCAAGCGAGGCACAATTAGCTAATCAGTTAACTCCTGCACACCATGAGGGGTCTTTGCAGCAGTTGCCACAGACAAGTAGCAAGCAAGTTGCACTTGATGGCAGTACAGTAAAGAATGTGAATTTTCCAGCTACAGAAGTCCAGAGCCGAGTTTCTGTGCCAGAGGTTTCATATGACTATGTTACACGTATAAATGGGATGATGGAGGGGCTTCACGTGAGTACTTCTGGACCTACAAGTTCTTATGAGCAGCAAAGGCCTGACGTTGCCGTTAATGTTGGCATGCAGAGGGATATCAGGTCTGGATATTTTCCGGGTACAGAAGCCTTGAGCCAGGTTTCTGCACCAGAACTTACGCATGAATATGCTCGACCTATAAATGGGATGATGGAGGGCACTCGTGTGAATACATTTGAACCTACAGTGTTTTTTCAGCAGCAGAGACCGGCTGTTGCAGTTTATGTTGGTACGCCTGGGGATTTGATGTCCGGAAATCTTCCAGTGGTTGAGAACAATTATGCAATAAGATCACAAATTGGAGGCAATTCAGAATTTATTGGAAATGCTTTTGCCAATCCTGTAATGGTTCCAGAGGGGAATTCTGTTAGAACGACCAGTAAGCTGTTGTCTAGCTCAGTGGATTTGAAACCTGATCAACACCCACCACCTGCAGTAGGCACCAACGGGTCAGTCAGACCACAAGTTGGCAGGAATGCAGTATATCCTGGTAATGGCTTTGTCAGTTCTGGGATGGTTTCCGAAGGAAAACCTGCTACACCAGTCAATCATATGCCACCTCCATCGACAGATTCTACCCTCTTGTCAAATCTGCAACCATGTGAGACCTTTCAGGTGTCAGCCTTGATGGCTAATCATGGACCCCCTCTCTCTTATAGTCAAGAAATGATGGAACCAGAAGTTCCTATTGATTTTTTTCTTGGGACGTCAGCATATTCTGGTGTTACTGATTCTGCCTACTGGAAAGATGAGGGTTCTCATTCCTGTCTGAAGGTTGTGAACAACATACCTGCTCCTCCAAGTGGCAACATATCCAATCAGGATCCAACCTCTAGCTGCCATACTGAGCATGTTGAACAGTTCCAGGGGTCAATTTCCTCCAATTCAGTGTTCTCGAACGTGGATCCTCACCAAATCCTTCGAAGTACGGAGATGATTGATAAAGATTCCAGCAAGGAGTTTATTTTTCCAATAAATTTGGGTTCTGAGAACCATCAGGTATATAGCAACGTTTTGCACCCCTCGGAAGATGGTAGCTTTAACCAGATGCAAAATTCTATGACCAAGGACTCATGCTTGGGGCCAGTTCAGTTCTCACAAGGTTGAAAGTTCTTTCCTTTCTTTGTTCTCTTTAAGTGGGTTTTAATTGATTGTCACACATTATATGATTCAATGATTTGGCTACATGGGAAGGTTGCCCATTTTGCTTTATTGCTCAGGCAAAAGTAATTATAGGCCATGTAAATTAAGAATTAGGACACATTTTAGTAAGTTAGAATGGTCTTTATTGAACATCTCGTCGCACTGCACTGTTTCTCTTTTAAGCACTTGATGCATGGATCATCAAACATTTTTGAGTTAGTTTAGATGCCATAGATAATATTGAACTTTGAAATTCTTTACTTGCCGGCCTGTTATAGTGTGTTGAACTCATGGAATCTTGGTCAGAGTCAACTGGTAGCTTTGAAGCATAACTCTGGATTCAATTACCGTCTATTAGAATTATGCCTGGAGAGGTGCTAACTTCTTTAATTTGTTTTTATTTTACTTGGAAACTGAATCCTCAGGGGAGGAGCACAAGAAGGAAGATTTGCACTCTGGAACTGAGCAAGTAGTGGCGTCCCTGCTCCAGTCCATACCTAGTGTACCTGGCACCTTTTCTCGTGAAAGGAAAGAGCCTGATACTCAAACCAACAAAGAAAGTGGCCTTGTGGGTAATACGAGTTCACAGAATTCAATGGCACTAGGTGAACACAAAGTGGAGGTGATCAATTTACCCTTTATTTCTTTTTCTGAATGTATGGGTCATTTGGTGCTAAGTTTATTGTAATTCAGGACTCCAAGACAAAACAGTCCGACACGATGAGCCTTGGTCTTCCAGTTACAGATAACATTGGACGTCTTCAGGTAAGGAACTAATAACTATGCTTTCTTTTCCTCATTTGTCTTACTTATAGATAATATTTACTATATTTTTGCTGCTATTACTTCATTCACTTAAGATAATAAAGAACTGCGATCTTGAAGAATTGAGAGAACTGGGTTCCGGAACCTTTGGAACAGTGTATCATGGAAAATGGAGGGGTTCGGATGTTGCGATAAAAAGAATCAATAACAGATTTTTTGCTGGGAAACCATCTGAAGAAGAACGCATGGTATTTGCCAACATTTTAAGCTGCTTTTTGCAATTGCTGTTTTTTGTTGATTCTTAAGTCATGCTAATTAGTGTATTATCCTCAGAGGGCTGATTTCTGGAATGAAGCTTGCAAGCTTGCTGACCTGCACCACCCAAATGTTGTCTCATCTTACGGTGTTGTTCTAGATGGTCCAGAAGGATCGTATGCTACAGTAACAGAATTCATGGTAGATGGTTCACTTCGGCAGGCATTACAGAAAAATGATAGGTGTGTCTCTTGCCTGTTATATGTGATGATAACTTGTGTGATCAAGTATTGTTAGTAGGGACGCAATAAAGATATATTACTATGACATGGATACAATTTTCATATTTGCTTCCCATTAATGTATACGGTTCTACATATACGGAATATGGATGTTAGTTGGCATTGAAAATCTGTATCTATATTTGACAAAACTGATATAGATATGGAACAAATTGGAACTAGTACAGATACATACATAAATGAATATGAATACACATCGACTATTGAATGATTTGAATTTGGATTTAATATAAACAGTATATTGATAATTCAGCAAATAGTAATATAGATCATTTTTCAAATACAACATATAATATAAAAAGTTTATACAAATATACAACTACTGAGAGAGAATAAAATATGCAACTTCAAATAGTCCCCAATTTCCATGCAACTGTGTAAAATGAAGTGTGATAGTTGATTTAGCTATTTGCATATTTCTTGCTGTAGCAATTTAGCAATAACATGTAGTATCTACAAATACGAACAGTATTTATGGATTCTGAACCCCCCATATGGCTATCGAAATCTAAAGATTAAAGTATCCAGATCTGTTCATCCATATTTCAAAAGATCTGGATTACAAAATACATGTTCATGTGTATTCAACAATATCCTGATCCATATTCATGTTTGAAACTATTTGCATTTACTGTATCCATATCCATAGCTTGAAGATGAAATTATGTTATATCAGCACTTGGAAACTTATCCCACTGTATATGGAAGTTGCTATCCGTGTCTGGCTTCTATTTGTACCTGTACCTACGACCGGTTTGATATACCCAAACCTCACAGTCCTAACTAAAAATGTTGTGTAGAGTTCTAGCTGTACTGTAGTACACTTGGGAGTTGGGACATCCAGTTTGGGTACTACTCTGCCTAAGTCGCTCCAAATCTTACCCGTGTCCGATAAAAGTACAGGCACATCAAAAGAAATAAGGGCACTACAAATAGGTGCTGTGTTATAGCTGTACTGTCCGACACTTGGGACATCCAGTTTTGGTACCTTAGACAGTTAGATTATTACAGTTCGACCTCTCTAAATTAATATCATCCATTGCACAATAATTTATTAATTAGCGGAGGTTATTAATTTGTAGAACATCTACTTAAAAAAATATTTCATGTATATTTGCTAATGCCAATACATACTGCCAATACATACTTCTAGGTAGTTAGAAAGTCTTCTTCATGTTAATTTAGTCTTTATATATTTATTGTTTGTAAGTTACCAATGAGCTTAGCAAACATCTCCAATAAACAAATTAGATGCAAAGATGGTACCCAATTAATTGAAGAGAGTTCAGAGGAACAACAGGACAAGAACTTGCAACTGCCATTGATCGACTTTCATCACCCAATGTCTATTAATGCCCTCTTAAATCTAGAGGAGGAGCAACAAATTGCCCATGAGGAAATATTGGGATGATCTCATAGCAATTGTATCGTCAGAAGACCATCATGACGAGGAAGTTGAAGAAGACATGGATGATGACCCCCCTCCCCCTCCCTCTTTTGTCTAACAAAGATAAATTAAGTACCCTTTACTCATGTATTTCTCTTCTTGACCTTTCAAATCCCACCCATGTTATAGCTCATAAGGTACTTCGAGATATACAGTTCGAGTTCAGGACAACCGGGAAGAAACAAACTACTCTAGATATATAGTTATCTAAGGAACGTGATTATGCTAATTTTTATTTATTTGTATTAATGATTAGATAGCAGAAATATTAAATTATGTTTATAGAATGCGGCCGGTTTCATGAAATTTTAGTAAATGTTAGAGAGTATTAATTATTGGGGTATTAATTTAGAGAGGTCAGATTGTACGCCTAACACACTCCAAAACTTAGTCGTGTCTGATAATATACAAGCACTTCAAAAGAAACAAAGACACAACAAATAGGTGTTCTGTTTTATAGATGTACTGTTCGACGCTTGAGACATCTACCTTCAGTTAGACTATTATGCCCAAGACACTCTAAAACTTAGTCATGTCCGATAATATGCAGGCACATCAAAACAAACAAGGACACAACAAATAGGTGATGTATCTGAACATCATATCCCTTCAGTGATGAACCGTTCCTTACTGATTTTACAGGTCTATTGATAGAGGGAAGCGACTTCTAATTGCAATGGACGTGGCATTTGGGATGGAATACTTGCATGGTAAAAATATTGTGCATTTTGATTTGAAGAGCGACAATTTGCTTGTCAACTTGAAGGATCCTCAGCGTCCAATATGCAAGGTATCCTCTTGGCTGAATATAGTGTATGTCTGCATTTGTTTTGAATGGCATGCAGTACTACTAGTTATGGTGGTTGTCTAATTTCAATGAATTTCATCTTCAATTTTTTTCATTATTAGTTTTTGTAATATATGTCATGGTTGTGCTTTTTCTTCCACTTATTCTTGGCTACGGTGAATTTGTAATGTTCATTGCTTTCAGTGAATTTGTAATGTTCATTGCTTTCACTAGATTCTGTTTGTTGTATATGTAAATAATGTCTTTGGCATTATTGTTTGGGATCAAAGCTAGGTACTTGTGCAGCATATATGAAGGTACTGACATGAGTTTTGGTGTTGATGCCCTCATGTGCTTCTATATAGATAGCTGATCTTGGCCTTTCCAAAGTGAAATGCAAGACTCTAATCTCTGGTGGGGTGATAGGAACCCTCCCCTGGATGGCTCCAGAGCTTCTAAATGGCAGCAGTTGTCTGGTCTCTGAGAAGGTTTGCTTCAGACACCCATTCATCGCTCTAGTCTCTAGGTCCATAATGGTTTCAGTTGTTCACCTTTTCTCCTGCTGATCTGTGACAATCATAGGTTGATGTGTTCTCTTTTGGCATTGTGATGTGGGAGCTCCTCACTGGAGAGGAACCATATGCTGATCTGCACTATGGAGCCATTATAGGTAAATGGATTCTTCTCTCCCTAGTTACGTTTTGATCTCCGAAGATAAAAAAAAATACTTAACAAATTGTTTCTATATCGACTTGTCAACAGGTGGGATTATAAGCAAAAGACTTCGGCCTCCAGTACCTGAATTTTGTGATCCTGACTGGAGATCACTGATGGAGCAATGCTGGTCCTCCGACCCATCAGATAGGCCTAGTTTCACAGAGGTTGCTAGCAGATTACGATCTATGGCTGGCTCTCCTCCGAAGGGATAATCTCAGCCCAGTGGACCTATTTGATTCCGCTACATTGAACATAAATAATTACACCTTATGGTTAAGGTGCTAACCAACCATTTACTTGACCTTTTTTCTTCTTCTTTAGATAGACCTGTTTCTATTATTTCATTTTATAAATGTAAAGGTGATAGTGGACCAACCACCTGTGAATAAAGTTTGTAGATTGTTTTTTCTTCTTCTCCCAACCTCAGGCCACCTGCTAATTTAGTAAACATATCAGGATGGTTTATTAATTTGTCAATTTTATTCATGCCAATTGTAGTAGTGGCATGCACCTTTTATATACCTGTTATTTCTTGGTTGCTGTGTTGGAGTTTTTGTGAAATTTTGTCTGGTTGCATTGTTCTTATTCATTTCATGCCTGATGCTGTTGTTAGGAGTAGACGTTCTTGTTCTGCTTTTGCAACAAGTGTTGTACGTCATCCAACAGTAAAGTTGCAGGCTTGCACCGGCAGATTGGCATCAGCATCCTGCTTTCTCCGTTCACAATAAGGCATGAATATTGTTTCAGTTCTCATAAGAAAATAGTGAGTATTTGGATATCTTAATGTCAAATATCTCCCAATGTCCCAAAGAACTCATTAGATATATCACATGTTCATGTTGTCTCCCCCTATTTGCACGGGAGAGAGTAGAGAATATGAGATATTGACATTTAAGTCGGCACCGTACGATCCGGGCCTACCCGAAATCTACTATGCCATGGATCACGTTGCAAATTGGGCCGAGATTTTCCACCTGTAGTCTGATCTGGTCCAGTCCGGTACAATTCATAGATCCAATAGGCCCGGATCCGGTCCGATCCGGTCCAGCCCACTTGACAGCTCTACACGCAGGTCACATGAAATTTGCATCAATTGAAGGAAGGTTATCCTTATCCCTAGACTTGGCAATCATATGGCATAAGAAACGGACAGCGACAGCAGTAGCAGCAGCAGCAGAGAATCTTCCTCTGATAAGAAACGGACAGCGACAGCAGCAGCAGCAGAGAATCTTCCTCTGATGATACTTTTCGTATTCGCAATTTGCAAACCCAAGGGACGAGCCAGACTAGGGCTTGGCTGCTCCCATATTTTTTCTCCCACCGATGTGGAACTAAATGTAGTATTGAGAAATGAAATGAACTAAAAATAAATTGCACAAAATATAGGTGGAGGTGGCCAGTCCGTCTGCCCTTTGCTTTGGGCTCCATCTATAGCTTTCAAACATAATTAGTTGATTTTAAATACTTTATTGTGCATGATTTGGACCAAAGATATTTAGGTCTGTCACCACAAAATTCTAAATATTTATGATTCGTTTTCTTTAAACAATTGTTAATCAGTTGTACCCATGCACACACTCGAAAACAAAACAAAAAAAATTGAGATAACAATTGCATGAACCCTAAAATCCTTCCTAGCCCCGTCCTCGAAGATGATTGGAAGAGGGGCGTGTCCTCCAAGTAGTTGCTTGTGGCGACTACTTATTGCACATCTAAGCAATCAATTTCGATCACTTCTACCTCTTCTATTTTTTGTAGTTGAATCCACCAATCTTGAACACTTGTTCGGACACAAGGTATAATCAACGCTACTCTCCCTATTCGGAGCTGAGATTTATCAAGGACGATTAGATTCGGTACTAAAGAATAAATGAAGACCTATTCTCATATATTTTTATTCTAATAAAAAATCTAAAATTAACACTAACTAAAGAAAATCATTCAACTAAAATATATTTAGATATGAACAATCATTTATTCTGTAATTATGTTTTTAATTTTTTTTTTTAGAATAGTTGAGTTTGCGGAATAGTGATTTGAAGAAAGACTTGGCATGGACCACAAAGTTTAATTTTACAGAATCACAATCCCATTTTATTGGTCATATTTCAAGGTGCACCACACTGATTTATCTTAATGTAAGTTATCCCCCATATTTTACGAATTCTGTCCAAAACCGACGATCGACGTGTTTGACCAAAATTTTAGGACAAACTTACTTCCTTTTTCTTCTTCACAGCAGCCCCTTGCCTCCCCTTCTGTGCTTGCCTCTCTCTCCCTCGCCTCGGTCAGCCCTCTACCGTCACCACCACCACCTTTACCACCACCACCACCACCACTTTCACCACCTCCCAGGGCGGATCTACCTGCGCGACACTGGGGGGCTGGCCCCCAGTGAAATCTCATTAATTTTTTTATTATTATTAAAAATACTATTAGAAGTCCTCAATTTATTAATCATAAATAAGGTTTTTAAATGATTGTCTTCATAGAAAAAATGGTTGCTTAGTAGTATTACAAATGATACTGTATTTAAACATTTTGAAAGTTTGAAAACTCATAGAGAACAATTGTGAAATATAATATTTTATTGTATACAAATAGAACAATTTAATATAATATAATATTATTATATCTTAACAAAAATTTGGGGACGTTGCTTTCGAACCCTCTTATGATTGTGCCCCCAGCGGATTGTCATCCCGGATCCGCCACTGCCACCACCACCACCTTCACCAACACCAACACTACCATTACCACCACCACCTTCACCACCCCCCCCCCCCCCCCCAACGTCGCCGCCTCCATCTCCATTCCCTTGCTTGTCCACGGCGCCTCCACCCCCATGGCGGCGCCCTCCTCCCTCGCTCCCCCACGGCGCTCCTCCGTCCTCCTCCACGAGGCCTTGAGTATTTTTGTCCTAAAAATTTAGCCAAATACGTTGACCGTCGGTTTTGGATGAAATCCATAAAATGTGAAAGATAACTTACATTAAGGTAAAAAAATATGGTACACCTTAAAATATGACTAAAGTAGGATGCGATTCAATTTTTTTTTATTATCTATATACAATTATATATAAATAAATATAAAATAAGTAACATTAAGGTCTACCGGTCGCATCCATTATTCTCCCTCAAAACTGATTTGCTACTGCCCATTAAGGTTTACCTGTATGACCATCTTACAAACAAAAGCACTTCCTAGTCACGAGGAGAAGGCGCTGGTGAAGAAATACAAGACTATGATGGTGGAGTAAGGTTTAAGGAGGAGGAGAGGGTATTTGAGGTTGCCAGGTTGGCTCTATAGATAAGGGTTATAATTGTCTTTTGCTATTTAAAACAAATGTCCTGTTGTTAATATTCATAAAATGTTATCATGTACTCTTTCTTAATTTTATATTATTTAAATTCTAAATCTAATCCTCATTAAATTTGACATTACTTTCACTCTTACATAAAATTTGACATTAATTTGTACATATATTAAATTATTTTAGGAGTGCTAATAATGAAATCATATTAAAATTCTCAAATTGTCGCCATACAAAAACACGCGCTAGTTGTCCTTCTACGCAATTTCCTCTTTCCAAACTAAAAAAAAGCTCCTAAATTTCTCCGTCTTCCCCAACTTTCTCTCCTCCCAAATCCTAACCCAACAAAACCCTAATTTTTTCTATGGGCTACGACTCGTCCACCCCCCCCCCCCCCCCCCACAAGACCAAGATCCGCTCCGCCCCCTGCTTTTCCTCCTGCTTCCACTCCTCCTCCTCAGCCGCCGCCGACTCCCTGTTGTCCATCCTCCGGTCCTCCTCTATGTGGCTCAAAACAAAGGCGCACGACCTTTCGGAGATCAAGGACCGTTGCAAAGGCTTAATCTCGACCCTCGGGAAGGGCCACCACCATCGGAGGGGCTAGTTGGCGGAGTTCGGCTACGACCCGCTCAGCTACACGCTCAACATCGACAAGGGGAACAACGACTACGAATGAGAGGCGGCCGACAGGGAGGGTTCCGGTACCGAAACTTTTCGACTAGACTGCCGGCTTCTCCACCGAACGCCGTGCGCATTGCCTACAGATAGCGGACCCTTATATGGATGTTGTCTTCCAGTTTATGATTGGCGATGAATTTAGAGAAATTTTGACTTGCTCCCTACTTTGTTTACCACATTTCACGGTGCATCCCACTGTTTTGCAAAAATGTACAAAATCTTTCACTTTGGACGGAATCCGTCAGAAATTGACAGTCAATTATTTTGACCAAAATGTTCCTCCCATTTTTTTTCTCTTTCCTCTAACCCTCTCTACCCCCACAGGCAGGATGTCGCCGCCGCTCTCCTTCCCTCTCCTTGCTGTGCGCTCCCACCCTCCCCGCCTCCGCCGTCGCTCCCGGCCACCGCCACCGCTCCCCTCCCTCCTGCTTGTCGCTGCTGCCGCGAGAGAGTGGGGACGGGGGGGGGGGGGTGGCAGGGAGGGGGGAGGGGGGGAGGGGAAGTCGGCTGCTGTGCTGGGGAGCGGGGGTTGGGGGGTGCCAGGGTGGGGGGAGGGGAAGCGAGCGACGAGGAGGGGGCGGTGGTGGGTGGAGGGGGGCGGTGGATGTAATGCCCCGCTCCGCACGGTACATTACGCTGAGACGTTGACTCAACGAGTCACGTTGACCGAATGAAACGTATCGATTGCGAATCAATATGAGAGTTACGTTGTCCCGAGCAACACATCGAACTAAGTCGATGCGAAGAGTTGCCTTTTCCCAAAGAACGCATCGAGTTGAATTGATACGAAGCGCCGCGTTGCCCCGAAGGATAAGTGCGTTGAGACGGCTCGAAGATTCTAAAAAATCGAATCGACCAAGACGCAAGTCCGAATCGATGCAAGTATTAACTTTAGTTGGTTTCATGTCCAGGCTATACGTTTACGCTGAAATATTAGAGGTCGGCATTCTGCCTTATTCGGTAAGGAGTCCGCAAAAGCAAATCGTCGTCTTGCGACGGACTGAGACTTAGGCACGGTAAGCCAAATCGGACGTATAATTCAATGAAGCACGAAGTGCTCGAATGGCTAAGTCAGGAGAGTTGGCCGTGCAACAAAGTTATGAAATCGAGCCGCATCGGCTCGACAAAACGACAAGGCGTATCGACTCAAGGTGGAAGGATTGACTCTTCTTTTTACTCCTTCATATCTAAGTCGGAACGTATCATTGTATGCTAAGTTAACCTATCAACGCCACGGGCATGGTCCGATCGGAAGATAAATTATAGTATGAGTCGAACACTAGTTAGAACAATTGAAATAAAACGTGCATCAAATGCACAAGTCGCTATGGAATATTGGATATCGCAAAGGCGAGCGCCTCGGTGCGCAAGCCATAAGAACATGGGATAACTGTACTCGGCGAGTGCCTTAGTGCACGAGCCATTCTGTGCCTTCGCGCACGAGTTAGAAAGGCTAGAACATTAAAAGACAATAGGTGAGCGCCCTAACGCGCAAGCCACGAACATTGAACACTAAGGTATAGAACATAGAAATATGGCTTCGATACGTGCAGCAAGTGCACGATGCGAAGGATAGATGATAAATGTGTCAGAACGTACCTACGTGCACGAGACCATATGAGATGGTTTCGTTGCGAAAGAATACAGTTGTGGCACGGATGTGGCAGAATTATCGGATATGACATGATGCCTCGAAAGGTGTTTGGGACTTTCGGGTCGTTCGGTTGACGAACATTGAGTTGAGGCATAATGCCATTGAACATTGAAATGAAGTACGAAATGTAAGAACATAGAAAGTAAATGGAAGGAATACGAAATGATAAAGTCCGAGTCTCGGACTTAAGACTATGCTTGGTTGTTTGAATAATAGTACGTTGCATGGTCGAATGGAATGGACTTGAGATAATTGAGATAATAACCTGTGCACGGGTGTTCACTCGAATGGTTAAGTGCCGGAGCTCCCCGGAACCGTTTGGCCTAGGAGGGAATGTATCTTTGATGGGCGCACATCCGTAAGATGATTAGCAACCGCTTAGCGAGCTGTGAAAAGCCACAAATGATGGTATGCAGCGGTAAAGTTTTGGTTGTTTGGGATAGCAACCCAACCCGTGAAACGTTGGACTACCCAAATTCGAGAAAGAAAATAAGGAGAGAAAAGAAAGTAAGGAAACTCCTTTAGTCTATTCCGGCACGGATACGCCAACGACCTTCATATAGTTAAGGAACGATGGGTCAAAAGTGCAGGCACATATATGTCCCGTACACATAGATCATGCTTAGAGATGCACTTATAACATGACAGGAAAGGAATGTGACGCATTCACCTTGCGTTGGTGCAAGGGCGAGTGCATCGACTTGGTAAGAAGTCGCTCCACGAAACAAACACGAGATTGCTTGTCTGTTTGTCTATTCAAATTGAATAACATGCTTGCCATGATAACATGCTTTACTGCTTTCGAATATGCCATGAAATCGACCCTAAGGAGAATATAGAAAGATCATAAGCTAAGTTGCATGATTCAACATAAATACTAAATTTTGGTTTAGAAAGAAGGTCTTTGCATCAGTACATGCGAGGACGAACGTACTGATCCTCCACCAGCTTCATGCAGGGTACAGGGAATAGATGGCTCGCGGTAAACTTTGCTTGAACGCGTTGAGGCTTGGAATATCGAAGCATATTGAAGCGTGCAATCGCATTGACGTTCGGACATGCAACATGATTGATGTGGCCGAGATATAGAAGACATGATGTATGAAACGGTGAAATCCTTTGTAGGTAAGAGAGAATCTAAGTGTTGTAGCCAATCTGGCATATATTGTTGGGCTATTGAAAGCCTTTGTAATCTCAGTTCGAATATCAATAAAAAGAATTGTTTCGTATACTCTGTTTTCCTTTCGTTGTTAATATCGAATCAAAAGATAACCATTTGAGAACTTGTAATCTTGTCTAGCACGAGCGCAACTCCAGGCTCGTGCGGCATCACGCCCCCTACGAGGACGATGATTCGGGTGATTCCGGGTCAGGGCGTGACAAATTGGTATTAGAGCTCTAGGCTCAATTTCTTTAGGATGTTTGCTTTGTTTCAATTCCAAAGAGTTGCCCACCACCACTCGAAATCACTTTTGACTCTACTCGATGCCACACTGGATATTCCATACAATGAGTCTAATACAAAGCCGGGTAACGTTGCCGCAAGTATTTTGAATTTACATGATGTTGCGAAGAAAGTCGTGAAACGTTCGTTGCATTGAATGCACGTGTCACGACCCGTACCCTGATTAGGGGCACGAGAACATGGGTACGTCCAGCCTACGTCGCAGTGTCGGCGGTAGAACGCTGTATAGATCATCTATAACATCTAACATCTAACAACAAGATATATAAACATGTCATCTCCGCACGGAGGTATAATATAACATCTCAACTCTATATCTCAATCATAAGTCTAGGAAAGATAGAGCACGATATGAAATCAGATAAAAGGAAGAAACTGAAATATAAATAGAGTTATCGTACCACACAAAGTAGATATTCAACATAAATAAATACAAGTCCTGAATATAACTAAGTCTCAACTAACAATCAGAACAATCCGATACAAACTGAAAACTATAAATACTAGATTAGACTAGGCACCCTCTACCGAGCTAGATGCTCCTCGGGCTCCTGAATGCCACCATCATGTGCCCCATAGAAGGTAGGACAGTCCCCATCATCATCTGTAATATTTTCAACAGGTCCAGTCAGGACAGGAGCGAGCACAATACATCTCACGCAGTTCATATCATGTTGGGAAATATAAAGCATACAAAGAGTAAGATACATGAACTGCAAAAAATATATATAAAAATGAGAGAGATTTGATAACTGGAAATATCTATATACATGATAAGTAAGAACTGTAAGTAACCTGTGATTTAGAGCATGAGATGGTTATATAAACGGGTTAGGACATATACAAGATTTTACAAGATTGTACAAGATTTCACAAGATTTCACAAGATTGTACAAGATGGGATTTTGATCACATAACCATTTCCTACTCACCCTACCCAATCAATACACAAGGATCCAGTCAAGTTACGTTACCTTGTATAAGAGATTTTTATCATGTTTGCTCACGTGATCATTAGAGTACAAGATTGCACAAGAGTATACATGAAAGCGGTGTACATGAAATACAAAATGTTCGTGAAAAGCACATGACAACTGTATCTGATGCATCCCGAGGGAGATAACATCGCATGACAAGATCCATATAGTACCAATCCGTGATAATAACGTGACAGCATCATGTAAATTAATCTAGAGCAAGAATATAAATTCTAACAAGTATGAAATGATCAGAGAATGTACTCGCTTGTCACTCTAAATGACTGATATGAATAGATGTCCGAACTGGTGTCATAAAGTCCTATTTAGAGTAAAACAGGTTATAAAGTACTCAAATTGTAATAATGGAAATCTGTAATGCAAACTACATGATTCTAAGTCAAAACTAGGTCAAAGTCAACTATTGGTCAACTTTGGTCAACTGTCTAGGTCAACAAGTCCAGATTGGTCAAACTAGGAGTCCAACTAGGTCATACTAAGTCAATCTTAGTCAACAAGGTCATGCCATGTCCAATTAGGTCACTCAAAGTCAATTCGGTCAAGTCTAGTTATTTCTAAGGTAACTAGCCTAACTAGTCTTGTAACTCCACCTCCCTAATTTGAGAATTATAAATTTGATTTTTGAGGATTAAGTTTCAAATAATAACTTTTTGGTTTAAAAAAAATAAATAAATATGGTGATTGATATTTTGGAGGGAAATAAATTAGGAGCAATTTTAAATTTAAAGGGTTGTTACAACCAACTTAGTGGTCCCTTCATTTTTCAAAAGTTTCTAACTAATTTTCAGCAGTTATTATAATTATGAAAAGGAGAAGGGTTTTTCTGAAATTTTTCCTTAACAAAAAGGACTTAAACAAAATATCTTCGGAGCGGGGGGGGGGGGGGGGGGGGGGGTTATGCATAATGCACATTCTTTTGTGTTAAGACTGTGTGAGGAAGAGAGAGAGCCTTCAGTTATTATTTTTTTCGTTTCCTTCTGCTCTCCCCGAGCGCGCGAACCCTAACCCCCAATTCGTCCGGCGATGGCGACGGCGAGCATGGCGATGGCAGCGACGTGTCGAGCCATCCTTCCGGCGACGACAGCGAGCTCATGGCGGCAGTGACGGCGATGATTTCTTCCTCCTCCACAGTTGCGATGGCTGTACGACCGTTCCGGCGACACACGCGAACCCCAACGACCTCGTCCTCCAGCAACAGGCAGTGACAGCGTCGAGCATCCCCGATCGATCTCGGCTTCAGCGAGTAAGTTCGAATCCATCTTCTTCGTCAAGAATTGGTCGGTTCATGTCATTTTCAACGAGTGATTCTTGTATCCGGATTCCTGATGACCAGATCAGGATCAGAGAGATCGATCGCTCAAAAATCTTCTCACGGAGTAGCAGTCGATCAGTCAAGTGTTGGATTAGCTTCATCGATCATCATTTTGATGAGTATGATTGTTCCCTTACTATTTTTGATCTGAATCTTCTCTGCGTGTGGACGAATCCTGAGAATGGACTCCTCTGTTGTAGTTGTGAGGAGTTGGGATTGTAGAGGGATTGGATCATTTGACAGAGTTGGGACTGGATTTGAGTGTGAGTGATTAAGCATACTGATTCTTGATTTTTTTGACATTTCCTAAGTCTAAGGAATTCAAATATAACTAATGAACTTGTTCTTTTATATTGCTCGAAATCTGTTCGATGGAATGATCGAACCAGGGGTCGTTTGATTTCAGAAGACGCAGGGACTGTATTTGGACTCGGGAGCAGTATTTGACACATCGGAGCGAGTTCTCGCGTTAGAGTGCAGGCCGATTTCTTCCAGGTATTGTTTTTCCTTTCGTACTGTTAAGTAGCATACTGTTCCGTGTCTGGAGTTAATGATTGGTTGACTATGTTTGGGATGTAGGAACTATAAGCTGATCGTATCCAAGCTCTGTTTGTAGTGCGGTCGGTTCGTATCCTCCAGTTGGTTGCTCGTGTCCAATAGTGGGTGTGTCCAGAGTTGTGTTGGGTTCTGCGGGTTCGAGTCCATTCTTGGAACGTTGAGTACGGCAGGATCAGCGAGTAGCAGTGGGTGGGAATTTGAGTTTTTGGCTTGTAGACTTTTATTTGATTATGAACAATTTATGTAAACTTTTTTGTATAAATTTTTGATGGGTTAGTTGTGTTATGTTGCTCTCCTCCTAAACTCTGAGTTTAGTAGCCTTTCTAAACTTGAATGTTGTGGCTATGGGCTTGAATGAACGTTAGTTTTGGGATTGTTCTTGGTAAGTAAGTCATCCACAGGTTCAATAGCAAGTCTCCAGGGTTGGTATTTGTAATGTTTCTGGTAGGAAGGGATGATGTATGGTTAAATTATTTTTCTAAACCTATGAGTTGGCAGGTTATAGTTGTGGTATTGGATGGGTAGTAATGGGCTGGACATATTGCTGTTGCTCAATTCTCTTCTTTATTAAACTATTAGTAACATGAGTTGTTCCTTTAGACTATGTATTACTACAGGAAACATGTCCATGTTCAATATTTTAAAGTATGGCGACCGCAAGTTTAACTTGTGTAAATAATGGTTCCATTATATGGGTTAACTGGATATACATTACTTGGTGAATGCCCAGTGAGACCTTGAGTGGTACCTGGACTAGATGATAATTGTGCATTATTGTGGGCTTTAGGCTTAACTTGTAAAGCTTTAAATTGGGCATGCTGGATTACTAGTAGTATTTGTCAATGGATTTTTGGAATATTAACAATTGAATTATTTAAATAAGGTTGCTAATCTTGTTAGTGTAAACACCTTTTAGAATTAATTAGTAATAATAAACAAGTATGTGCATAATATAAAGTATTGAGTTAAATAAATATATCGATTGTTCTACCTCTAGTTAGGAAATTTGTATGACTAGCATACATTTATAAATGATTCATGGTTAGTTTTTGGTAAGAATAGAAGGTTAGTTGATATTGTCTAGAACTTAACCATATTGTACTAAAACCAGGTGGACATACAGCTCTACTTCTTAGACCCTCGATCACCCGGAGCAAGACAAGTACTTTTCTATGGTCTTGTACATTTACATTTTTTGTACTTTTCTTGTGACACGTTATGACACGATATCATGTACTCCTGTACTCCTGTACTCCTGTTCTTGTACTTACTTGTGTCGGGTGGGGAAATACACTAGCCATGTGACCAATTCTGGTTACTATACTCATGTGTCTAGCTTAGGCCCCGCATCGTGCATGCGGGCCCTAAGTCGTACCATTCATGTACTTTCATGTGCTTACCCCCAGTCGGTCACATGAGCTAGTTGTATTTCAAACATGGTGCACTTGTCATGTCTTGTACTTCAGGTTCATAGTTACATTCTTGTACTTTACATTCCTGTACTTTATTTCCTGTACTTACATTCATGTACCTTCATGTTCTTTCCTGTACTTTATAGTTCATGTTCTCCTGTACTCATTTCCATATCATGATGTTCTTGTTTATTACCTAGAACTGTACTTTGCTCCGCTCCTGACTGGATAAGTTGCAGGTATGCTTGCAGGATACCATTCTACCATATAGGCGAGAGCCCGTGTAAGCCCCCTAAATTTCTGGGATTTATTTTCGAATTTTCTAAATAATTTATTCTCGATAATTTATTTTTATTTAATTAATTTTGATCATTAAATGCTCTTTACCTTGACTTAAAATTCTAGAGCATCAGGGATGCCAGTCTCTGGAAACTTCCTTCTTAAAGTTTGTAGTAGACGAGATTATCTTCACATTGATATTTCGTATCCCACTCGAACTTGTTCCCTTGTACTCTTTTTGCTTCGCACAACTTTTGGGTCAATTTAGGCCAATTAATTATCCACCGTAATTTATGACCTGGCTTCCAATTTAATTTCAGGATCCGACATCGATCCAACCTAGTCGGTCCAAAATATGGACATGGCCCACACGAAGCCTACTACCCGCATGACGCTTCTGTCCCACTTATTTGAGTTCCCACATGCTACTTATTTTTCCATGATCATAAATACCTATTTTAATTCAAATATTTCACCATGTTCGATTTTTACCCGACCCGGCTCGACCGAACCCGAACCCAAGCTCCATGTTGCCCTCTCGTGACTGCCCATACACCCCACTGATATGTTCTCATTTTTCCCTCTACTCAAAAAATATCTCTCTACAAATATCTATTTCTCTCTATATTATATACATACATATATATATATATATATATATATATATATATATATATATATATATATATATATATATATATATATATAAAATACTATCTCTCTCCTCTCCCATCACTCTCTCTCCCCCCTTTATTACACTACACCCCCCAGCCGACATCTCTCTCTCTCTTAACTTTCTCTCTCTCTTTCTCTTTACATAATATCACACTCTCTCTCCTCCTTTTACACATAACCCCCTATTATTTCATTCAACACTCTCTCTCTCTCTCTTTAATTACTTAGCCACACCATCACAGCAAGCTCCTCCTCCTATTCCTCCCACAGCCGACCCATGGCTGGCCGTACCTCTCCACCACTTCACCTTCTCCTCCTCCCCGGCCGTGTGCAATCCCCTGGCCGAGCACAGCGCCACCAGCCTCCATTCCGAACACCTCCCCTCCTCCTTCTTCTTTACTTCTTAATCACCAACACCAATACCATCACCCCATCGCCACCTCCACCTCTACCAGTCCACCGCATGCCACCCGTGCGTCGCGCACAGCCGCGCACGAGAACCAGCCAACCGCGCCGTGCAGCGCCGCCGCCGCCGGCCGTGGCCGACCCCCCTTGGTCGGACGCAGGCCCCGTGGCCGCCGCTCCCCTCTTCGACGTGTATCGGAGGCGATTCGTGCGTTTGGCACGGGTTCCCGTCGTGACGAGCTCGGAACCGGAGTTAAAATAGCATTTCGTCGCAGCGACTTCGCGTACATTTTTCGAGAAATCCGACCGTTGGATCGGCAATTTCTTTGCTCTGTCACAATCTTGGTATATCCACCTTCACTCCCCTCAAATTTTATCCGTTAATTTTATCGTTTGATAGATCAAAACCGGCCACCAAGTTGACATTTTAATTTGAACTATTTTTGGACAGTTTTGTGGAGCCGACTTTGTCAGCTTGTAACTCCATCGTTGCAGCTCCGTCTGGCGTGCCACTAGTTCCTGTGCATAGCTGGTATAATGATCTTCCTTTCATTTCAATTTTGTTTTATTGTGAGCACGTTTGGTTGGTTGAATTCGACGCCAAAGTTGGCCGTCCGAATTCTTTAATTTGCACTTGTAAATTTTGTTTTTGAACCCGGGACTCCGGATTCAATTTCTGACACCACTAATAGACTCGTGACGTCGTTCTGGCATCTTTTCATATAAAGTTTGTTAGATTTGGAGGACGTGGGCCCTGGCACGCATTTCGGTGCAAAGTGGGCCCCAAGTCCGGGTCAACGGGACTTTTTGACGTCGGCTCATCGGAATCCAATTCTGAATATATCGTTGAGTTCGTATCGTCATTCTGGACTCGTTGACATTTAATTTGCTAAGTTTTGAGGACATTGGCTCTGACATGCTTTTTCGTGCAAATCGGAATTTCAATGTCCTGGTCAACAGACCAATTTGAGATCGAGTCAACGGAATCCAATTCTGGATATACCATTGGGTTTATATCGTCATTCTGAATTCGTGGACATATAATTTGTTTGGTTTAGTGGACTAATATTCTTGCACATTTTTCGGTGCAAAGTGGGTCCGATACGGACACCGTTTTGACCCAAAATTACCTTTTTGTCCCTGTGTCCAAATTGGACTTATAGATAGGCTATCCTAGCTGATTTGACCATTCTGGACACGTTGGTAATGTTTGTTTCATCATCCGACAATGTTTGTAGGTATTTCTCTGTGTATTAACCTTTTATTATAATTAATTCTTATTAAGTTTATATTTCGGAAGTAGTACAACGAAACTGAGATCAGTCGATTCCGGTGATCTCACATCGCTGAAATTGGCAAGATGATCATATGGATCATTGTGATAAGATGATTAACCTTAACGTTGATTATCTTATCTCGATTTATGTGTCGTACGTTTCGATGTACGAATAACGAGGTACAACTTGTTATTTTAATTCTTAATTTAGAGTGATCCTGTTTGACCAAGATATATGGTATCTTGGTAGATAAATATTAGGAATAGTATGCTTAGGCTAGTTTTGACCTTGGTTGACCAAGTTTGACTGCTTTGACCAAAGGTCAACTATCAGTCAACACTTGGCCTAGAAATATCTAGAACTTGACCAGAGTTGACCAGTTGACTAAAAGTCAACTATAAGTCAACCATTGACCCAGTTTGACCTAGTTGACTTGGTTTGACTTCTTGTGACCTAGTGTGACTTAGTGTGACCTAGTTTGACTTAGTTGACTGAGTCTGACCTAGATTACGTAGCTTATATTATAGAATCAAGCCTAACACTGTTGAACCCTAATTAAGTTATATATATATCTTATCTTTAGGTCTGTGGTATCACTCTGAGCATCGACCCCATTTGACAGCTCAGGACCGCAGGCGAGTACATTCTCTGATAGTAGTTTCTTGTCTTGATATTTTCTGTATCCGATTCAGTTATAGTATTTTACTTGATTCTCGTTACGATGGTACACGGACTAGTATATACTGGATTCCTGTCATGAGATGCCATTCTTGGATTTTTTTGGGATACTGGTACTTGCTCGATCTTGTTCTTGTACTTGTATTGACACCGATTCCTGAGAAGGAGTAGCTACCTTCTTATGGAATCTCGTGCCATAACGTGCTATGTCCGGATCCGTATACTATTCGGGGAAAGGGGAATTTTATAGATGATCAATGTCCACTTTGAGTTACTACTTGTATCATAGCTATACCCTCACCTCACGATGGGTATAGCCTGACCTGTGCTATTACTTGCTCCATAGCTTGCCATCCCGGCCGGGCCGATTCCACATACTTGTAGCCGGTCGGCTGGAAGCCTGATCTTGACCCATACCGATCACATTATGCTATAATATTCGAGACACATTTTACATATATTATATCAGTTACATATTACAGTTCAGCTTACTTTTTATGCATGATTTACCTTGACATGATTTCCAGTTTATATATCATGTTTTACTTACAGTCTTGATATATCATCTTGTATTCCATTATGATTGTCTCTTACAGCATTTGTCAATACTATGAAACTGTTGTTAGTCTATGTACTCGTTCCATCCTGACTGGATATGTTAATAATATTTTAGGAGTAGTTGTGCCATTATTGGACTTCATGATGTTGCTAGCTGAGGTGGATCTCACTATTCTTCTATATGAGTTGCCTGGTAGTTATCCTTAGTTTGTCTTGTATTTCCTTCTTTATTTTCCTGTCTTATGATTCCTTTAGTAGTTTCTAGTTGTTCTTGTGCCTTAGTTATCTTTTCTGTCTTATCTTCTTTAGATGTTGGGTTGTGATTGAGTACATTGTAGTTCATGGACCTTCTAGATGTAGTGTATATTTATTGGGTACTAGACAGCGTTCTACCGCCGATACTGCGGCGTAGGCTGGGCGTATTCCACGTATTCGTATCCGTATATCCGGGTGCGGGTCGTGACAGCCCGGGATCTTAGCTGAGCAGGATGGGTCATGACTTAGCTTGAGGTTTCAGGTTTAGACTGTTAGCCTTACTCTTAGATATTGTTTTAGAATACATAGTACATTTTATTCTTGATGACTCGTACATTTATATACATAGAATTGTGGATTATGGTGATCATTCTGGGATACGTTTTTAGATGCTGTGGTTATATACATTTATGATTATCTGGTTAGATTTTCCTAGTTTGGTACAGCTTACTTCGTCGTGTCTAACGACGAAGGCTGGGCGTCGACTCGTGTCTAACGACGAAGGCTGGGCGTGTCTAACGACTCGTGTCCGACGTTTCAACAAGGCAACCAAATTTTGAAACCAACATGATCCGCCATCCCATCCATTATTATAATATCAAAATTTTCAATCTTGATTCCATTCCAAAGTTTACTTTCTGACACATCTTACTCATTCTGACTATACTCACGCAACATTAATAGGGACATCCTACGATTTTCCAACAGTCAACTTAGTATTCAGTCGTCTCTATGGTCAGCTAATCTAAGCTAAACCAGACATTCAGCTAACTCATATGAGATGGATAGCTATCAGGGACATACTTATCTCTTATCTTAGAGGCAACTAATTCTTATCATAGGGGCAAATCCATGGTCTGACCAACTTAGAGACATGGGACACCACCCCAATCTTATGAACTTATTCCTGTCACGCCCCGCTCTCGTAGGAGCGACCGTCCTCGCTAAGGCGTGATGCCGCATGAGCCTAGATTGCGCTCGTGCAAGGCGGGTTCCATAACGGCCGATTTCAGCGGCTGCGACGAGGTCGTCGCACAGAAGTCCCAAGCAGAGACATTGAATAATAGCAGCGAAATTTGGAACAAAACACAAGTTATACAAAGAAGCTCTTTATTGATATTGAAACAACGGTTACATTGGGGGCGCAAGGCCAAGATTACAAGTCTCTCATGCTCACTCAAGCTCATATTACAAGTCACTCAGCTCTCTCTCTCATCTCTTAATATATTTGTCGATCCAGGGAAGCTTCGGAAGGCGATGTCCATACATTATGTCCCGTATAAGTCTTTACTCCATGCGGCCGCGCGTTTCGAATCGCCAAGGAACTCCGTGCCTCGACGCATCCAAGCGAGCTCCGCGCCACGAGCTTCTACCTGTGCCTGCACATGTAAACTATGTGGGTGTCAGTACTCAACTGCACTGGTGGAATGAGCTCCTCGCCCACCCATACAAAACCAACACGTTTACTTTACTTTGTGCAACATAGTCCCCTTTTGTATTGTCTTTCTACTCTTGCCTTAGGATCACTTTTATGACCGACGCCTTGCCTATTTGTGTCTTTAGACCATCCCGTGCTTGCAACAACAATGTCGACTCAAACAATGTTAACCTATCAAGTTGTGCTTGCCTTTCGACCAAAATCAGAAACGCAACTACGCGATGAGGCTCCATTCCCGTGTGACCGTGCTACAATCCTTTGTGTCGTGCCTCGCAACTACGTACGACTCAACCATATCGCCGCCTCGCGGCCCTTTGCTACCAAATTATCAACTGACCCAATCAAGACTTGTGGGTAAAGTGTCACTCGATCAACTTTGCCTTGCGGCCCTTCCTGACTTAGACTTAGGACAACTCACATCCAAACTATGCAACTTATATGCTGACAACATTAGACTCGACGCCAAATCTCGTGCCGAAGCACGTCGCCTATGTTGATGCCACATCTTAGGACCAAACATTGTATTCCAACTGTACATACACATTCAACAACTCAACTCAATCCAAAGGCACACACGCGGATTGCCGCCATGCCGACTCATCTATATGATTTGGTCACTGACTCCCAGAGCCATCCTGGACTCCTTTAGCTTGTTAGGCGGCCGCCCTTGCTAGCGTGGGTAGCTAGCCCCGTTGGCAAGCCTCTGCGCTAACTTGTGCGGTCATCCAGCACGTGCTAATGCTGTTTCTCAAGAACCGGTCCCCTTCCATCGGGCTACCGTTTGAGGAAACTCTACCTTGTCGACAAGTTGTCCATGACCATGCAAGACTCGACTCAACTGACGTCTCACACAGTCATTCCACCTATAGTGTTATCATCTCTTTCAGGGCCAAGTTCAATACGTCTCACCTCTGAGATCTTGCCTCGACGACCCGTAGTCGCGAGCATTCTTCTTTCTTGCCCTATCATTTTACTCAACTCAAGAACAAATATTCACAACACTTTCCAAACTCAATAAATCAACCGTAGCCCGTGCCTGAAAATACTAAGTCCGTGACATCGTGCCTTAAACCAACTTGAACTCTACGCGACGCCACCGCCCAAGACTTACTCTATATGACGGGCTTGAAACCGTAAGACTAAGTTGTAATACCCAGCCGTAGAACTCGCAGGACCGTGCTTGGAATGACTTAGGTCGACCATCATTCACTTTGCCTAACTTCACCAAGCCTACCACTTAACTCAAGGGACGAGCAATGGCTGTGCCAAGCCTTGCATCAGGGAAGCGTGCATGCTTTATCGAGCATTTATGCGACGACGCCTATGACTTAGGCTACGTTCATAACTTTGCCTACTCAACCAACTTTTCTTCTCCCAAGCCACGGGACGAAGGATCGAGTGTCATTTTCAAAGCACGCCGTGCACCAACTCTAAGCCGACCGTGGGACATTTTCCATGTTCTAACTCAATTTGACTCGTCGGGATTATTCCCTTTAGCTATATGGATTCGTCTCTTTTATTATCAAGCCTACTTGTGCAAGTTGAAAACATGCGATTTATTATGTGAAGGCTAAGATGACACAAGTTTACCGAAACTACCCCACCTGAGCGAGCGGTTGCCTCGACCGAGCGATGTCTCCGAGTAGCCGTTGCAAGGCTAAGTCCGAACGCCGTCGACGTTTCGATTCCTTCGATTGACTGAGCGGGACGGGGCACTACATCATACACCACTCAGAAAAAGTTTCGTCCTCGAAACTAACTGAGTACACTTATCGACTTATCACTTTACTCAATATTCACGAACTCTCGCACACACTACGCCTATGCATTTCTCAAATTCGAGCCGCGCTCGTGCTACCCTCAATCCTTTCTTCAAAACTTACGATCTCAAAATCCTCTACACTTTCCTGTTCCTCAAGCCTCACTTGAATTCAACGTATCACCTAGTATGGATCGTGCACATATCTTAGGCGTCCCTAAAATACATGCATTTTAACCAAGCCTCGTGATAGCGAATTCCGCCATCACCGCTCGAGTCGGATCGTGCACGCATTCAAGCGTCCTTGATATACATGCATGTCAACCGAGCCTCATGAGTGGTGCCTTCACCATTCCTATCGCTCCGTACCGGAACGTCTGCCTAACCGCTAGGCTATGTCTTTCCGTCAGTATTGGAATCATAGTTCCCAAACAACAATATAAATACTGACCCCATCCTAAGGTCAAACCAAATTGATAGTACGGGATTTTCTACCCAAGCTCGCATCACTCTGATTTCTAAACATCGAGCATCGATTCCCTACACACATCCAAACATTCGTCGCACGAGGTCCGAGTCATTCTTACATTCCATACTCATTAAGTCACCTATTCCAATTCATGCAATCGATCACTAGGTCGTCTGACTTAACAATACGTTGCGTCTCGATCTCACGCGAGTCAGATTATCCACGGTGGGCATGAATCACCATGCACGCTCCCGCGGGATAATTATCCTCATCGAGACGTAACTCTTGTTTTGCGTCTAGACTAATTCATTCTCGATGTACGGATTGGACCTACTCAATCCTCAAGTCTCATTCATTCATCAATCGCAAGACTTACAAATCCTCGAGTTCACCTTCGCATCAAGCCAACAAGTCGAGACAATCAAAGTTGCCGCGTCCTGATTTTTCGAGTTCGATCATTCCCGCGACATGAATCACCATGTCAGCGCTCACGCGAAACGATTGTCCCAAATCCGACGCAACGCATATGCGAGACTAGAGTTGCGCGCGCACAAGACAAGATCGTCGACGTTATGGCTATCAACGTAAACATCAAGACACGATCATTTTCATCCAATATTCACTTTTAATCAAAATCCTAACTACATCATCCAACCGAACAATAACACTTGCACGATCGTCGTTCGCCGAGTCAGAATACCCCCGAGTTATTGCATATCGATCTTTGATACGCCTCAATACCATCGACGATATGCGTAACCTGACGATCTTCCTTTGCAACAAGTTCTGGGTCGTGCGAATGTTGCTATCGTCCGACTGGATAATCTCCTCGACATTCAAATTCAAGTTCGATCATTATCCCTCGAATCATTCACAACATCGATTTTCCTCAAACCAAATTCCTGTATCGTTCATCCGTTTATGTTAAGTCATCGACCAACGTATTTCCTCAATTCGCATCATTTCTTTATCAATCGATCGACATCCCTGAGGCTATCGCATACACCACTCAGGGATGAAGTCATTCAATAAATCCTCAACTTATCATTCGAATTAAAATCGACTTCTTTAAATTTTTTGTTCGAACCATTCCTCAAATTCCAAGCATGCTCATATATATCGCATCGACGATATCGTCGTTCATTAGTATCCCTATCGATAGTCATCTCACTTTACTCAATCGAGTTCAACTCATTCTTGCTCGATACTATTCAATTCCCGCACTCGACTTTTCTAAGGTCGACGCAACTTTGGTGTATATGCCCAGCCCGACTTAGCCAACCGTTCTTATGTAAACCATCTTTTTGTTTTGACAAAAACTGTTCTCCTACGATTTGCAAATTATTTAGACTTATTGTATGGACATCCCATGGAATATTTGAGAGAGAGCATACCAACGATATCAACTTGCGGAAGCAACCGAGCTTGCGAAAATAACAAGTTAAAGAATTCAATCGATAGTCCAAGGACGTAAAGCCGTGCTCTGATACCATTATGTCACGTTCCGCTCCCGTAGGAGCGATCGTCCTCGCTAAGGCGTGATGCCGCACGAGCCTAGATTATGCTCGTGCAAGGCGGGTTCCATAACGGCTGATTTCAGCGGCTGCGACGAGGTCGTCGCACAGAAGTCCCAAGCAGAGACATTGAATAATAGCAGCAAAATTTAGAACAAAACACAAGCTATACAAAGAAGCTCTTTATTGATATTGAAACAACGGTTACATTGGGGGCGCAAAGCCAAGATTACAAGTCTCTCATGCTCACTCAAGCTCACATTACAAGTCACTCAGCTCTCTCTCTCATCTCTCAATACATTTGTCGATCCAGCGGAAGCTTCGGAAGGCGATGTCCATACATTATGTCCCGTATAAGTCTTTACTCCATGCGGCCGCGCGCTTCGAATCGCCAAGGAACTCCGTGCCTCGACGCATCCAAGCGAGCTCCACGCCACGAGCTTCTACCTGTGCCTGCACATGTAAACTATGTGGGTGTCAGTACTCAACTGTACTGGTGGAATGAGCTCCTCGTCCACCCATACAAAACCAACACGTTTACTTTACTTTGTGCAACATAGTCCCCTTTTGTATTGTCTTTCTACTCTTGCCTTAGGATCACTTTTATGACCGACGCCTTGTCTATTTGTGTCTTTAGACCATCCCGTGCTTGCAACAACAATGTCGACTCAAACAACGTTAACCTATCAAGTCGTGCTTGCCTTTCGGCCAAAATCAGAGACGCAACTACGCGATGAGGCTCCATTCCCATGTGACCGTACTACAATCCTTTGTGCCGTGCCTCGCAACTACGTGCGACTCAACCATATCGCCGCCTCGCGGCCCTTTGCTACCAAATCATCAACTGACCCAATCAAAACTTGTGGGTTAAGTGTCACTCGACCAACTTTGCCTTACGGCCCTTCCTGACTTAGACTCAGGACAACTCACATCCAAACTATGCAACTTATATGCTGACAACATTAGACTCGACGCTACATCTCGTGCCGAAGCACGTCGCCTATGTTGATGCCACATCTTAGGACCAAATATTGTATTCCAACTGTACACACACATTCAACAACTCAACTCAATCCAAAGGCACACACGCAGATTGTTGCCATGCCGACTCATCTATATGATTTGGTCACTGACTCCCAGAGCCATCCTGGAATCCTTTAGCTTGTTAGACGGCCACCCTTTCCAGCGTGGGTAGCTAGCCCCGCTGGCAAGCCTCTGTGCTAACTTGTGCGGTCATCCAGCACGTGCTAATGCTGCTTCTTAAGAACCGGTCCCCTTCCGTCGGGCTACCGTTCGAGAAAACTCTACCTTGTCGACAAGTTGTCCATGACCATGCAAGACTCGACTCAACTGACGTCTCACACAGTCATTCCACCTATAGTGTTATCATCTCTTTCAGGGCCAAGTTCAATACGTCTCACCTCTGAGATCTTGCCTCGACGACCCGTAGTCGCGAGCATTCTTCTTTCTTGCCCTATCATTTTACTCAACTCAAGAACAAATATTCACAACACTTTCCAACTCAATGAATCAACCGTGGCCCATGCCTGAAAATACTAAGTCCGTGACATCGTGCCTTAAACCAACTTGAACTCTACGCGACGCCACCGTCCAAGACTTACTCTATATGACGGGCTTGAAACCGTAAGACTAAGTTGTCATACCCAGCCGTAGAACTCGCAGGACCGTGCTTGGAATGACTTAGGTCGACCACCATTCACTTTTCCTAACTTCACCAAGCCTACAACTTAACTCAAGGGACGAGCAGCGACTGTGCCAAGCCTTGCATCAGGGAAGCGTGCATGCTTTATCGAGCATTTACGCGGTGACGCCTATGACTTAGGCTACGTTCATAACTTTGCCTACTCAACCAACTTTCCTTCTCCCAAGCCACGGGACGAAGGATCGAGTGTCATTTTCAAAGCACGCCGTGCACCAACTCTAAGCCGACCGTGGGACATTTTCCATATTCTAACTCAATTTGACTCGTCGGGATTATTCCCTTTAGCTATATAGATTCGTCTCTTTTATTATCAAGCCTACTTGTGCAAGTTGAAAACATGCGATTTATTATGTGAAGGCTAAGATGAGGCAAGTTCACCGAAACTACCCCACCTGAGCGAGCGGTCGCCTCGACCGAGCGATGTCTCCGAGTAGCCGTTGCAAGGCTAAGTCCGAACGCCGTCGGCGTTTCGATTCCTCCGATTGACTGAGCTGGACGGGGCACTACAATTCCCAACATGGACAACTGAAGAACATCTCCAACTAATCTGAAACTTAAACAACCAACCAACATTCTAGGCAACCAACCGACATTCTAGGGTCAAGTTTTTCTACCCGTACACATACTCGGGTCATACCCAACGAAGTCTCATTCTAGACTTACCTGCAACCGACAAAATCTATCCGACAATTCTATCCAACAATCCTTATGGTCACTCCGAAGCTATCATATAAAACTTATCAATCGAATATCCAAACTTTTAATTTCCACTTGCATAGACATAGCATTCGCTCGATCCAGCTTGCATCCTCATATCGTACTCAAATTGTCTATTCAATCGGGTCAACTATTCCGAGTCATCATCCGATATTGCTATCTCAATAGTTTATCACTTATGATCTCTTTTCTACGGTCTCTTCGCGACATATTCGTTTTCCACATTCTTAGATCATCGATATGGTCCGTACTCTCTTAACCAATAAAATAAGGTAACTACATAATCATATTTCTTCCGAGGCATCATTTATAAATTTTCTAGCACCAACACGGTCATCTCTTAGCAATTTACGTTAACCATCAATATTCGTTTTGTATCATCTCCTTGTGATTCCGTAAGAAGATTTACTATTCATGCACCGATCCAATCTCTATGTCACCAATCATCTAGCATTCGTATATTGGTCATCTTAATGGATATAACATAACTCATTAGCTAAGTCATAATCCAACAATTCTATATTCCACCAAACTTGTTATTCATGCGACAACATCATCTACCGACAGGGTCTATTACATATCGCTACACCTCGATACTTATTTGTATTCCAGCCATTCGACTCTCATAAGGAACATCTACTCTTTCATGCATTAAGGTACAAGTACCCATCCTCTATGCCTCAAAATAGTCAAGGGTCATAACTTGTTAATTCGGGACATCAATTTCTCTTAAGCACACTGCACCACGTGCTAAGATCATCTATTCCTCAATCCCATTCTCAATCTTTTCGATCGTTGATGCAACTCTCTCTGCATCGTCTAAATCATTCGCACATCCCGATAAGCGCCTAACATTACCATCAATTCTTTCGACATCCAACATACAATTTCTTTCACTCAATTCCAATATTGTTAAATATTCGGTCCATCGTTGTTATCGCAAAAATCTTTCGATAGCAACACCACACCATCGTTACCAAGCCTACAATCTTTCTCACCCAACTGATTCAAGTCTTCGCCTGAATCTAAATTTTATTTTCTTTCCAACCAAGGCATTCACTTCATATTCTCTCTTATTACCCAACACAATACAAACCGTCAAGGCCTAGCGATGGTTCATCCGAACACATCAAACTCTCGCATCGATTCATCTGAACTTAATAATCAAAGGACACGCCTAGCCGTCATGTATCAATTGTAAGCTCAGCTACGATTTGATACCACCCAATACCTTATAGGTAAAGCAATCACAAAATCATAACACATCAAGGGTCAAGGGACATCTTATCACAACGAGGGTATATGTAATATACCACTCAGAGCTCAAGCCATTCCGACATGATATTTCCTCGCATCAAACCAACGTCCAATATGGACAATCCATCCTGCAGTGGTTATGCTGACCACAAATATCGACTCAAGTTTCTGTCGTTTCTCATTCACTGAAATCCATGCACATTCTGTTCCAACATACCAGCCATCACCCACGATCGATTGCTGCATAACAATCGACTTCAATGAATCACACACATAAGACATCCAGCATACATCACAAACTTATTATAGCATCGCATCATTGTTATTCATTTTGGTATCTTTTTAGAAATTCAACAAAACACACATATCACAGCCCACATATTTAGACTTATTGTATGGAACACCCAGTGAGCAGCTAGGAGGATCAACAGACTTTCAGTCAAGGGAACAACTTAGAATAGTTTGGAAGCAACACGAAATAATCGCAGAAGCACTATGAGACATCATAGAGGCAACTTTGATTTCATCGCGGAAGCAACTTTGAGTATTCGCGGAAGCAACTTTGATTCACCGCGGAAGCAACTTTGAATAATCGCAGAAACAATCTTTGAATCATCGCGGAAGCAGCTTAGAATCATCTTAGTAGCAACATTGATTTGAAACAAATCGAATAAGAATTCAAGGACGTAAAGCCATGCTCTGATACCATTATGTCACGTCCCGATCCCGGAGGATCGAAAACTAGCCACTGGACGTGATGCCGTACAAGTCTAGATTGCACTTGTACAAGGCAAAACCATTACAGTTCCTGGTATTTCTCAGAAAATATCTATAACACAGCAAAATCAAGCAGATAAATTAAAGTCACACAAGATATGAAGAATGTATCTCTTTATTGATAATCATAATGGATTACAAGACTTGCAGTAGAATACAGAGTTTACAATTGATTACAAGACTCTTGAATAACCAACTGAATATATACACTAGCCCTTTAGGCTACAAATAAATATACCGACTTCTTTACAATGAACTTGCCAATATGGCTACAATCTCACTGGTACAACTGAATTACACTGTTCCATACATTATGTCCCGTATAGCAGAAGACATCATCTTGAAAAAAAAGCTGCACACCCATCTGATTCATCGATGCCAAGCACTGATTCACAAGATTTCCCCCAAACAAACACCTGTAATATTGCCCACAACGTGGGTTAGTACATCATCAATGTACTGGCGAGCGGTGCTGGCCCAACTCACCTAAGAAGACAACACTAAGTAATCATGTTACAGAACATTATTAACAGTGGCCTTTCTCGTTGCCTTAGGGTCAATTTCTTGTTATAGCCGACAAAAAGTAAAGCATTCAAATCTCATAGCCAACATAATTTAAAGCATACTGTTATCACCCTTTGGTGATTCTTACCCACGGTTGTATAGCCATCCATGTACATTTATAATACTTACTCTGCCTGCACAAGACATTGTTAGGAACAATATCATGATTCAATATAAATATCACCGTTCAGGTGATTCTTACCAACAGCCGACATCCTTTCCTGTATTTGAGTAATAACTTACTCTGTCTGCATAAGACATCATTAGCACCAGACCTATCTATATGAAGGTCACTGGCGACACGCCATCTTGGACCGACTTACAGGTATACAGTGCCCTTGCCAGTGCAGGTAGCTAGCCCCACTGCAAGTCATGTATACCGTACTACTACTTCAGTACTGCTACTACTTCAGCATTGGTTTCCTCCAGGACGAACCGGGTTCCATGGCCCAGGAATACCGTTCGAGAAACCACCTTGTCGATAAGTTGTCCATGACCATGCAACTATATGCAACTTATCTATAAAGAAACATATAATGCATGATAATGAAAACTAAGTAATTCATCCATCATTCTCATTCATATTGCCATCTTACCAGGGTTTTGGCGTAATCAACATTCTATATCGGCGACGGGATAATAGAATATTGTTACCCAATCCCTTGTACCACATCTTTGATACCATACCTCTTTCCAACCAACTTACGGTACTCACCGCCCAATCCTTTGGGACTTAGCATCTGTTTTAGCATACATTCATTTGAATGCAAGTCAAGCATACTCACTGCCCAGCTCTTGGGTCTTAACATATGTGTTACCAACTATTCATCGAGCCAAAGCTCGATATACTCACCGCCCAAGTATTTGGTACTTTGCCTTCACCTGTCATGTAATTCATCGTAACATCGTACAAGCATACAATTCATCTAGCCACAACAGTTTACGTTCAGGTGATTAATTATCTTTCATTATCTTTTTCGAATTCCATGCTAGGTGTTATTGAACAACTCAACAAGAAACATAGCATACTCATCCTTATTTTAAGCGTGAAGCTAAAGGATCTTTGAAGGGTTCAACACTACTCACATTCATAGGACGATTTCTGCCACGATCGCATAGCCTTCCAAGCGATCCTTCGTGTAGTCCCAAGTCCAACAAGGCTTCATCGAACCAACCATCCATCACAAGACATCTTGGGGGTCGGGGCACTACAATATATACCACTTAGAAAAAGTTTTGTCCTCGAAACTTAAAACAAACTCATCCCCAAAACTTCAACTGACTTTTCATGAAACTTCTCAACGATCGACTTGTACTATTTAATATTTCTCCGAAATCTCCCGATTGATTCAAGTAATGTACCGTCTCGTTACAGTATCCCAATTAATTTAAAATAGTTTACCATCTTTGATCTTTCCTCCGACACTCGTGCAAATCCTTAGCACATGAAAATCCTCCCCGTGGCTTTATTTGAATTCAGCATATCACTTAGTTGGAATCACACACATATTTTAGGCGTCCTCGAAATACATGCACTTCATCCAAGTTCAGTGATAGAGAAAGCGAACGGGATACGGTGTACCTTCCTTTTCCGAACATCAGTAATTCTCTTCGAGCATCTCGTATAATCCCACTTGTTTATTCAATATTCCAACCAACTAATAAGACAATAGATGTTGCCAATTCCAACTCGATAAATTTTCCACAATCGATCCCAACATTTTCCAAAGTATTCAGACTTAGATGTATCAAGTATTCCTTTCAAGTTCATTGTCATCCATGCCACCAAAGTTGATAAATCCTATAGTCACATTTCATTTCGATATCCGATTCTCATCGATCAAATCTTGTATTCGTTATCGTTCGTATCCATACACTTTGTTTGCAACTTGTAAATTTTTTGATCATAATCCATCTTTCAAATCGTACCATGTAAAACCCCTAAATTTCTACTACGATTTTTTTAATAAATATGGTATTGATTTTGTACTTCGTATGTGTACGTCGCGTACGAGTTTGTGTTTCGTAAATTTCTCGTCAAGTGCGAATAAGTGCGAAGTACATATTTTTATAAAATATTTTAATTATATAGACGTAGAAAATATTTTAAAATAATAGACGATAAATATTTTATATTGCTTGAAGTTGTAAATGTGTCACGCCGAGGATTGCCAAACTTTATTTTTATTTAAAAAAAAGGCCATTTTATTTTATGGTACAAGTATAACTAGTAATTTAGAAAAAACTGTGTTTTATGTAAGTATTATTTTTGCATGCGAGTGTATATATATTTGTATTTTCAAAATTAATTATTATCACTAATATATTATTTCGAAAAAAGTATATTAAATATGGGTTGATTTAATATGTTATTAATTATGGTGATTTAAGTTGGAAAAAATATATTAAATTTTTTAAATACAGTTTAAATTAGAGGTAGAATCTATCTACATTGGATTATATTTGACAGATTTACTTTTAAATCAATTTGAATGAAATAGTGGAAAATCTAAGGGAAATTATAACTCTTCTTATTCCTTATCTAGATAAGACTTTTGTAAACCCCCTGATTTTTCAAAATAAATATTTGTGAAATTTTTGAATTTTTAAATAACTATTTATTGACTTATTATATAATTTGTATTATTTTACATATATTTAGTATAGTGCTCATTAGTGAATTTAGTATAAAAATATATAAAGCTATTTTTCTAGTACATTAAGGATCTAAACTATATTATACAATTTTTCTCAAAATTTTAGGATTTATTTCATAAATTATATTACTTTTTACATGATTACTTATATTGTACACTATTTACATAATATAGAATAAATGTCAAATTAGTATTAAATATTTCAGCTTGTATAAATAAGATTAGATGAAGGTTGTTTAAATAAATATTAACTCTATTTATTATCTATAGTAATTTTAAATAATGTTATAGATAATTTAGATAAATTTAAACAATATTTTAAATAAATACTAATCGTACTTCTACTAGGAAAACATCTCTATCTATATCCTATCCTAACAAAGCAAACTCCAATTTATTTAAATCAAATCCTATCTAATTTAGGAGATAAATCTGAAATAAATACCTATATAAACCCAATACATCCTCCTTCTATCAGCCATAATTCGAAATTATTTTTAGTCCAATAGAAACTCTAAAATTCGTCATTAGAATTCAGCCCCGCTTTTTAGAAGCAAGAGCAACTTGGAACGACGATATCTCCTAGCTCCGAACTCTGTTTTGTCTCCAATTTTTTTTTAAAAAGAAGCGTATCGAGGTAAGCTTTCCAAAAACATATTTTAATAGACAAAATTCGTTCTGTAGATTTCTACAAAACTGTTTGAGTATCTAGTGTCCCAAAAATAAATATGTTTCAATATTTTTGCGATTTTGGGAGATTTCGGACACGAAAATGCGATCCGTTTAGTTTTTCGAAAAGCTAATACGAAAACCTATGCCATATCCTAATTTCAGAATTTACTAAATAAATCTAGTAGGTACAGTATTAATTATAATTAGATAATAGACTATTTTCAGCATCCGGAGATGTTTGTTTGGACCTTAGTTCCTCTACAGCCGTTGTTCCACCTACTTTCCTGTCTGATATTCGCTACCATAGTGCTCAGGACTCAGGCAAGTATACCTTGACTGTCAATTATTTATTTTCTGTATTATTTATTTTGTTTTATATTATTAGTTTTCTTTGATATAAATTGCACGTCCAAGCCATACTTGGTGTAAGCGACTCTATTAGTCGTTTTACTTTACTATATGCATGTTAACTTAGTGTTAGCGATCTACCTTCTTGTTGGGAGATATTCTTATATCTCCTTTGGCCATGACACTCACACTATACGATATGAGACATTTTGCTAGGGGCATGACTTATGGATTGGCCATCTCTAAAGTTGTGTGACGGATAGATGATTGTACCTGCTATGATTAGGGTTTTAGAGACTCAAGCAGTTACAAAAACTGGACGAGCCATGGACATGACTTTGTCAGTGTGAAATATTGGGGGAGGACAGTCGCTAGTGCGTATGGAAATCCAAACAGGTAAACCACAGTCTCCGGATGGAACTGTGACGATTTATTTACAGATACCCTCTGACGTTTTGGACGTTACGGTCGGATATAGATGACTGGATGCCAGTTACGTACACATAGCCTAAAATCCTACCAATGCGCATGAAAGTTGTCCTCTAAATTGCACATTAGGCGGTTAGAATCTCCTTTGCATATTTGTGTCTAGGATAGTCTTTCATATATTATTATTCTGATAGTTCATATTAGCATGCTCTTCCTGTATCTTGCTACGTCCGTCTGAGGACCTGGTTATTTCCCAGGTGTGTGCTTTCATGATTCACTGCAGGTGTTCTAGCCATGGCCGTGATTCTCTTCATTCCTTCGAAGACGATTGCGCTTGGTTCATCTTGCCATTTTATTGATCGATTCTTGTACATTTCTTTCATTGAGATAGTTGGTAGTGGACTTTGTCTCCGCCCAACGAATGTATCATAAATATTCAAGTTAATTTTTATATTATTATTTTTTTCATTGTGGATGAGATTTAGTTTGTCTTGGATTACTGCATTTTACAGCTTATGTATATGTCACGACCCGCACCCTGAAGAGGGGTACGAGCACGTGGTTACGTCCAGCCTACGCCGCAGTATCGACGGTAGAACGCTGTATATAGGGTCTGTAAATACTACGACTAAAACAGATAAATGTACCTGTACAGTATATACACTCCGAATGGAGGTGACATAGCAATACAGTCTCAATCACATATCTCAAACTAAGGTAGATAGCATAGGAAAGAAATATGATAGATAAA